>CM050426.1:3583749-3678749 GCA_027564155.1 Gymnocypris eckloni scoliostomus
TTGGAATGAAGTAATACAGCAAGTCTCTCCTTTTAAAACATTATTTTCACTAACTTGCTTCATTAGCTTCACTTTGATGTACAAGCCTTTTCTTTTTATGTAACAAAAATACTTAAGAAAATAATTTCCAAGAAATATCTCATGCAATGCATGTTGAACCATTTTCACAAACCCATGAACCGTACTTTTATAGACGACTTACGACAGGTTAATTTTGGCTTGAAGAGAAGTACTGAGCTGGCGTTAAAACATTACATTAACACATAAACACATCAGAATATGACAATGATAACTATACCTCAAAAAGCAATACAGCAGAGTTTGCATAAAGTGTACAAAGAATAAAGACAAAAAAAAGTACATTTTAATAGCAGTAAACCTGTGAAAAGTGTGTAAAGATTGTTTGTAATGTATATTTGAGATAAACACTATAAGTCTTTATGCAGTAGTAAAACCTGGATAAAGCTGTACAGTTATCTGTGAATTAGGTCGCACATTAGAAATGCATGTTGCTGCTGGTGTCTAGTCTAGTATGTCAAACAATACTGAAATGACTAATACAATTATTATGCAGATTGTGGGATCTTGCAAAAAAAGAAAGATGGTGTGGGAAACATGAGGATACAAACACTACCAAAATGTCAACTTGAGGAAAAAATAAATAAACTCTAGCAGTAGTCATGTGCTATAGTCCTATAGAAGTCATGTGATTTTGCATCAACAACTTATTTGAATAAGTACTTCAATTTTTATAGTGACAGTTTAATTCAAAAGGCTTAATTGGAAAATACATGTTGGCATTGTTTTAATATTGTGTATTTCAAGTTATTAATTGACAGTTAAATTCAATTTCTTAGATGTGTGTGTCTAATACCATATTAGTTATTGTTGTGGCATCAAACTATATATTGTATCTATTCTTTGCCATACTATGGCATGTCTCTACTTGTACTGTATTTCATTTCATTTACAGTTCCAAAAAGTGAACTCAATCTGCTACAGTTAATGATTTAGTGCTGTTTAGGCACTAAAATGCCAATCTAAACTTAGTTAAATATTCATGCCAACATTTTAACATGAAGAAATATAGAAGCTCTCTCCTCTAAAACATTTTCAGTAGCTTCACTAGCTTCAGCATGCTCTTATGCTACAAGGGCTTTTTTTCTTTTCATGTTTTCCAATAAATGCCTATATGTCTGTTCTACATTATCATAAGCTTTATTAGATCAACACATCAATGTAGATGTCTGCTAGTGCAGACATTTAAAGTGGAATGACTCCATTAGCTGGCTACAAAAGTTTCTTACAAATCGTCGTGAGATTCAATGCATGATGTCAAAACGTGAGGTTCAGATTGCTCAATAATAACTTCACAATTACAATAAATGTAGAAAATATGCACAACCTATCCGAGTTGACTGCAGATGCAAGATTCTTCACTGTTAACTTATATTTCAGTAGTATGACAGAAGTTGAGCTTTATATGTAACACGCTATCCAATAGGTAGCTTTTCCAAGTCCAAACACTACATTACTCTTTTCATCTCAGAACTGAGGGAATAATCAGATGCACTCACCCAAAATGTCCTCGCTCTCCCTTTATTTAATGTAATGTAGGAAAGTCAGATTCATTTTACTTTGAGATGGTTTGTCCTAAAAGCTCCTTTCCCCCATTTGTAGTGGCAGAAAGTGTGATTTAATCTAAGTAACTGGTCCATACTAGTCTAGTCTGTCCACTCTGTCATATACTGCATAGAGTTGGAAAGTCTGATTCTTGTAAATTGTTCATCCTAAACAGTCCCTTTCTCTCATATGAATATTCATCGCAGATCACTTACTCCCTCTGGCCATAGACAGTGAATATACCAAGAAAGTTCAGTGGCCTTCTAAAAAACGAATCAATTGGCAATAGTCACTGCGTCATTGCAGATGCAGTCAGAACTTCCATAGCCATAGAAAGAGTCAGTGTTTTGAGATGCATGCTTAGCCCTCTATGGGATATAGTCATTTATAAATGATGCTAAGAAAATTACATTTAAAATACAATATTAATGATCAACCAACAAAATTTAATTTTAGTGATGTCATATGACATCCCTTTCAACCAGTTTAATTCAAATGTATTTGCCATATGCTTTAAACAGACATTAGCACGCTAGGTCACGCATGCTCTCAAGGCTCCATGGTGTGCTCATTAAATCAAGTTATAAAAATATAATTGTACATTCTTTTAAAGCACTTTTATAAACTCAGAGACCAAAATCGTAGTGCCATGCAAGGGCGTAAGCATGGTATAGATATTGGGGTCCAAATGTGAGCCCTCCCCAGATATTTTTTTAAGTTCAGTCGCGGATCAGATGGTAAAACAAACAGGCCAGTCCATCAACGAATGAATAGGCTTATCAATGGAGTGGGAAGTGCGGGAACTCCTTGGTCTGTGACTCCAGCAGTTCATTATTCAGCCTATTTTCAGGGTATCTTTGCTAGAAACCTTGCTATAATACTGAGCCATTTAAACGTGATATTTTTCACATTTATTCAAAAATTGCCGCGGTATTTTTGACCATGGCACTACTTTTAGGTGTCTACTTGCTTACCGTCTGAAAAAGGCGAATGTCCGCCTGTTCGTCCTGCCTTTCTTTTAGCTCCTACCTTCATTTCATTTCAGCACCAGTGACAGTCGACTGAGCGGTTTTTTCAAACGATGCCGCGAGCCGGCGTTTACGGCTCAACCAAGTGTACAATCGAGGGGTGGTCACACAGTTTTGTTTCCCTTGTTTTTCCTAAATTGAAAGTAAATCGGAAATAACAACAGATCCACTAGGCTACAACCAGGGTTCATGAAAGGAGGGCATATCTTATGTCACATATTACAATATAATATTGTATTACACGTCCCCCAAAGTATATGGTGGTTACGCCCATGGTGCCATATATTATGACATTTTACAGGATATTTTTTTGTGCAGCTGGCTCTTATTAGCGTTGGCAGACAGTATAATAGCCTTTATGCATGTTTTTATTATTATTTTTAATATTTGTGTAAGGCAAATCTATACTTAGTTCAGAAGATAGTGATAGGAGTGCATCAGGAAATCAGGTTATAGTAATAAAATATGTTGAGGACAAAGGAGGATAGAAGCAATGATGGTGAGGGCAGTGATGAAGAATAGGTTGTTGTGGACATCAGGCATTTGGATACATTATCTTATGCCAGTTTGAAAGATGTGATCCATGCAACAACCAGAGGTCATGGAAGATGCCAATCTCTACTGCCATTAATATTGTGACAGGCAGGGATGCTCCAATGGTGACCGCACAAGTCAAAATATGTGTGGAATGTGTAGGGAAAAATATGAATCTTGATGTCGTGTGCTGTGATCATTTTATTGAAATTCAAGATGAAACACAATTTAAGTTGTTTTAATGTTTTTGTAACACTAAGATATGGTTACTAGGCAGTGAAAGTGCATCCAAATGTGTGTCAGGTTTAGATATTTTTCACATGCGTTTCAAATCAAATATAGCAGCACAAGTAGATATATAATTTTTTATAGTTTTTTTAACAGTAAGACCTTTTGACTTCTTTTCAGATAATAAAAAAATTATTTGATTGTGCGTGTAGTTTCATAAATTTTGCCAAAAAATTATTGACCCTTATTGGACAAAGTCAGTTATGAATACAGAACCCTAAAAAATAAAACAAAGGTCATATGTACAAACAATTTTGAAAATGACATGTACATATACATACTGTATAATAACAATCTTCAATCTAAAACAATACATGGTTTGTGTGATTTCTGGTTAGTACTGGTGTCAGCAAAACATGGATAGGCTATAAACATTCTATTCTATTCTATTCTATTCTATTCCTTTTATTCATTTCTCGTCTTCTCTAGCTTGCTTCCAAATCTAGTTGTCTAATAAAACTGGCATTGTATTTAACATATTATTGGCTCATTGACAAATTAGCTTTTTGTTCTTTTCGATAATAGCATCTGCTAAATGCATTCATGTAAATGTATAGTTTGCAGCCATATATTACATCCAACATCACTCAACACATAACATGTACAACCTACAATAACAAAACTCAATATGAAAGGATGAATGTTTGAGTGTCTAAGCATGTATTATGGCCAGGACTGAATGATGTATATGTGCTATAGAGCTGCATGTGCTTTCGTCTCTCTATAGCGAGAGTGGAGGGAATGGTAATGTGAAATGTATATGTGTGCACCAGTGCCATTCCACCTCCAGATCTGGGTCAGGAAACAAAACCAGCTGAGAGCCACATATGGCAGAGTCTATTTATATTAAGTGAAAATAGCAGTATTTTATTTGCAATAAATGTAAATGTTGTTAGATTATATTTAGTGCAAATAGTGGCAGACAGGCTGAGTATTTGCTCCTCAGTGTATTATTTGACATTATCAAAGAGCACATTCAGTGCAAATATTCAGTTCATTGTCTATATGATTGTATTTAATAAAATCATAAATGGATGCTACCTTGTACTTTAAATCTACCCTAACCCTAACCATACTGTACCTGGTAATTAGTAAAGGTATCCTTTAGTTTATGCCACGGTATTGAGCATGGTAACAATAAGAGCTGCATGTATCACAGTTGATGTGCCAGCCTGCAAACGCAGGGTCAGGGTACAACATCCATGTTCAGATATAAGCCTATAAAATACCCTTTAGACACTTTATTTGTAGGTTTGGAATGTTTTCTTCATTTTGATTTGAAATAAATAATATGAGCTTGGGAAACAGGTTGATTTCATCTTGGGTCAAATGCTAATTCCATTGTTCTTACTCTCCATGCCACTGTAGCTGGTGCTGGATGGGTTTCTTCTGGATTTTATGGGCTTAAGCAGACAATCACATGCGGAAAATGTGTAAATCACCTCTGCCAAGGCAGGCTAATTGCGCTTTGTGTAAATAGACACTTTGCTTACATACACCATTTAAACCACATCTATATAAAATGTTAAACAGTGATGGGTTAAACAAACTGAAATCTTTAATTTGGTTATAATATATAATGGTATTAAAGATACTTTATGGAGTGTCTCTGTTACAGAATATTTGCAATGGAAAGTATTATTACATACACTTAAATATGAATATAAACACTCTTATGGAAACAACATACTGGGCGAATCTGTATTTTTGTTTTTGTAAAACATATTCACATTTTCTAATTAACTGCTCTCTCCTTTGGAGATCTAGAATGATCTCAGCTCTCAACCCCTTAGGCTATTAATTAAAGCATACAGACTCAGTGTACTCAAAACATCGGCCTTATCTTCACTGAGGAAATATGAGAGACCATTTGATAAATATATTATGTTCATGAAATGAAATCTCACTGTGGGCTTTTAATTAGCACATAGTCACTCTGTGCACATTCTCTGACTATGTATTTACTCATATCTAACGGATCCATTTTAGCAGTGTGAAAATATATTTGGTAGTCTTTACAAAACAAAACAAATAAAAAACATGATTGTGAAGAGCCTTTTCTGTGCACATCTGTTTGCACTTTTGTGGACCGTAAACAGACATGACAAAATCTGTTAACGGTCCCCGAGTTGGCGCATGAATCCCACTGTACAATAACACATATTTAAAGCTTTCTCTAGCCAAAAATGTGTACATATATGGACACTTTTGACATGATTATATACCCAACAGTTAGGTTCAAACAGGTAAACAAGAATGAATAAAGACTCAAGATAAATGCTTATTGGACATGTGTAGACAAAAAAAACCCTGAATCAAAGTTATGCTGTTAAAATGCAATATAAGGACTGCGTTAGGTGCATTCCTGTGTATTGATTTGCTTTTGTATACCTGCAACATGCAGACCTCTAACACTGGTGATTCACACTTGATTTGTGTTGGGGGTCCTTTCAAGGGCAGTTGACTTATATTGTGCATTAAGGGCCTGTCAACAAAGGATACGTCTTAGATTCCATCTGTGTAATTTTTGCTTCATGTTGTTACATTCCACATATTCCTGTGTGAACAGCCACAATGTAGAACAGGATTTAGACAATGACTTTATTCCACATATGGACCACTGAGAGTTTGTTAGATCCATTGCAGTTTGCCTATAGACCTAAAAGAGGTGTAGAAGATGCCACCATCACTTTACTACACTTACTGATTAGGCATTTGGAGGGGAAAGGGTCTCATGCAAGAGTTTTATTTGTTGATTTCTCTTCTGCCTTTAATACAATTCAACCTCATGTCTTAATAGGTAGGCCTTCAGAAGAATTTAAACTGAGTTATAATGTACTGGAATGGATCTTAGACTTAGAGTAAGAATAAACAATACATTCTCTGGACAGGTTACTTCCTCCACTGGCTCCCCACAAGGATGTGTACTTTCGTCTTTATTGTTCATACTCTACACGAATATGTGTCAAAGTAATTGGGAGAATTGTACTATTCTGAAGTATGCAGATGATACTGTAATTGTTAGTCTGCTTCAGAATGGTAAACTGGTCAGGACCAGCCATCAGTGACTTGTAGAGTGGTGTGAGAAGTCCTACCTTCACTTGAATGTATTGAAGACTAAAGACATGATAATTGATTTTAGAAAGAACGTTCCCATGCATAAGGTTACATACATTAAGGGTCAAACTGTAGATAGTGTGCAATCATACAAATATTTGGGGACAATAATTGATTCAAAGCTGAGTTTTGAAGCTAACTGTGAATCTGTGTGTAGAAAAGGGCATCAGCGATTGTTCTTTTTAATGAAATAGTGTACATTTCACATTGATAAAACATTATTGATTATGTTTTATCACGCTGACATCGAATCAGTGTTATCATTTTGTCTGGTGTTCTGGAATTTATCATTAAAAAGCCGGAACTCTATTGATCAAATTGCAAAATGGGCCAGTAGGTTGATTGGGGAGCCTTTACTTACCCCTGTTCCGCTGTATATTAGGCAGGTACAGCGAGTGGGAGTTTCAATCTTAAGTGATGTGACACGGGAGAGGGTGCGACAGCAGAGGGTGACACGGGAGTGGATTTTGTGGACTCCCACAAAAAAAAAAATCTCATCCCGTCCCAATCCCACGAAAAATTTGGGGGAAAATCCCGTCCCGTTCCACTCCCAGAAGAATGGCTCCCATTCCCTCTAACTCCCGTTTTTTTCTCTTTTTTTGTCCGAAGTCTGTGAGTGAGCGCAAATTGTAAAAACAATTATGTAGGCCAAAAGCAAAAATTGACAGTTTGTGAATCATTCACAATCCTAAAAGAAAAAAGTGATAAAATGTTTTTTTGTGACTGGTTGTTTATACATAAACCCAAGTAATAATTTAATAACAGAGGCTTAATAACAGCCAGTTTGAAGGTTGTGGAGACATATCCTAATGACAATGACAAATTAATAATAGCCAGAAGAGGATCTATGACTTCTGGAAGCACCTCTTTTAAGATCTTCAATGGAATAGGATCTAACATACATGTAGTTGGTTTAGATTATTTAACAGGTTTATGCAATTCTTCCGCTCCTAAAGTAGAGAATGAATGCAATTGTTCCTCAGGGGATCTATAGGGCACTATCTGATGGGATACTGTAGCTGACAGCTGGATGGTTACAGTTTTATATCTAATAGTATCGATCTTGGAATTAAAGTAGTTCATAAAGTCATTGCTGTTGTGCTGTTGGGAAATTTCAATGCGTGTTGATGCTTTATTTTTCATTAATTTAGGCACTTTACTGAATAAATACCTGGGGTTATGTTTGTTTTCTTCTAAAAGAGACAAAAAATAATCAGATCTTGCCCTTTGTAATGCTTTTCTGTAGGATTTGGTACTTTCCTGTCATGGGATTTAAAATACTTCTAGTTTGGTTTTCCTCCAGCAACGCTCCATTTTCCAGGCTGCTCTCTTTAGGGCGCGAGTGTGCTCATTATACCACGGTGCCAAACTGTTATCCTTAATCTTCAACAACATTGTAATAACTTGAATCCCTGTTTCGGAATGAAGCAATCGATATACATGTGTGAAAGCACTCTTAATTACTACGGTTATTTACATGAAATCTTATTTTTGAGTAATATTTAATAAATAACAACCATTATAAAAGTTGCTAATCAAATTCAGTCAACAGTACATAGCATTCTAATTAAGCATTAAGTTTATATAAAAATAAAGTTATAAAACTTTGAGAAGGATATTACTGTCGCCCTAGTAGACCAACTGTTCAAAAGTAGTCTGATAGGATTTCGGCTATCATATTGTGTCAAATCTTACAAATTAAGTTGTTCGAAAGAAAAAGGGGAAAAAAGGATTCCCAAATCTGATCAGATCACAAAATCCAGTCTTGGTTTTGATCTGGATCAAATCGTCAGTTTGTGTTGTTTTAATAAGATTGGGATACCTTTGATAAAAATAATATATATATATATATATATATATATTTATTGTAAGATTTGATCCAATCTGATAGCCGAAATCTGATGGACCCTTTTCACAAGACTGTGATCACGCTTAACATTTTAAAGTTATTAATATTTGTTATGTATGTACATTTATAACACTAAACTTTTATTTTATTACCTTTGCATCAAAAAAAAAAAAAAAAAGTTTACGCCAATGCAAGGGTGTTTCTAATGTAGAGTCTATGGGAGGGATGGTAAATTTGACATTGTTCTCTCTTCTGACTGCCGTTATCAGTCTTCCACATTTGTTTTACTTTTATTGAAAGTTATGAAAATACTATTTTAGAATTTTTATTTTGCTATTTGAGCAAATGGGAATCCAAAAATATATATATATATATATATTTGTGGTACTCTCCCATTCACTGCTCTTCAATTTAACCCAATTATGACGACTTCCGCTGCTGAGAAACCCGGAAATGTGAAAAAGGTCAATTATTTTTGAACAGCTGGTCCTAGGGGGACAGTAACATCGTTCTCGAAGTTTCATAACTTTATTTTTGAAGTTTAAGTTGTATTACTGCCTAAAAACTCTAAAACTACATTCTGTGACACAACAACAGTAGTGCATTTGTAAAGTTGTGGTGGATTTGGGCGTCCTATATGACACTCACTATGAAAAATACACAAGCAAAGTGACACAACAGTTCGGTGGTGACACTGATAGAATATTGCAGGGCTAGAAAGACCTCACAGACAATCAGATTCAAGAATTTGAAGTAACTGTTATTTATATACTTATGTATCCAACTCTATATAAAGAGTTGGGCAAGTACATAGTTACATTTTGTGATGAAGGACACAACCAAGCAGTTGAGTTTTGCTATACAGTATATTTTGCTTCATCTACGTGATATTTGAACTACATCACATTTCTATTAAAATTACAGCAAATGGGTCATTTCTCAGCAGACGACAAGCTTAACACAACACTCATTGAATCTTTGAGACACTTGAGTTCACAGATTCAATTTAATTATTCTTTGCTAATTGTAGCCAGGCATGTCCTTTCTTTGGTTTCCAAAGGTTACATAACAAACTGATAGCACTCTCATCTCTGTAGCAGATCGGGTTTAGGTTTATTATTCCACAACTCTTTAGCATACAAGGATGGTACTAATACTGCTGATATAATGAAACCGAATCCTTATATAATCTCTTTGTAGAGTCATTGCCGCACTGAAAGCACATAGATAGTATTGCTTCCATAATGTGAAGTGGCACGTCTCACATGATCCACTAGCTGAAGGACTTGTGATGTTTCAGACGAGCGGTGGAATGTGATTTTAGTTTCACATATAGGTAGGTTTGATGGAATCTGCTGGAATGAAAACCACACGTCTTTCATCACTGTTGTACAAGTCTTGTTCCCGTCTTCCACTGTTTATAATGAGTGTGTTCAAAAGACCATGTATTTCACTGTTCAAAGCACCAAACTCGTGCTTTTGTAGCTGTTTTATTCTGTGTTGTCCAACTGACATGTCATGTATTTGTAATGTCATATTAGAAATATCCCCAAACATGTATTTGCAAACTATTTAAATCTCTATTTAATTATTCATCAAACAATAGTGTGAGTGAGTAAAAGTCAATGTATTGCAGCAATTGCCTCCCATTGACTGCCATTATATGACTGACAGACTGCAACAGGTTTGAGTTAAAACATCAGTTTGTGTTCTACTGAAGAAACAATGTTGCCAACATCTTGGATGCCCTGGGGTAAGCAGATATACATCAACATTTTAATTTTGGGGTGAACTATCCCTTTAAGGCACAGCAGTAAATAGAGGCTTATTTAATTCAAAGAAAACAAATCTTGCCAAATAATACTTGCTGAGAGCCGTTGGTACAGGACACAAAAGCAAAGCACAACATGGAACAGAACAAAGGTTCTCCTTAAATGAACAGATAAAGAAGTGTTTTATCTTGACCTGCATCTTAAAACCGCAGCACTCATGGTGTGATATGCTGAAAAACATCAAGATGCAACAGAGCAGCCAAAGCCATTTGTGTGTGTAAAGTACATAGACCATCAATTAAAAAACATTATAGCATTCAATACTTTATCCTATTGTAGCTATACTCTAACAAATAGATTATGATTGACAAATAAAATGATTTCTATGGATTCTAGGACAAAGATAGACAAATAGCTGAAAGTGATAGTGGTAGACTTCAAAGCCACATTTTTATTTTTGTCATTATTGAGTTGTATTGGTATCCCAAAATAATTTAATGTTTGTTTTCTCCACAAATATTGATATTTATTTAATTGATTAATTTGATCATTTGAATAACTGAATAATTCCTAATGTATTTACAGCTCTACCACTGATAGCTCCAGTGATTCTCAGAGGCAAGAACAACGATTGCCTGCCTCAAGTTCCTTTACATGCAGAGGAAGTTGATTTTTATGTAACCTGAGTGGAATAAAACCTCATAATCCAAATGCTGATGAGTTTTTACAGTGCCTTGAGCTTATTCTCTTACAGCCTGAGGGAGGAAAAGACATGGAAAGATTAAAAGTTTGTAGAAATACAAGGTGAAACTGATGAAGACATGTGAAATGGAAAACATTAGTTTTTGGCAATCTGGAAATGTTGGATGTGTATGGAAAGCAAACCTGCCAAACTCCCACTTCAACCTACTTCCTGATGCAGGAGGCAGCATGCTTATTTTTTATTGAAGCTGTTGGGCTATCAAATACCCTTTCTTTTCCTCGAATGCTGCATCCCACAAACAAAATGGCTAATATAATTGTGTAATGAATCTTAAAGTACTCTGCCAAGTGTTAAGTAGCTCTTAGTACAAGCAAGCTACAATGTGATTACGGCGCATTTCATTTCAGCCATGATAACGTTTCATTACCATACAATCCCCAATCAAGACCTCTGTTTACATGAGAGATGATGCAGTCACCCCGATGAAATAACAGACATAAAGAAAACTGTGCACACACTCTAGATAGCACTTGAGAGTTTGCAATAATATGTCCCTTGATGTGAGGGCACAAAATTCATTTTGACAGCTATGAAATACAGTAAACCCCTGCCTGCTGTGAGCAAGTATTTATCTTTAAAGCCTCACATTTTGATGCCACGAATGTTTAAAAGTGATGACAAGCTTTCTGTTTTATACCTTGAACAAAATCAAATTTCATGCTGGATTAACTGACCAGCTGGAGGGCAAAATAATTTGTGTGCATACGCCTCGTAGATCTTCATTGGGTCATCTCTATTTTGTGGTGAATGTGGGTATAAATGTGTTTGTCTTTACACAAGGACAATGGAAACATGTCCAAGTTAAATTTCACCCAAAAACTAAAGAAAAGAGTCATCAAGAAAATCACAAAGAAAGGTGATTTACCCATAAATGTATAGGATGTGATAAAGATTTAGCATTACAGTAATCACATGCAGCGTGTACAGAAGTTACCATAAAATTCTGCTTTCAAATATTTTACATAATTTCACATTTCATTGACACTGTCGAGAAGAGGGTTTCAAACAAACCCTAGTCACATATGTTAAATAAAATTACATTTAATTACATAATAATACAAAATGTAAATTTTGTTTTGAGAAAATGTAAGTGGTACATGTTTAATTGTTAACTGTGAATCTAAACATTTAACAATAGCACAACCTTCCTTAACAAAGCTGCATCATTTGAGGAATCATGCAGGTCTTTAGCACAAATTATGTGGGATGTATTACACATTGAATTTGAATACTTATATGAGTTTCTCCAACAAAATGTGCAACAATAAACTTTCCTTAGAAAACATTACCAATAAACAGTAGAATGTAAAAATAAATGACTTGCAAGTCTCTTAAAAGTGAATGACCACTGTTGCCAGTCAGAGTTGTGAAAGGTCCAGGATTGATGAGGAATTGTGTAAGTATGAAGAGACATCATTGGTATATCGCCAACACAGTCATCCGCCAGCTCGCTCTCTGCCGCTACTCGCGATCTGTTCAGCTGGCTCTTCTGTCACCAGACATCAACACAAATATACACACACACTGCCTGTAAATACTGTAGAGTGAGAAATACCATACTGCACTCATCCAGTTATCATGAATCATATCCCTAAGAAAGAGTACAGAACCAACAATAGTCCCTTTTCAATAGTCATTTTTTAATATGTGAAACACTGTATCTCTGTGGTGTTATCACATCTCTTATCTGTGTGTTTGACTCCAACATAGCAGCAGTGCTTCAGCCAATGGCATGAGTTTTGGGTGGGACTGTCTGTTCATTCGAGAAATTAAAGAAAGGTGTAAAAGATGCAATACTGACGTTTAGAGCCACATTTTGTATTGTCTATTCAACATGTCTGCAACAATAATTATTAATTTAGTTGTTTATTTGGGGCAAATATTGATATGTAATTAAATGTGATTGATTAGATAATTTCATGAGTAGATCATTATAATGGATATGCAATGTTTTTGTAAATAGAAATATTAAAAAATATTAATGGTCATTAATAGCATTTAAATGATAATTACTGATTTATTTGTCTTGTTCATTTAGCCAATAGAGCTAACGGCAATATCAAAACAGACAAACATTTTGAATAACAACTTAGCATGCTTCCTAAATTTTAAGGCAAACTTTTGAAGCCATACATTCCCCTGATGAAAGTTATAACTGAAGCTAAAACCAAACATAATTGGTCCTTGTACATCAAGCACATACATTTAAGCATCCTTTTACCATATTTAATTTGCTTAAGATGGAAGAAAATAGAATGCAAAAATGCAATCAGTACTTTTCAAGTTGAAATAAAATCGTAATGAATAAAAAGTATGGGTTTCAATAGGAAATGCAATCAAGTAAACGTATAAGTAGTAAGTTTAAATTTTACCTTAGTACAAATCCTTCATTACAGTAATCAAGTAAAATTACTTAATGAAAGACGGAGGGAGTGTTCAATAACCTGTATGAAAACATTCATTATGTTTGAAAACATTTTCACCTTTAAGAGGTACATTTGAATAACAAAACCTATATCTCAAACTTTAAAGTTCTTGAATTACTTATTAGCTGTCAACAAACCAGACCCAATCATATTACTTTTGCAATCCCCACTTTTATGACTAGCATAAATCTACAGTATTTATTTCAATATATACTGTATTAAATAATATATATAGTATTTTCAATTAGCGCTCAGACATGATGCTGGCATGGAGGGTGGTGTTGTCTGTCAGTGGTATGACTGCACTCTTTGGCCTCTTGCCTGGACGTGTTCATCCACCCCAGTGCTGTTGAGGTGGGCAATGAGGGATGATTTATCGACGCCATCCTTATGTATGCTGACCCACGCAGTGAAGGAACAGAAGCTAAAGCAGCAGGGTTGGAGCCCGCTGTGAAGCCATTTTCCAGCAATTAAACTGCACTGTTACTTCATGGCCATTGGCCGCTGAAAGAGAAAAGTTGCAGGGTATATGCAAAGGTGACATTAAGATGCTATTGAACTAATTTACTGACAAATCAAGAGAAAAAAAGTCTGATATAGTCATTAATATGACCATATCAGACTTTTTTTCTCTTGATTTGTCAGTAAATTAGTTACTATAGTACTAGTTAGTTACTATAGTTAATATGATTCGAATCATACACCCAATAGTATGCCTTAGCAGACACCACTAATAACATTTCATAGTGGCCCAAACGGTTGGAATTGTGTGCAGACTATATACGCTCACTGGCCACTTTATTAGGTACACCTTGCTAGTACTTGCTTGGACCCACTTTTGCCTTCAGAACTGCCTTAATACTTCGGTGGCATAGATTCAACAAGGTGTTGGAATCATTCCTCAGAGATTTTGGTTCATACTGACATGAGAGCATCACGCAGTTGCTGCAGATTTGTCGGCTGCACATCCATGATGTGAATCTCTCGTTCAACCACATCCCAAAGGTGCTCTATTGGATTGAGATCTGGTGACTGTGGAGGCCATTTGAGTAAAGTGAACTCATTGTCATGTTCAAGAAACCAGTCTGAGATGATTTGAGGTTTGTGACATGGTGCATTATCCTGCTGGAAGTAGTTATCAGAAGATGTGTACACTGTAGTCATAAAGGGATGGACATGGTCAGGAACAATATTCAGGTTGGCTGTGGTGTTTAAACGATGCTCAATTGGTACTAAGGGGCCCAAAGTGTGCCAAGAAAATACCCCCACACAATTACACCCCCACCACCAGCCTGAACCTTTGAGACAAGGCAGGATGATCCATGCTTTCATGTTCTTTACACCAAATTCTGACCCTACATCTGAATGTTGCAGCAGAAATCGAGACTCATCAGACCAGGCAACGTTTTTCAATCTTCTATTGTCCAATTTTGGTGAGTCTGTGTGAATTGTATCCTCCGTGTCCTGTTCTTATCTGACAGGAGCGGCACCCGGTGTGGTCTTCTGCTGCTGGAGCCCATCTGCTTCAGGGTTCGATGTGTTGTGTGTTCAGAGATGGTATTCTGCAGATCTTGGTTGTAACGAGTGGTTATTTGAGTTACTGTTGCCTTTCTATCATCTCTAACCAGTCTGTCCATTCTCCTCTGACCTCTGACATCAACAAGGCATTTTCATCCACACAACTGCCGCTCACTGGATATTTTCTCTTTTTCAGACCATTCTCTGTAAACCCTAGAGATGCTGCCATGTGATTGGTTGATTAGCAATTTGTGTTACCAAGCAATTGAACAGGTTTACCTAATAAAGTGGCCGGTGAGTGAAATTATAAATATATATATACACAGTCTGCACAACAAAAATCTGCACGACTTCCAACAAAAATAAAAGTTTTTGTTTACATAATATATATGTGTGTACGGTAATATATACTGTATATACACACACATACACTAGGGGTTGAACGACTTCTGATTTTTTTTAAGTAGACTTTTACGTGATGAAAGTCAAGTCGAAGTCGACTAGTTGCTGATGATGTCATTAATGAACAAATAAGTCTGGAGCTGTGACAAACGCCTTGTGCACAGTTATGAAATACGACAGCGCTGTCCACATGACTATTACACCGTTAAGAGCTTATTTGTATCATTTCTTTAGTCTTTGGGTCTAAATTCAGTCTAAATCAGATACAGAGAAGTAGTACATATATGTTAAGAAACATATGCTTGAACTTTTCAGTTTCTAAGCTATTTTACCGAGAAATTACAGAACAGTGTTGACAATACATTTCCGTGCTGAATGATTCTGTGCGCGTGATGTATTGTACACGCTACTGTCTGTAGCTATGTGTGTGTGTTACAGTGCAGCAGCGTATTAGATTAGAACGTGATTAACTTACCTGTACAATAAGTGTTTAAAACCTGCATTCTACCGTTCAATTTCCAGCATCCAGTAATATAATCACACATGTCTTGAGCGCATTCAGAGTATGAATTAATTTGTAGTTTTAACTGTTTGGAAACGGAGCGTAAATGTGGATTTATTATCCTATTGCGCCCTCTATAGGACCAGTGACTAGTCGACTTAAAGCGTCATGGCAGAGCACTGAAGTCGACTAGTCTGTGCAACCTAATATATATATATATATATATATATATATATATATATATATATATATATATATATATATATATATATATATATATATATATATATATATATATATATATATATATATATATATATATATATATATATATATATATACATACACACACACACACACATACACACACACAGTATATATTCCCACATAACAAGTTTTTAAATATACTTTTATATTGAAATAATTTCACAATCAATCTTACAATTTATGTACAAACGACAAAGACATTTATGATATTTGTTTAATATCATTTTTTTTATGACTGAAGGCCAGCATCACTGATTTCTGATTTCCCTTTAAAAAATTGACCGCCTAATATTTAACCATTGACTATAGCCATTCAACATTACCTTATAATTAAGAGCTATCAATTTGAACATTTCTAAGACTTTAAAAATAACTTCTAATTTAAGTGAACTTTAAATAATCTTCACATAAACCCATTATAATAAATGTCATATTTAAATACCTGTTATCAAGGTTGGGGATGAAGCGAGGACAGAAGAATGGGCTTTATTTAGCAGGAGATAAAAAATTAAACAAAACAGCAACAAAAACTACCCCCTAGGGGAAAACAGGATGGCTGGGCTGGAACAGGAAACATTTGATGACGAACTGGCCCAGGACTGCAAACACAAGGAGATTATAAAGGGAGCAAATGAGGAGGGTAAGGAGGGAAGACAGGTGGGGCAAATTAACCAATAATCATGTAACAAGATGGGTGGGGTCAAGATAATTGGCATGAGAGCACATGGCACACAGAAAACTAAGACAGAAGCCACATGCTCATACAAAACAAAAACACAAGCACATGGCCAACAAACAAATCACCAGCCATGTGCAAAACAGGACATAAACACGCAGCTAATGAAAACACTCATAAGCCACGTGTTCACACAAGACATGACAACATGAAAGCACGCAGCCAATGAAAATACAAGCTGCGTACCACACAGCACAAGACATAACATGAATGCATGCAGCCGATAAAAACACGAACAGCGTGCAACACCACAAAACACACGTGGACAGAAGAGCGCGCGGCTGAGCGAACTGGAGACCGCGCACTCACACAATGAGACAGAACGTGGAGCGCGAGTGTCTGAACCCCGACACGAAACCGAAACTCAAGACATGAGTGCCGGGATCCGAACACCACGCTCCAACATGAAACAAGGCACGCAGATGAGAGAGCGCACGGCTGGAGCACACTCGAAGCCGTGTGCTCACATGAAACCCGGACATGACGGGAGTATCAGGGCTCTGTCACAAAACTCATGAATGACACCAGACCGAAGTGACAGAACCCTGACACCTGTGCCCCTCAGCAGAAATATACAGAAATTGCATAAAATTATCAAACACTAAATTCTAAACTAAATACAGATGAATATTTGAAGCTATAAGAGTGATTGATTTTCTCCTTTTTTTTTCCTTTGATTAACAGCAGCTGGTTATTAGATTGTTTTGACTTCTTTTATATAAGAGCTGTTGCTAGTGAATGTGACGTGGATCTGACACGCTTCATATTTTCTCTCAACTGAACTCTACCTTTTCTGATCCACTTCAGTTCGGACCCATTTCAGTCTCTACTAATGAACTGATGAGTTGAATCGGGTGTGTTAGATGAGGGAGACAGTGCTGGGCTGCTCCCAGACAGTTTTGAAAACCATTTCAGAGACATGTTCTTAATGTAACTCATTTATAACATATTACATGCACACACAGTTTTGAGGCAGCTTTAATCGTCTTTTTGGTAACTTCATGTCTTATCTGACACGTGGGGTGACACAAGCACTTGAAAAAAATTTATAATCTGCACCGCTAAGCGGTTTTCTATTATCTATCATATAACTCTGTGGGGAATTGGAAAATTGGCGCCACTGCTTGCTGAGAAGGTGCCGTGCACAGAATCTGTGTGAGAAATGGAAAGGGAGGGGGCGCGGCCGAGGGGACAGTCCACCTCTCCCAAATGGAGCGGACAAGGGGGTCCATTTAGTGGGCTAAAGTCAGTCACACCTTGACTTTCTTCCAAATAACACATTTCAATCATAATATTAAAACACAGGGCTATAATTTGCACAATTTAGTTTTTTCTGAATTGTGTGAAATGGCTAATAAAAATAGGTAATACAAAACGATTATGTGGAGGTGAATTGGTTTAGTTTAGTGACAGTGTTGGGGGATGGAACATTTCTTGATTGTCGAGTGCCAAATAAACACAGCGATGGAGAGAAAAAGGTCAAAGCCGTCAGGTGCCCAATTTAGAAAAAAGAGGGGGTAGCGGGGATATGCCTATGCTACAAGACAACTGGACCTAGCTGTGAGTCTTTTGAAGAAGACTGAGCGAGGTCTCCAGAGCAACAGGGCAAGTGGCTTTGTGACTGCTCAGATGGCGGCCAAAGACATTTGTGAAGAAATTAATGTGGAGGCTGTTTTGAAACAAAAAAGGCTGAGGTCCACAAAGCACCACTTCTCATTTGAATCACATGATGAGCCTTTCAGTGATGCACTTAGGAAGTTGGAGGTTGGATTCTTCAATGTTGTTGTTGATGCAGCCATGTCAGCCATTACCAAGAGGCTTTCCACATTGGAAAATGTGGGAAACAAATTCGGGGTTTTGACAAATTTCCCAAGTCTTGCAGGTGAGGAGCTGACAGAGCAATGCAATACACTGGCCTTGCTATCATCAGTATCAATCACTCATAGGGGAGCAGATTTCGTATGATGACATTATTGATGATTTTGCATCAAGGAAGGCCAGAAAGTTCAGGTTTTTGTTTTAGTTTGTGTTTTCTGTTCTTAGTGCAATTGTGTAATAATTTGATTTTCTTTAGTGTGATTTGTGTGATGAATGATTTGTGCTATTTAGAATATTTATTCTATATTTCATTTGTATATTATTGTTAATATTTTATATTATTGTTGTTCTCTGCTCTTGTTACATTCTAATTGTACATATTTTTGTCACTTTTATGTATATAGAGTATACTTATTTAAGTTCTGATAACTTATACTGTTTTGTGCAGAATGTTTTTCAAATGTTCTGTTGAAGGATTTGTGCAATTGAGAAATATAAGCTTGTCTTACACTTATATTGTTATAGTAAAACATGGCTGTTTGTGCCAAATTGTGTTTGTTTGTTTTTGCTCGGATGGGGGCTCAGAGGGGTCTCGCCCTCAGAGTAATTCAATATAGAACCGCCATTGAATGCTGTCACATCATATGACAAAAGAATAAACGACTCGAAAGACTCAAAAGGTGAACTAATCAATTCTCTTCCCGGCTCATACTGCATATGTTTAGCGTATGAGGCTGTCACATGATGAATGAACGACTCAAACCCAAAGACATGTCCGATAAGAGGTGAGGTGAGCTAATCATAGACTAAAGACCCAGGTAAACAATTAATTATTTTTTCTGTTTCGTATAGCATTATAGTTGTGTATTGTTTGTAGTGTGATCAACATTTGCATACGTAGTAGATGTGTCAGGGAAGTAACAGGTAACATTTGAATTATGTTCAGGACCGGCTTTACTGAAAAGATGCGCATTAAATATCGCATGCGACATATCGCAGCCCTAATATATATATATATATATATATATATATATATATTTATAGACTTGCTTACCTTAAAAGACCAGCAGAATATAAACGTATTAAAGCCCCAAGGCCTGCCACATATTGGCAATTAATCAGACCATTGAACACATTTCTTCCTTTCAGTCCCTCTTGGTGAGTGCATGCATTTTTTCAGGATCAATAATGATGACTAATCAGGTCATTAATACAGGCACAAGGTTCCTCTACATTTAGCCTGAACACAGCTGTGAGGGTTTTGTATTCTTAAAAAAAAACAGAAAAGTAATATTCTGCTTAATTTCACATCAGTGATGTAGGAAAATCCAGTCAAGGATGCGTAATTCTTAAAAACATTGTTTAATCGATGCATTCTAAGGAATGCAAAATACCTACAACAGAAAGCATGGATCTTGCTTCACAACATTTTATGCTTTTCAGGCAATCCAATTATTCAAATATGAAGTCTATTTTGTATGATCTGTTCAGAGTGAGAGACTGTCATGCAACAAGCAAATGTTATTAATAATAATACAAAAGTTCAGTTCTGAAGCCTGGAAATTCAAATGGCAATAACAGTTATTTAACCTATTAAATGCTTTGTCAACAAAAATACGCTGTAGTAACAAAAAATAGCATATATCCATACAGACAACATAACAACAAAACACAGACATGTGTTTCATTATATTGTAATCGCACCATACATGTGATTTATTTGCTAAAAACTGAAGCATTATATGTATGGTTTTATGGCTCTATAATCACAATATGTACAATAATCAAATCATGTGTGTGGAAGCCGAGTGTGAGCTAACAATATGTGTGAGATGCCTTCATAATCAAGAGTTTTCTTCATGACCATCTGTTGCCGGAAATTCATTTGCACCTGCTATAGTAAAAGTCAGAATCTAACAAGCGATGGAGTGCTTTGGCTCGCTCCTATTTAATTATTCCCAACGACTGTCATAGCCTCTGATGTACAGACAGGCTGAATACACAGAACAGATGGCTCCATTATAACTAAGGTTGGCTTAGTTCATGAAGACCCATATTAAGCAAATCAAGAGCTAGGGTGAAATTAAGAATAGATTAAGCTTGGACTTCCTTTGTCCAGTGTCAGTTTGCAATAGAAGATTGATATAAATGTATTTCACTCTGTACTGCTAAAGAGTCTGCTCCTGTCCTAGAGACACAAAACGTGATTATATCCTGGCCATGTGAGAAATTGGCCATGTGAGAAAAGATCTGAAGCAGATCTATGCAGATCTAAACAGTAGGGCTATGACAATGAATTGATGCATCATAGATTGAGAAATTATTCTTTAACGATTCTGTGATTTTCCGACTGCATCGTGATACTCTCTTGAATCGATTTTGAGCTTAGTTTTTAACAGCAGAAGGCACTGTGTGCTTTAAAAAACAGTCGTACTCTGCTTGCTTCCAGTTTCTTACACACACCACTTGAAATTAAAATAATCGGTCATATAGTTCGAAAAGGTTGAAGCGAATTACAAGAGTGTTCACAGTGGCCTGTGATTACGTTATAATATCTTGTCATAAAAGCTGAGGCGCAAGTACATTTAACCACTTACATATTCGGTCGAACACTCAAGCGATCTTCTTCATGGGCATTTATGTGTGCAGTTAAAAACTACAGCGCCATCTGCTGTTTAAACTAAGCTCAGAATCGATTCCAGAAAGAATCACGATGCATTTGCAAAAATCTCAGAATTGATCCACAAATCACGATGCATTGATTTATCGTCCCAGTCCTGCTAAATAGGTGGAGCTGGGGAGGTGGAGGGTCTCTGCAAGACTTGCTTACAGCAAGCACAAATGTTAAGCAATAAGCCCATTGTCTGTAGATGCAACAGAGACCAATCAGCTTGCGCCATGTAGTGATGATGTCATAGTTTGCAGATTGCGTCAAGGACCTATCAGCCTGTGTCATATAGAGTTTCATAACAGAACTAGACATACTGTTAATAGTCTCAGCCTCAGACGTAATGCCCACGGACCACTGATTAAACGTCTGATGCATATGGCACACGAAAGGGGCAAAGCTTTAGAAGTTTGAAACCATCATTGGATTGGTTGAATTATACAGGATTTCGGAGACGTGTGTGTCGCGTTCTTTAACCTCCCATCTGGAAACAAAGATGCCGTGATCCAAACTCCTCACGAAAGAAGAAGTTGTCGTGTTTACAACTGTGATGAAGAGCGCTTATCAGGGTCAAGTAAACTGTTTTTTTTTTTCAAAAGTATGTGAAGTATTTTTTAAGTTTGCGGCATAGAATCTTTACAATACGTCTGAGAGTTTTACCATAGACGGAGTTTCACATTTTTGCCTGGGGGGGCACCTACCGGTAGACCATGATCTCTGATTTTTATTTTTTATTTTTTTACATGAATTACAAATAATTAAGCCTTAACATACTCATTAAAATACGATAATGCAAATAAAATGAGACAATGTGAAAATATATTTGTATTCATAGATCTGACAAAATCGATTGGCTCTGATCTGGGGGCAGTGCCCCCGGCCCCAAACTCCGCCTATGAGTTTTACCCACCGGTCTGTTATTGTGGTGACATTTACACGCTCCAAAAACATGACACTGAACGAAACGAACTGTGATCTTAGGCGGGCCTTGTCCAATGAAAGCTGCCATGGATTCCAGACCTTAAGCCATCAGTCTGAAGGTCTACGCGAGACTATAGTGTTAATAGCTGTCTCATTTTGAAGACTGCACCTGAAGGTTGTATTAAAACTAAAATCTTTATTGACTCAAAATATAAATACATTTGTTTTTTCATGTTATGACCCCTTTAATAAAATAACATATTAATGTAAATCCATGTCCTTAATATGTTTATTATGTATTGTGCCTAACACTGGTCTTCAGCTATGACAATAATCACAAAAAAATGCATTTCTTAATTTTAAAACTACTGATATGTCTTGTAAAAAATAAAAGGTCATGAAGTGTTTCTGGGACCACCACCTTGGCTTTTTGGTCCATTATGAAGAGGTATGTTCTAATCTTTTATTAATAAATGCTGAAAAGCATGATTTTTGATGGTCTTCCTACATAACTGGCACATACACAGCTTTCCTTTTATCTATTAATAACAGCTAGCATGGGAAGCCACTCAACAAAGGTAACTTCATTACATTGTTCCGTGTTCTTTTTTAAATCATTGCAAATGCACATACTATAGTGAGTCCTTACACTGTACTGACCTGTGAATAAGGTATTTCTAAACTGTTTCATAATTGTGGGTTGTTAATTAATTTTTCAGATTGAGTATTTTATTCATAAAACAGGGGCCACGGGACATTACTGACGTTTCATGCATTTGACACTTTGATAAGGACATTTCATGTCCCTTCATGTTTCGCTGTGTTGACTTAAAAGATAATAAAGCCTCTCTGGAATACTGAAGTCTGTTGCTGCATTGCTCTTTCTGGGATGATTGTTGTCTCAGGGTGAGGTACAAGTAGCGGTGAGCGATCTGCACAGTGCTGATAACAAACACATGCAGTGCACGTTCAAAACATGCTCAGTCTTATTTTCTCACAACAGTCAATTTGTCCCAGTTCCATCATACACGTCTTTGTGTTTAGCTGCTGCGCTGTAGATATAGCGACACACTTCTTCCGGTGGCGCTGCTGAGTTCAGTCGCCTGTGAATTAGCTCCGCTCAGAATTGTGCTTTTATGTGTTTCTCTACCTATTTTTTATTTTTTTACTTCTCTTTGATACGTGTATGTCTGCAATGATTATGTACGACAGAAGAACACTTTTGGACATTGGACATCGCTACACTAACCTGATTAAGGATACTTTATCCACGGACCCAGCGTGGCCATTGGAGATACTGAGCACCGAGTTGAACAATGACCACCTGAACAACCGCGGGAGGCGTAGGAAACACCACGGGAAATGTGCTGGAATACGCAACAGACTGAGGAAAAGGGCTTACAGCCCTCCTCTACCAAGTATTCTGCTCGCTAATGTCCAATCCTTGGAGAATAAGATGGACGATCTTAGAGCCAGGATTAGTTTCCAACGGGACATTAGAGACTGCAACATCTTTTGTTTGACTGAAACGTGGCTCACGCCCTCGGTCCCGGACACCGCTGTAACGCCGTCTGATAACTTCTCTGTTTTACGGATGGACAGATCAGCCGAGGCCGGAAAAAACAAAGGTGGTGGAGTGTGTTTCTTTATTAACAAGAAATGGTGTGACCCCAGGAATATCTCCATTCTGTCGCGTTCCTGTTCGCCTCATCTGGAGCATCTCTCCATTATCTGCCGCCCATTCTATCTGCCCCGGGAATTTACATCGATCCTCGTGTCTGCCGTTTATATTCCTCCACAAGCAGACACTAGCGTGGCTTTGTCCAATCTCCACGATGAAATCAGCGGATATGTCAACAAACATCCCGACGCTGCTTGTATCATCGCTGGGGACTTTAACAAGGCCAACCTCAAGAAAGTCCTGCCGAACTTTCATCAACATATATCCTGTCCAACCAGAGGACTGAATACACTGGATCACTGCTACACTCGCTCAATAACGCCTACAAAGCCCACTCACTGCGGCTTTTGGCAAATCAGATCATGTCGCCATCTTTCTCACGCCGAATACAAACAGAGGATCGCCGCGAACCGCGGTGGAGAGGGAAGTGACGCTGGTCCCCCACTCTGAAACTATGCTACAGGCGCCTCTTGATGACGCCGACTGGGACATGTTCCGGCGAGTTCATCTGGCGTCAGCGAATTCACGGATGTAGCAGTAAGCTTCGTAAACACGCTAACCGAGCAAGCCACTGAAACGGTAACAATAAGGACATTTACAAATCAGAAACCGTGGGTGGACAGATCAATCCGTGATGCGGTTAACCATCGCACTGCCGCGCATACAATGCCGGTCTGTTGTCAGGAACATGAGCGAGTACAAAACATTGTGCTACGCTCTCCGCGTAATACGAGCCGCTAAGCGCCGGTACAGTGAGAAAATTGAGTCACATTTCCAGCTCAATGACTCTCGGCGCATGTGGTAGGGACTGAAGACCATCTGTTCCTCTGGAAATAAATCCTCCGCAGAGGTGAGAGCAGATCCGCTGCTGGTCAAGAGCTAAACACCTTCTACGGTCGCTTTGACTGTAATGGCGGCGCAAATCTGCCGATCAGCACATCAGGAAGCAGCAGACAGAGCAGCAATGATCATGTAATCACCTTTTCAGAGGATGACGTTCGGAGGGAACTAAAGAGAGTGAACGTCAGGAAAGCAGCAGGACCTGATGGGATTACTGGCCGCGTTCTGAGGTCCTGTGCTGATCAGCTTGCTGGATTGTTTACTTCCATATTTAATGAGTCCCTTGCTACCTCTGTTGTTCCCACCTCCTTTAAAAAATCCGTTATAATCCCTGTGCCTAAGAACAGTAAACCCTCTTGCCTGAATGACTATCGTCCAGTTGCCCTCACATCGACGGTCATGAAGGTTTTTGAGAGACTTCTAAAGAAACACATTTGCTCCTCCATACCTGCTACCTTGGACCCTCTTCAGTTTGCCTACCGGCCAAATAGATCTACTGACGATGCCATCTCCCAGGTACTGCACTCCTCCCTCACTCACATCGACAGCAAAAATGGCAACTATGTCAGGCTGCTATTCATAGACTACAGCTCGGCTTTCAACACTATAGTCCCCACCAAGCTGACTGTTAAACTCTCTGACCTTGGCCTAAACACTTCACTTTGTGACTGGATTCAAGATTTCCTCACCGCCAGACCACAAGTGGTGAAAGTCGGCCAGTTCACCTCCAACTCAATCACCCTGAACGTAGGAGCCCCACAGGGCTGTGTCCTGAGCCCCCTGCTCTACTCTCTATACACCCACGACTGCGTGTCCTCTCACAGCTCCACCTCTATTGTCAAATTTGCGGATGATACTGTGGTTCTGGGCCTCATCAACAACGATGACGAGGCCGCATACTTGGATGAGGTGGAGAGACTTACATCATGGTGCCAGGACAACTGCTCTCTCTGAACGTGAGCAAAACTAAGGAGCTGATCGTGGACTTCAGGAAGAGACAGCAGCAGCCCTACACTCCTCTTATGATCAGTGGGACCCCTGTGGAGGGTGAGTAGCTTCAAGTACCTCGGTGTAAACATCTCCGAGGACCTGACTTGGACTACACACATTCAAACACAGGTTAAGAAAGCCAGGCAAAGACTGTACCATCTGCGACAGCTGAGGAAATTCAGGGTCTCACCAGCTATCCTGAAAACTTTCTATTCAGGGGCCATAGAAAGTGTTCTGACTCAGTGCATCTCAGTGTGGTATAGTAACGCCACAAACCAGGACTGCAAAGCTCTGCAGAGAGTCATGCGTTTAGCTGAACGCATCTCAGGGTCTGCTCTTCCCTCTCTGCAGCACATCTACCTCAAACGCTGCAAAAGCAGAGCTGCTAAAATCCTCAAAGATTCTACTCACCCCGGTAACCATCTTTTCTGTTTACTGCCATCTGGCAGGCGCTTCAGGAGCATGATGGCAAAGACTGAAAGACTGAGGAAGAGCTTCTTCCCTGAGGCCATCAGGCTCCTAAACACAAACTCTGTTTCATAAACACTCACAAGACCCATTGTCAACTGTAAATATCATCACATTCTCATCATTGCTGCTCTATGTACAATACCATGAACAACCCGTCTGCACATCCCTCTTATCCACATTACTATTTATTAAGTCCCAGTACACTGTTTTTTCTTTTTTGTACATCTTATTGTTTTTTTGCACATCTTGTTGTTTTTTTTGCAAATCTTTTTTGCACATCTCATTGTCTTTTGCACATCTTATTGTCTTTTGCACATCGTATTGTTTTTTGCACATCTTATTGTTTTGCACTTTTTTTATTTCATTGCACATTTTACTCTTATTTCTCCTTTTCTTACCATATGTATGCCCTTGTGTTATGTTACTTTATATAATTTGTATTCTTATTATTTTGCACTGTCCACTGAGCGGACCTGATTCGATTACATTTCACTTCTAATTATACCCTGTATAACTATTATGTGACAAATAAAGAAACCTTGAAAGAAACCTTGAACACTTCAGCCACACTTAAAATGTATGAATGTCATTGCACTATACAAATAATCTTGAATTGCATTAGATAATGAAATATCGCTTTAGTGGAACATGACATAGTTATTACGATGATCTACTCTGCCAGGACACCTGTGTGAACTTCCTAACCGTCATGGCACCTTAAAAGTGACTTATTTGGAGCACTTTACATAGTCGTGTAACTTAGTGTGTCACAGAAATAGCACTCCAGACAAACAGCACAAGAGACTTATAATACTGTAAAAACATAAATAAACAATGCAAACAAAATCTGTTTGAACTATTTTAAACACACGCGATTACTTTACAGAACTGACTTTACTAGCTCAATAATTATCTCTAGTGAAGTTTTCTTTCTTTTCTTCTTTTTGTTACTTGCTTGCCTACATTGCACTTGCTAAAGTGTATTCTGGGATGCATGAGTTAAAATGCATGCAGCTTGATTTCCTGAAAATTGTACTGACAACTACTTTTGTTTTCTTTTTTCAGTAAAATTTGCAAGTATTAAAAACTTTTTGTGATATGCATAAGCCAGATGGTTAACAAACATTCTCATATTTAAATTATAAAGCATCTGCGATGTGTTTATGGAATGCATGAGGAAAATGAAATATTCTTAAATATTTATTTCAGGATCTACATAAGTGTTCTACATTTAGTTGCATACTTTATAATTGCTTTAGTTATAAAATGCATTTATTTACTTGACTATTTTAAATAAATGTTCTTCACTGAATTTAAAATTTCAAGTTGCCATGAGCTGAAACTTGTAGCATTCATGTGCATTAATAAAATATATTACCTCAAAAACAAAAACAAAAATACATGAAAGAAAACAAGGGTAGCAATCAACTAAATTATTATTTTAAATAGAATACCAAAATCATCCTGACATCCTAAGACAGCAAGTAAATACATGTGACAATAAAACAGCAACATTACAAATAAAAGTAGCAAACAGTCAAACAATGGGGATAAAGTATATCATAATATAAAAAGCTGCAATTCTTAGCTTCACTTTTTATTATTATTTGTTTGATTTTAGAATGATTTTTACTGTGTCTAGAGCCGCTTGAAAACCTTAATATATTATTAACTTTGAAATAAATAATTTGTGTATTTTGTTTAATAAAATAGGATCATATTGTTCATTATATGCTTTTATAATATACACTCACTGGCCACTTTATTAGGTACAACTTGCTAGTACCGGGGCTGGACCCACTGTAATAAGGGGCCCAAAGTGTGCCAAGAAAACATCCCCCACACCATTACACCACCAGCAGCCTGAACCGTTGAGACAAGACAGGATGGATCCATGCTTTCATGTTATTTACGCCAAATTATGACCCTACCATCTGAATGTCACAGCAGAAATCAAGACTCATCAGACCTGGCAACGTTTTTTCAATCTTCTATTGTCCAATTTTGGTGAGTCTGTGTGAATTGTATCCTCCGTGTCCTGTTCTTAGCTGACAGGAGCGGCACCCGGTGTGGTCTTCTGCTGCTGTAGCCCATCTGCTTCAGGGTTCGATGTGTTGTGTGTTCAGAGATGGTATTCTTCATACCTTGGTTGTAGTGAGTGGTTATTTGAGTTACTGTTGCCTTTCTATCATCTCTAACCAGTCTGCCCATTCTCCTCTGACCTCTGACATCAACAAGGCATTTTCATCCACACAACTGCCGCTCACTGGATATTTTCTCTTTTTCAGACCATTCTCTGTAAACACTAGAGATGGTTGTACATGAAAATCCCAGTAGATCAGCAGTTTTTGAAATACTCAGACCAGCCGTCTGGCACCAACAACCATTCAATGTTCAAAGTCACTTAAATCCCCTTTCTTCCCCGTTCTGATGCTCGGTTTGAACTTTAATAAGTTGTCTTCACCAGATCTAGATGCTGAAATGCATTGAGCTGCTGCCACGTGATTGACTGATTAGCTAATTGTGTTGCCAAGCAACTGAACAGGTGTACCTAATAAAGTGGCCGGTGATTGTATTCACAAAATGTAATTAAACTTTTGTCAACTGTTAATTAAATTTAAACCAAGATACGTAAGACATAGATGTCTTAACAGGCTTAAAAACGTACATTTATTCTTTATTTCACTTCTTTTCTTGTGATATTTGCTGCTTTACCTCAGAATAGCTTTTTCTCAAAGGACCAACTTGTCTATAATAGTTCAGTGAAGGGCAGTGGAGCGTGCCATCTCTCCCGGAGGTGCATTGTCTATTAATAGGTTTATGGGACATCAAGCACCCTTCCCCCTATTTCCACCAACTCCAGTCCACATGCCTCAGTGCAGCAGCGCTCTGCCTCCAATGCTGGGAACACTTACGAAGCATCTCTTCCTAACTCCAGCCTCAGTGTGCCACTTTCAGATCTGCACGTCGCCCGGAGGGATCTTTCCCCATAGAAACATGAATAAAAGCTTTTGTGTCTATGACAGTTAAAGGAAGCTGCCTTTTAAATGGTTATTTAAGGTTATGATTGACAGACTGAGATGTTACAGTGCTTTCAGGAATTGCTAGATCCACTCGCTGCATAGAAAATAGAGAAATCGAATTCGAAGGTATACATTTTCTTGTGAAATCTACAAATTGCAAGTTTGGTCCAGATGACTTACTACAATTTGAATGCACAAATAAGTTGGACACCCTTCAGTGTTTGCATGTGATAAATGTACCAAATATTAGCTGTGCCACCTATATTTGTATTATATATGATATGTTTTAAAACATAAGATTAAATCTATACATTTAATAAGCTAGGATCCAATTTAATCAAAAGTGATAAAAAGTAGATATTCATAGTAATACAGAAGATTTCTCTTCAAACAAACAGCACTTGAATTTTTCTGGTCATTAAATAATGTATATATATATATATATATATATATACAGGTACATCTAAAAAATATATATAATATGGTGAAAGTTTTTTTCTTATAACATATTTTAAAAAGTGAAACTTTCATATATTTTAGATTCATTACATGTAAAGTAAAACACTTCAGAAATATTTTGAAGTGTTTATTAGAATATTTACATTTGAGTTTCAATAAATGATCATCCATACGGTATGAATTGTGGGTATCTCTTGTTCTTTGAAACCACAATAATGGGGAACACTGCTGACTTGGCAGTGGTCCAGAAGACGATCATTGACACCCTCCACAAAGAGCATAAGTCACAGAGGGTCATTACTGAAAGGGGGGGCTGTTCAAAGAGTGCTGTATCAAAGCATATTAAATGCAAAGTTGACTGGAAGGAATAAATTGGGTAGGAAAAGGTGCACAAGCAACAAGGAGGACCTCAAGCTTGAGAATACTGTCAAGCAAAGCCGATTTAAACTCTTGGGAGAGCTTCACACGTAGTGAACTGAAGCTGGAGTCAGTGCATCAAGAGTCACCACGCTCAGACATCTTCAGGAAAAGTGCTACCAAGACACTTCTGAAACAGAAACATAGTCAGAAGCAACTTATCTGGGCTAAGGAGAAAAAAAACTGGACTGGTGCTCAGTGGTCCAAAGTCCTCTTTTCAGACTGAAGTAAATTTTACATTTAATTTGGAAATCAAGGTCCCGGAGTCTGTAGGAAGAGTGGAGAGGCACAGAATCCATGTTGCTTGAAGTCCAGTGTGAAGTTTCCACAGTCAGTGATGATTTGGGCTGCCATGTCATCTGCTGGTGTTGGTCCACTGTGTTTTCTGAAGTCCACAGTCAACACAGCCATCTGCCAGGACATTTTAGAGCACTTCATGCTTCCTTCTGCTGACAAGCTTTATCGAGATGCTGATTTCATTTTCCAGCAGGACTTGGCACCTGTACACACTGCCAAAGGTACCAAAAGCTGGTTCAATGACTATAGTGTTACTGTGCTTGATTGGCCAGCAAACTCGCCTGACCTGAACCCCATAGAGAATATATGGGGTATTGTCTAGAGGAAGATGAGAGACACCAGACCCAACAATGCAGATGACCTGAAGGCCGCTATCAAAGCAACCTGGGCTTCATTACACCTGAGCAGTGCCACAGGCTGATCGACTCCATGCCATGCCACATTGATGCAGTAATTCATGCAAAAAGGAGGACCAACCAAGTATTGAGTGCATAGAAATGAACATACTCCTGACATTTCTGTTTAAACTATCCTAATTTGTATTGATCTTATGTAATATTCTAATGGTCTGAGACACTGAATTTTGGGTTTTCATTTTCTGTAAGCCATAATCTTAAAAAATTCCAAAAATAAAGGCTTGACATATTTAACTCTGTGTAATGAATCTATATAATATGAAGAGCTCTTTTCCAAAACGTGATAAACGCCAAATTTACAAAAAATGAGCTCGTCATGCCATTTTGCTGTGTACTGAACCTATTCACTGCTCCATCAATGTTTCATGCCAAATCGCTATATTTCCTTGTTTAAAATGTACTGCAAGATGCAGTTCTTTTCCAAACCGCTATAAGCGCCGAACCTGTTTTTAGCCTAAATGCGATATATCCTCTCGATCAATCAGAATTCGTTCGATGCAATCCAACATGACGACGCTTTGAAGCGTTTGTTTGTGCTCAGTCTTCAAAGTGAGTGCTTTAAACTCTAATAACACTTTTGATGGCCTGGATGAGCCAGTGAGACCTACACCTGGGGTAGAAAACGCAGACTGGACAAAGAAAATCACAAAAAACAACAAAAAAGAAGGTTCTCAGGTGGCGCGTTAATATCCACTGTGGGATGTCAATGTAACAGATGTGTATACCAGTAAAGGTGGTGTTTAACCGACTGACGCTAGAGGTTGTAGTCTTTGGCGTTCCTTGTTAGAGCGCCCGCCTCCCGCGCCGGAAACCCGGGTTCGAGACCCGCTCGGTGTGATGGTGCGGACCCGGGGGGGTTACATCAACACAAGGCTGGTGCGACCGGTTTATAGTATGAGTCCCTGATGTCATATGTTGCATGTTCTCTTTATTTTTTTTTATTTTTTTTTAAGACATAAACCAACATAAAAAAAAGGATGGATTTGTAGCGTTTTGAAAAAAAAGACAAAATAATTTGCATTTATAATCGACAATATTGTTGTTTCATTTAACAATCATTGTTTAACATGTTCAGACTGAGCCAACAGACCATTTTAACAGGATAAATTGAATATTAACAAAATGTATGGGTCTAGGTAAAAAAATGTCATTTTCATGAAAACTATTAAAATGGATTTATAGCGTTTTGGAAAAGAGCTCTTCATATACTGAACAAAGTTATAAACGCAACACTTTTGTTTTTGGCCCAATTTTTCATGAGCTGAACTATGTACACAAAATGCCTATTTCTCTCAAATATTGTTCACAAATCTGTCTAAATCTGTGTTAGTGAGCACTTCTCCTTTCCCGAGGTAATCCATCCACCTCACAGGTGTGGCATATCAAGATGCTGATTAGACAGCATGATTATTGCACAGGTGTGCCTTAGGCTGGCCACAATAAAAAGTAACTCCAAAAAAGTGTGACATCGGTGGCATTGTGCTGTGTGATGAAACTGCACATTTTAGAGTGGCCTTTTATTGTGACAGACACTAAATCAATTATTGTAATTTTTCTTATAAAATAAATGTTAACATAGTTTTTATGTCTCATTCAAAGAATACCAAACATATATTTACCTTTGGTAAATATAAACAAAGAAACCTGTGAAAATAAATCTGCATCGTTAATGCATTTGATTCTTTATTTAAAAAATCAAATGTCTTTTTTGGAGGAAAAAAATAGCATTGGGGGAAAAACTCATTATGAAATAAATGTTTTTGGCCACAATTAATGGTACCCTTTTGTTTAGTACTTTTTGCAACGTCCTTTTCCCGAGATAACAGCTCTGAGTTTTCTCCTAAAGCCTGAAGAGTTTGGAGAACACCTGATAAGAGATCACAGACCATTCCTTAATCCAGAATCACTCCAGATCCTCCAGATTCACAGCTCCATGTCAGTGCTTCTTCTCCTCTCTTTACTCATTACTCAGGGTTCAGGTCAGAGGAATGGGACGGACATGGCAGAAGCTTCGTTTTGTGCTCAGTGACACATTTTTGTGTTTATTTTGATATTTATTTTTAGATCATTGTCCTGATGGAAGATCCAACCACTGCCCATTATATGATTTCTAACAAAGTCAGTCAGGTTTTGATTTTTAATCTGTTGCTGTTTGATAGAATACATAATGCCATGCATCTGGAAAAGAGGTCCAGAACCTCCAGGCAGAAAAATAGGGCCACACATTACAAATACGGCAGTATTAGGATACATTTTATCCCTGTATGTACCAAATCCATCTTGAGTGTTTGCTGCCAAAAGATCTCTCCCTTTATTTTTATAGTTTCATCTCACCATAAAACTCTGTCCCGTTTGGAATTTGTTTTGGATGACAGCATTTTCTTTTCTTAATTGTTTTCATTAAACATTGTCAAACAACATGTGATGTTGTAGGCACTGTTTAATTAGATCAGCTTTCTGAACCCAAGGCTCAACTAATTTCTGCAATTCTCCAGTTGTGATCCTTGGAGAGTCTTTAGCTACTCAATCTGCCCTCCTCGCCGTGCATTAGGCGATATAGACTTCGTCCTCTTCCAGGCAGATTTATAATGTTTTCTGTTGTTTTGAAAGTCTTAATTAGTGCTCTGGTGGTGGAAATGGGAATTTACAATGCTTTAGCTCTTTCCTTACAGCCTCTTTCTAATTTGTGAAGCTCAACAATGTTGTTGTCGTTGTTGTTGTTGCACATCAGAACTATATTCTTTGGTTTTATTCCTTGTGATGGAAATACAATATTTTACTTCTAAGAATTTCTAGGGGAACCAATAACTGTTGCCATTGTAAATTAGAGAAAAAACGTATATTAGAGTTGTTTGTTGATGTATGTATTTATCTATTTATTTATATGTGTATTTTTATATATATATTTTGTATCTATTTTTTACATATATATTTTTTCAATGAAAGAACAAATGCAGATTTATTTTCACACACTTCTTTGATCACATTTACCAAGGGTATAAACAATTTAATATATTCTGTATACATATGTAAGTGTGTAAATTTCTATACATAGGCTATATATTGTCCTATATAAAGGATGCATTTTAGCCAAAGGCCCCAATATGCCTCTTCATAAAAGCACAGATGTGTGTTTGAACGGTAAATGGGAGTTCTGTAATCTGGCTCTTTATAAAACTGGCATTTATTGTATTGATTATTGTATTGTATTAACATTGGCATTTATTTTATTATTTTTTAGGATGAGTGACACTAAGTGTGTGAGCAAAAGCCCTTATATGAAGATGTTTGGATATGTTTTGTGCAAATGACAAACCTTGGTATATGGCCACCCCATTAACAATACTCCTAACCAGTGTTAGGGGTAATGCATTACAAGTAACAGCGAGTTACGTAATAATATTTTTTTCAACTAGTAAAGTAAAGCATTACTTTTTAATTTACTAGAAAATATTTTTCAAAAACTTAACGCCAGTTACTTTTTTTTCCATTTATTGACTGACAGTGCACTGTGTGAACATGATCTTACTGTAGTTCTAGAGACTAAATATGAATGTGTATTAATTCATCCCACTCGCAAAAAACAGATTCAGTATTCATCAAAATGAATTCAAACAGTGAAATGCAAACTCAGAATATGATGCAAACCTGCAATAATTAAACATGTTAAACAACACAAATATATCTAATCTCATTTTATTAACCGATGTGTTTGCTGCTGACCTTTGATCCAGTTCAACCATACTAATAAGCAAAAATTACTTTAGATAAACTAACAATTATGCTTTGTTGTTTTGATTTTTTTATTGCTGAAGAGTGTTAAACTTCTCCTGTGTTCTACAGTACAGACGTGATTTACTCGTCCTTCAGTCTGAGGTTTATTCATTACACTTTCTGGTGTGAAAGGGTTTTTATATTTGCTATAAATATAACTTATTGTATTAAAAACAAACAATCAAGCCCTGCTCATATTTAAAAAGTAACGCGAAAGTAACGCAAAAGTAATGTAACACATTACTTTCCATAAAAAGTAACTAAGTAACGTAATTAGTAACTTTTTTAGGGAGTAACGCAATATTGTAATACTTTTAAAAATAACTTTCCCCAACACTGCTCCTAACATTAGAACATGCCTAAGAACAATTTCAAAAATACTAATTAATAAATGAGACCCCATCTTTCTTGTTCTGTTCAAACCAGTGCAAAATATAATGGAAAGTAATTTCCCATGTTGTTTGTTTACATGCTGTGAAGAATTTAATTTTGTCTTGCTGTGTGCATTAATGTATGAACTACATTTTGGGCTGCAACTTCAGTGGAGTCTGGAACGAGACGGATCTTGTAATTAACATGCCTCATTGTTCACTGATCGCTTTCACCTCCACTTCTTCTCTCAAATAAAATAAGCTGCCTATAGCTCTGGGAGTCAGTGACATCAAACATCATTAATTCTTGAACCCGGCCATCATGATGTCAAACCTGCAGCACAGGGGCCATGTTTGATCAGAGATCTAGAACATTTTCAGTGAGTAATAATATAGCTGAAGTAGACTTGGAACAATGTTTATTTGAAGCTTTACAATCCACGGTCACCGTGAACTTGAATGGGTATATGCATAAGAGCTGGATGGATTTTGGTCTGTTCCTCATCTGTGTGATGTTTTAGCCTGTATGGTATAATTGTGTGCTTGGCATTAGTAACCAAATACTGCAATGTGTTTTTGTTTGTGCAGATTATGAAGCAATATAGTCTGTTCAGTTTTCAGATCAGTGGGGAAACAGCACATTTGGGGGGGAAGGTGTATTGGTGTAAAGAACAACTTCAAACCTCAATGACACTACAAGCAGAGAATTTTAACAGCTAAGTGTGTCTATCACAGGTCTGAGGTCAGCTGAGAGCCCTGGAACAAACAGAGCATTCATCATTTTCCAAAGAAATGGTCTACACACTTGCAGCCTTCTTAGCCATCAGCCAGTTCTGCTTCCACATTTGCATTTTTTCCCTCACAAGAACTCAGTTTACTTGATCTCCAAAGCACATCAAGGTCAGGCTATGCAAAGAACATTAGAGCGTCTTCTAGTTTACTTCTATTTTATTTGTTTTTTTAAAGAAGAAGCAAAATATCCACCAATGCCATTTTGGGCAATCTAATGTAATGATTGGGCGAGTTTCTTCTCGATCATGTCTTTGAGTGCTATCAGGAGCAAACTCATGATTTGTCATTCCACAATGGATGGAAAATACATTGATCAAGCCATCAGCTCACGGGATTCCTGTTGTGTTTTGTAGCTGAATGCTTTCATTAGAAGGATTGATTACTGTATACCACACACGTACCTTCCCAAGACACGGCATTTGTGCTGGATGAAGGGCCAGTGCAATTCATTTCCTTTGTGTTGTGGATCTTTATCTATTTGTACAGGCTTAACCAGGATAACAGTTGCTAATGCATGATCTAATATATGTACCGTATACATGCTGCGAATGCTTGTGACGGTGGCTTAAAGAATTCATTACTTTCTTGGCATGCACGTTCTATATCATTCATATACTTAAGGATTTGCTAAGTAACCATCCAGTATGATACTGAATTTTATCAAATTAATGCATGTTTAATTTTTTATAAATCATAGGGAATCCTGAACCAATCTGAAAATCTTTTAATTAAGTATAATGACATTTTTGTACCTATTTTTACCAGGAAATGTTGTGTTCCCCTTCATGGGAACTTCAAACTGCGTCCCCTAGGGGTCGCTATGGGGAACGCCCTCAGCGTGACTCGTGTCTGAAGATACATATGTAAAAACACCACCTGTTGGCCGGCGACAGCCCATGATGTCACTACCGGCGCGACCACAATATAAGGGCCGCCGGGAGAATACATCATCCTCTTCTTCGTCTTCACTGACTGTTTTGTTTGAAGCGTGCAATTCTGGTAAGATTACAGTTTTCCTTTTATTATCAATGGCGAGCATTAGCAAGGCGTTTAGGAAGTGTGGATCCGTGTCCTCGTTATTTGACACCGATGACACACACGATTCTTGCGTCTTTTGTTTGGGCATGGACGCTGCAGCGATGTCCTTGAGGCGGTTTGCGTGCATTGTGAGTGGTTCTCTCTGAGGAAGCTCCGCTTCGTCTGTCCCTCTTTCGAGAAAAAAAGGCACGGAGGAGAATGAAATCGTGGGGTTCGCAGGTGGATCTGGCCGATGAGTTAGAGAGGAGCTTTCCCGCATCCAGTCGGCAAAGAGCGAGCCGCTGGATTACGATGATGTGATGTCTCTGACATCATCTGATCCAGCGGCTAGTGCTCTGTTGGGTTATGCCCGGAAGAGCAGGAGATGTCTGAGAGTGAGGAAGTTGAGACTGAACTCTCTCAAACCTCCTGCCCTGCATCGAAGAGCTGTTGGATGTTATGGAGCGGCACGCGGCAAGGCTTGACTTGCCGTGGGAGCCAACCAAAATGGCGGCGCCATGGGGCGCCTTGATGAGCGATATCTTTCTGGCCATAAACCCCAGCTCAAGTGAACCTTCCATTTCTTCCTGATCTCCATACAGAGGTCGAGAAGGAATGGAAAAAGCCGCTTCCTCGCATCCACAGATTTCAGCATACTAGTTATGCTAACAATTTTAGGGATGCGTGAAAAGAGAGATGCCCCTGTAGAAGAGATAGCTATCTCTCTATGCCATCTATGCCTTCAGGTTATATCACGCTTGAATGGCAGGGCGTGGCGGTGCTTCAGGTGTACCAGGCGGATTTGCTGAAGGACCTGGACAGCGGTCAGGGCTGTCACCTGACTAGCTGAGATTTACAAGCAGGCTGGCAGCCATGGTGGTAACGAAAGGCATCTGTAGACAAAGCAGTCTCAAAAGGCTCTTGTCTGGACCAGAGTAAAAATAATATCTACTCCCTTCCCTTGGGAGGGTTTCTACCATCGACCCTTAGCTTCCCTCCCTAATTCCCCTGCAAACCACCATCTAACCCACCGGACCGAGGTTAGGTGGGAGCCTAAAACTGCAGTCAGACTGGACCTATGATGATTTCAGGCAGGTTCTATATTCTTCGAACTGCCTTACTGATGGTCCGGACATGAGGTCCCCTCGGAGGTTTCTGCGGGAACCTTCAGTTATTCTGGTCACCACTGCAAGGGTAGAGCTAGCATTACTTCCCTCACCTTAAGAGGGTTACCTATGAGTATGCCGCTCCCTTCGGAGCGTCTGAATGTCCCCTCATTCTGAGGAATAAGTTTTCCGCTCTCCAGAGCTCGTTGTTGGTAGAGCCAGCATTGCTCCCCTCACCTAGAGGGTCACCCATAAGCATGCCGCTCCCTTCTGAGCGTCTGAGTTCCCTCTCATTCTGAGGAATGAGATCTCCGCTCTCCAGAGCTCGCTGTTGGTAGAGCTAGCACTGCTCTCCTCACCTAGAGGGTCACCTATGAACATGCCGCTCCCTTCTGAGCGTCTGAGTTTTCCTCTCCTTCTGAGAGATGAGTTCTCTGCTCCCCAGAGCTCTGTGATAGGTCGCTCTCCTGGTTGGTCGAGCTAGCATCGCTCCCCTCACCATAGAGGGTCACCTATGAGCATGCCGCTCCCTTCTGTGCATCGAAGTTCCCTCACTCGGAGGAATGAGTTCCCCACTCTCCAGAGCTCCTCATTGGTAGAGCTAGCACTGCTCCCCTCACTATAGAGGGTCACCTATGAGCACGCTACTCCCTTCGGGGCGTCTGAGTTTCCTCTCATTCTGAAGAATGAGTTCTCCGCTCCCCTGAGCTCGCTGTCGGTAGAGCTAGCATTGTTCCACCCACCTAGAGGGTCACCTATGAGCATGCCGCTCCCTTCTGAGCTTCTGAGTTTTCCTCTCCTTCTGAGAGTTGAGTTCTCCGCTCCCCAGGGCTCTGTGATAGGTCGCTCTCCTTGTTAGTCGAGCTAGCATTGCTCCCCTCACCATAGAGGGTCACCTATGAGCATGCCGCTCCCTTTGGGGCGTCTGAGTCCCCTCTCACTCTGAGGAATGAGTTCTCCGCTCTTTAGAGCTCCTCATTGGTAGCTGGGTTCTCGCTCATTCTGAGAAATGAGTTCTCCGCTCTCCAGAGCTCGCTGTCGGTAGAGCTAGCACTGCTCCCCTCACCTAGAGGGTCACCTATGAGCATGCTGCTCCCTTCTGAGCGTCCGAGTTTCTCTGCCCCCCAGAGCTCTGTGATAGGTCGCTCGCCTTGTTGGTCGAGCTAGCATTGCTCCCCTCACCATAGAGTGTCATCTATGAGCATGCCGCTCCCTTCTGAGCGTCTGAGTTCCCTCTCACTCCGAGGAATGAGTAGTTCTCCGCTCCAGGGCCATAGAACGTTCTTTATAAAATCCATGTTATGGTAAGTGCACACGTGAGACTTTGGGCACTTTTCTAAAATCCACTCAGTGGTAAGTTCGCAAATCGAAAGTTCTGCGTTCTTTCTAAAATCCCGTAAGGGGTAGGGTTCTGGCCCTTATTTGAGCTGGTCAAGCCCTGGTTTGTGCCTTGGGCCCCACTCCCTCTGCCCCAATATTTTGGGTAAAAAAAAAAAAAAAGAAGGGTGTAACGCTACCAAAGGGTCTGTTGAGACAGTGCCCTCAGAAAGCTCGTGCAGAGCAAGTGGTAACCCCTAGTTACTAGGTGCTTGGCCATATCCCCTTAAAGAAGTCTTTCTCTGATTCCAAGACTTTGAGCTCTACCCTGGGTCCGGTAATCCCGGCACCTAGCAGGTAAATACTTAGGGTATGCATCTCGGGTTTTTGGCCGAAGGGGATAATATCACTGACAGCCATCACCCGTCCCAGGGGCAACTCCCTTAGCCGGGTAGAGTTGGCTTAGTGCTAGCCTTTGCGCGAAATTGGCTTGCACTCCCCTCTGCATGGTGGTGTGGGTATAACGTTCCCCATAGCGACCCCTAGGGGACGCAGTTGGAAGTTCCCATGAAGGGGAACGTCTCAGGTTATGATAACCATGGTTCCCAGTGGGGAACGAGACACTCGTCCCTAGGCTTTGTGCCATGCTTCGGACGCAAGCTTCAGGCGAAGAAGCGGATGATGTATTCTCCGGCAGCCCTTATATTGTGATCGCGCGGTAGTGATCATTGGCTGTCGCCGCCAACAGGTGGTGTTTTTTATGTATCTTCAGACACGAGTCACGCTGAGGCGTTCCCCATAGCGACCCCTAGGGGCGCAGTGTCTCGTTCCCCACTTAGGAACCATGGTTACATACGTAACCTGAGACGTTTTGGGTGGTCGCCAGGGCATTGCTACTGCATGTTGTTATTAGTTGTTGCCATTTTACTATTATTATTAGTATTATTATTGACTCAAGTTATATGCTATTCTGCACTAGTTTCTCTGGGTTTGTAATTTTTTTATACATTTGTATTTTTTTTTTACTAAAATCATGGGCACGATTGCTTATAAATAGTAACAGAACATCTCTCATAAACAAGTTATGGTTAAGGTTAGGTCTACATGCTTAATTTTTAACATTTCTGTATGAATTCATACAAAATCACCACTTCATAAAATAGTTTAATTTCCCCATGATATTGGGTTAATAGAAGTGTGCTATTTAGCACCCCCCTTGAAAAAAATCTAAATAATTAAAATGATGTCCTGCCCTAAACTGATGTTAATGGCTAAATCAGAAGCTGGCACGTCAGGCTGCTCAATGAAACAAATCAACGTTTGATAGATCGCCGAACCTCATTGTTTATACTCTTCAGGAAGTCAATCTGAATCAGTATATTAATCTGTTTTATGAGAGTGGATGTTACAGTCAATCAAAATACCTTCACTTGTAACTGCAACATGATAAACATCATCAGCTCTGTTTGCAAACCTCTGCAGTTCTATAACGCGACAATAATTGCTTCTCATAATTTTAGCATGAAGAGCATTAAAGCCCTCAATGACTTGTATTAGTATCATTGGCTAAGGTTGACAAGATTCGTCAAGAGTCATAACTCATTTGATTAAGGCTCCAAGCCAGTCCTCTAATAACAATCACACTCAAATAGACCTGATTAAAAAAATAATCAGACATATTTTGATTGCCTGCAACTGCTCTTCTCAACTCTGTTGTCATACTATTACACTATTTTAATTCAGTCCCAAGTAAATATTTAGGAAGGATCCATGTTTATGAACAATTGAAGCAGAGTTGCACTGCCAGACTCCACCGCCGTCCGGTTCAGATAATGAACAGGATTTTTGCTCTTGCCCGCGCAGATTCAGTAACCCCTACTGAACAATTGGCCATCAGATGGGGTCATCGCCCGATATCAGTCACATCCGAGCCCTTCCCAGCATCCTCTGTCATTCTGCCATCCAGATTACAGTAACATATATTGTTCTCTGAGCTTCCCTGTGAAGCCTTTGTGAAGACAAAATCAATCCCAATTGATTGAATCCATCAAGACAGAACTAATATAGCGATCAGTTACGATGTTACACTATAACGATTTTGCTGTTTTCAAGCAAGCCACATACAAGCTGGCGGTATCATATTATTTTGATTGAGATTTTTCAAAAGTGTGCTTGAGAGGACAGGGGTCTTCATCTGTTGTGCTCCCATCACTATTGCTCTTACCTCAGGGTTAGGGATTTAAGTGAGTGCATTATGTGCTACAGGCATGAATGATACTTCTAATCATGTTTCTTACTGAGGAGAGATGTGCCTTTTTAAATAAAAGATCAGATTTATGATTTTCACCTGGCAGACAATAAAAGGGCAAAACTCTCAGATTTACCATACCGTCCACTTGACATGGACTGAGCAGAGCTGAGTGGCAGTTGCCAATACATTGTGTGATTGACAGAAGAGCAGAGCAAGTGATCAAAAAGTTGAGAAATCCTCAACCTCATGCAAACAAGAGTATGTTACAAAGTCAAGTGTATTAAGTTGACGTCATAGGTATACAAAATAAATCAGAGACCACACACACACTCTTGCTATTCTATTCTATTTTGAGCAGGTTTGTTTATCACCCAAGCCAGAGTGTTATATCAGCTTGGGGTTCAGTTTGAACTTGGACCAAATAACAACTATCCAGGGTACTAAAACACTGGAACACCTTAGCAACCACATATCATTGCCCTAGCAACCATACAAAACACTTTAGCAACCACATAAAGATGTGCTAAAAAACAAAACATTGAACTTCCCTAGCAACCTTAAAGCAATGTATTTTCAACTACTCACAATGCTCTAGTAGCACTCGAGCACCAAACACATTCTGCAGAAACATGACTATGCTAGCATACAGACAAAACACTAGTGTTCAGCTGAGTCACAGAAGCTCTTGAGTGTGTGCTGGAGCTCTGGAGATGCAGTTAAATACACGTTTCTCTGCGTTTTTTTCTTAAATCCCAAGACTATTGGCCCTTTTTTTCTTCTTTAGACTTCCCTTAGAATTTGGTTTTCGAATTGGGATTAAAATCTCCTTTTTGTTCTTACAAGGAGATGAACTAAAGGTCACCTTTTAAAGGTTTGATCATACTGTCAGTATTGTGCATTTAAAAGGGCATGGCATCTCTGTAGAGCGTCAGGCCTCGCTATCTCATTCCCAATCAGTTCACTCCATTTCATTCACAGTGGGATCATGTCCTGCTCATGTAATCTCGTCGGCACGGATAAGCCCACCCTGTGACATCTGGGCCTCCTCCAAAACAGCGAACCATGACCCGAAGCTCGAAATGAAAGGACTTGCCCTCACTTCAATTTAACCTTTCAGTCTGCTGTCAGTCACCCACCCTACTTACTGTAGCTGTTTTGAATATGTCTTTTTTCCTGTGCATGCACAAATGCATTTATTGTGCGTTACTAAGAATATATTTGTATCTTTTTATTAGTTTTTTTGTGAGCTCGCTGTAAAGCTCCTTGCTGAAAAACCTCAATATGAAAACCGTTCCAGCACGGATTTGGTTCCGAGTCCCAGCGGACACCATGAAATGTGGTTTTATTTAGAGAGCATTCCTGAGCTGCACAGAGAATAGCCATGAGATTCTACATGCATCCAAGAATTGTCATTCAAATGTGTCCATTGTTGGCATCAAGGACACGAACATCGTCATAGAAAGAAATTGTCTTCCGGGTCCAGACATCAATGAGGCACAATCAGACATTACTACGGCTTTCTACTTAATTCATTTTTTCACCATTTTTTGATGTGTGCTAAATTGAATAGCTATATTTGTTCGTTAGTTGTCATTCAAGAGCTTGATTTCATCCAAAGTGACTTACGGTACACAAATCCCCCTGCGGCAACCAGAGGTCAAGGACCTCATTGGAGGGAACGGTGAGGAGAAAGCAGGTGTGTGATCTCAGTAATTCTAATTTCAGGCTTTGGGCTGAACCTGCAGCTCTTGTGTTAACAGCTAAGATCCTGAAATATTGTGCATGTACAGCCATTTAGAGCAATCAAAACATCGCCGAATTAGCTGTTTAGTGTTGAAAATGCATGTTCATTTGATTTAAAAAATAAATCAATAATTAAATTACTACATCCTGTGATGTAGCCTATAGTTTATTTTTCCTAAACTGTTTTGCTTATTCTGGTATTTCTTTATTAATGCAAAGTGGCCCACACATGTGACCATAAACAGCAAGGCTGATGGTTTGTCTTTTTAAAAAGAGGTCTTCTTTAATTATGAATGTTATAACATGCAAGTCTGTTTGATAATCTATGCTTCCATTTTAGAGAGACCTAACCCAGATATCAGATTTAAGTAAAAGCAGTGCCATCCAGTGGTAAACATTTAACAATGTCTGGATGTGAAGTCAAGACATATGTATATGTTTGTTCGCTCTTAGGGTTATGCTTTATTTTATTTGTTTGTTTTCCTTCTTTTATAAATGCAATTCAATTGAATAACCTTTATTTTAAAATAAATAAAATAATACATTGACAATTACTATATTATACACTGTAATATTGATTGAATTTGAATAATAAATAACATATTGTTCTCTTTCTTTCCCATAGTGCACACAATGAAATGAGATCAGATCTCTGTGTGAAGCACTGGCTGTTGTCAGACTCCTTGTGCAAACAACAATCTCACTTCTATTATTACAATTAATGGCTAAATGGATGTTTGGGAATGTAAACTGATATTTCCTCCTGACACACTACAGCAAAATATAGAAATAACTGACTTAAAACCATTTTAGCTGGTAAAAATACTAGTGGCCTAAGACTTTTGCACAATACTGAACATCTGTATTAAACTGCATGATTAAAGCTCGGTCTAACAAGCATACGGTATATCTCACGTGAGCACTTCTTGAACTCATCACAGTTGTTAATCAATGCAGAGCTCACAGTGTTTACATTCAGCATAATACAACATCAAAGTGAATGTAATGATCCCAGTGCTGTAGCTTGCGAAGAAAGCAAAAACTGATTCCAGCTCTAATATTCACAGAGTTGAAATTAATTTGTTTACATCAGTCACAGCTCTTTGCTCACCTTTAATGAGTTATGATAATTAGTTTGCAGCTTAATGGGTCACTACAATCTAAGCTGTGCTAATTACTGTTACCTGTTGTTCTTTCTGAGTGCTGCCTTTATCTCAATAATTAAATAACGGGTGTCTGATAAAGTGTGGTATGTGCATTATACAGGATAGATCACCTGTGATCTTTGGATCTTTTTTAACAATGATAAAATATTGAAGCTGAAATGTGTAGCTGCAGAGCAGAGTCAAAGAGGTGTGTGGTGCAATAAGACATATAGTTCACTTCAAGTATACTTTTATTTGCATTTCACTACATATAACGTTCATTAGCAACTTCACAAAACAAATACAAATAAATAAAAAGCCAGACAGATGCAAGATGAAGGGGACAAACACACATAAACCCACATACACAGATGTTCTTTGACAAAAATATAAGACACACGCAGACCAGTTTTAACAGTTATCAAATTATTTGACAGTCAATTAATATACTGTACTGTGTGTATTATAGAGAGTTTAGCACAGAAGATTTACTTAATATCTAGTCTGTCCTTAATACACTCCGCCATCCTGGAAATCTGTGACATTTCGTCTGGTCTGGAGAAGATATAAAGACATCTTGAAAGTGAATATGATATGATCATCTTTGGAACAGTAAGTCGTTTAATGTGGCTGAGCAGTGGCGCAGTACTGCTCTAGTTTAACTCACATAGGGAATACAGTGCTATGTTGTCTAGGTAACATTAACAATGCTGTTTCATGCCTATTAAGCATTTAATGGCAAATAAACACATCATATAACACGATGCAGTTGCTTTCTTTGATCAAAACATTGTTTGTCTGCAGTGCAGATGTTTGTTTTTGGCTCAAAGCATTTAAATTCCCTCATGCACAAAGAGAGAATAAAACACTTTTTTCCCAGTATTCAGGGGTGTTGTCTTGTCAAACGTTTGTAGGATGGCAAACAACCTAAATGTAGGATACATACAGAGCCGATCCTACCTATACGCAGAATACGTAAGCTGCGTAGTGCCCCCAAAACACGAGGAGACCCCTTTGCTCTCAAAGGTGTTTTCATTTTAGCTTCGTTTTTTAGATTGACCAGTGGTTGTGAAAACATGATCAATTATTTGAATGCAGTGCGCTCTTACCCTCTCTACGTAAAAAGTCAGTCAAATCATGTAATGTGAACGTCGTACAGTCTCTTGCATGAGACAAAAAATAAATAACGAGTGTACCGAGCCGTGGAAAATAAGGTGTGTTGGCCCCCCAACACTCCGGCAATGGGCCCCCAGAACTCTAGGATCGGCAATGGATACATATTTTTGCACTTTCCTTAAAACAGGGGGTGACTTGACATAACACTGACACATCTCACCCCATTCCGAACAATCCCAGTTAGGGTGACAACATAAAACTCTAAAAGATGAATTTATACAGAATTTAAATATGAAATAATAATATGAAAAATACAATTTTCCTCCCAAAAGATTAATGTTTCTTGGGATGTGTGTGTTTATTTTCAGACTTCCCAGCAGTACATCTAGGCCTAAAATAATAACAATAAAAAATAAATAAAAGAGATGTTGACTCTTTTTAAATTTACCCCCTATTATGCCTATTAGGCAATTTAACAGTGTTCATTGTTGTGATGACAATGAGATAGCAAAACTGAACTAATCAGCTGCATGTGAGCAAACTGACACTCTCCATGCTCTGTGTACACTGCTGTTTCATTTCTTTGGATTTGTCAGCTCTAAACTTATTTGAAAACTCTGAGTTTATTCAGATTATGTACTGTGGCTTACTGTAAGTGGACCTGCTATGGCATAAGATGCCTCATGAAATGACCTGTGCTTTTTGTGATAACTGCTCACGTACAGTAACACTGCAGTCTTCATAACACTACATGTTGAATCACCATCAGTCTCCTAATAAATGCTTTTTTTATTTTAAAATTCCTTTGAAGATTTAAGTAAATAGTATTGCATTCATCTTTCTGCATTAGCTTCCATTAAGGGCCGTCAGTATAAGCATCAAAGTTGTATACATGATTAAACAAACAGGAGGACAGAACATTATAAATGTCTTAAATAATTTGGTGTTTGGTAAGTGTAGTAGACAGCTTTGATAAATGTTTTGAACAGCATCCTTTTCTCAATCATTTTCCTGCTTAAATGGAGCAATTTGTTTGTCTGTGTGCAATCTGCTGATGCTGGTCTCTGATAAAAATAGAAAGTACATAGAGAAACTCAAATCATCCTCCAACCCTCCCCTCTTTCTCTTCCAATATTTCTCTCAATGTTTAGAAATGACAAACAAAGTGTGACTTGGGCAAGCCATTATGAGACATTAGAGTTGTAATTAGCATAATTAATCTTGTTAGAGACACTTGGTGACTGGCTTTTATTGGTTTTCAAATGGTGTCCACCTTTCCAATATTCATCACACTGTGCACAGTGGAACAGAGGAAGCAAGACAGTCTGTCTCTGTCTGAGCAATAGTTTGCCCAAAACTGAAATCGTTATCATTCACTCACACATGCTCATTTACTCTGTAAATCGCTCCAAGTCAAGTCATCTTTATTTATATAGTGCTTTTAACAATATAAATTGTAACAAAGCAACTGTACAATATCAACATAGGAAAATGGTGTGTCAATAATGTAAAATGACAAGATTTAACACTCAATTTTCAGTGGATGGCATTTCATTATTGAATTTAGTGATGCGTTTTCCAGCTCAGTTCAGATTAAATAGTATCTGTGCAATCAAGTCGGTGATATCGCTGGAAATGAAGTGTCCCCAACTAAGCAAGCCAGATGGCGGCAAGGATCCAAATCTCAAAGTGGGAAGGCCTCATTCTACAGAGCATTTCTATCAAAAATATTGGACCAAATGTGCAAGATAAGTCAATATTTTTGGTATATAAATTGAAATCTTCTAAAAATGTATTTTGTAAGTTGTACATTAGAATGACTCAAATGGTTCAAGAGGTGAGTGTTTAGGAAACCTGTTTGAAAACAGTGATTTTTGATACTACTGACAGAAACTGCACACTGCAGCTTTAAGGAACTGTTGTAGAACAGAATGGATTTGATGGCTGTTGTACACCATTTTGTGCAGTTATGACTGCTACTCGATTGCAAAACAACTGACCAGATAAAGGTTTACCTATAAAAATAGATTTGCATTTATATTAGTTGTTGGTTTCTTCTGTTCTGGCTGCAGTGTGCATTTCTTGTTTGTGTATAGTCTGCAGGGGCAGGTAACTCATAAACAATAGCAGTGAAAATCCATCCATTACCACAGCACAGTAGAAATTACAAAGCTCCACCATTTCTGCAAGGAATATGATACTTTTTTGTCCCCATGGACAGCATTGAGGCCCTATAACTTCTCATTGTGACCAATCTGATAAAGGATTTATCTTTTATTTTTGCTTCCAAAGACACACCAAACCCTTCTACCCTATAGCGCACTGTGTATTCAGAAAAGAGAACATTAAGCCAAGCAACCAACATTATTTGCACTCCACAGTTAGAATATGCAAACAACTGCACTGTTCCTCAGGGCTGTGTTCTCTCCCCACTGCTCTTCTCCCTGTACACGAATGACTGCACATTTAAAGACCCCTCCATCAAGCTCCTGATGTTTGCAGATGACACCACAATGATCAGCCTCATTTAGGATGGTGACGAGTGCTCAAAACAGTGGAGATCGTGGACTTCAGGAGAAACCACCCTGCTCTACCCCACTCACCATCATGAACAGCACTGTGGCTGCAGTGGAGTCATTCAGATTCCTGGGAACCACCATCTCTCAGGACCTGAAGTGGGGCAATCACATAGACTCCATTGTGAAAAAGGCCCAGCAGAGGCTGTACTTCCTTCACCAGCTGAAGAAGTTCAACTTGCCACAGGAGCTGATGAAACAGTTCTACTCTGTCATTATTGAATCCATCCTCTGCACTTCAATAACTGTCTGGTTCAGCTCAACTACCAAATCTGAGCTCAGAAGACTAAGGAGGGTAGTCCGGACTGTTGAGCGAATCATTGGTTCAACCCTCCCCACTCTCCAAGAACTTTACAAAAGAGCTGGTAAAATCACTCTGGTCCCCTCACATCCAGCACACTCCCTCTTTGAACTGTTGCCGTCTGGTCGACGCTACAGAGTTCTGAGCACCAGAACGACCAGACACAGATTTTTTTTTTTTTACCTCAGGCAATCCATCTCATGAACACTTGACATTAAACATGGAATACACAACACTATTATACAATTATTTATTCACCACACATATTTACACAAAGACCCATTTTTTCAACCTGACATACACTTAACACACTAATACGCTTCTATTATTCAAATACGTTAAATAATTGTTAGGCTGCATTAATTAGATCAACTGGAACTGGGGACACTTCCCATAATACACAATGTACTTGTTACATCGTAAGAAGAATGGCATCTATGCTAATATTTGTCTGTTTATTTTTTATTCTGTTTCTCAGTCCGTGTCCGGATCAGATGATGGATTGGTGCCGGGAGATGATGTCTGTTTCCCTGATCGTCAGCGGAGGCCAGGACACCTGGATGAGCACCGGGGACATATGCCCAGTGAAGACCTCGACTGAATCTTTGAATTCTTTGAATTCAATAATGAGATGCTGCAATCATGCCTATCCTCGGACTGGGCAACTGTCTACTGTCCACTTAACTGATTACTTGATTATGAAAGGAGAGTTACCATTATGTGAATCGACTATCTATTATGTTTATGCTTTTGTACAGCGTCCTTGAGCTTGGGAAATGTACTTATTTTTATCTATATAAAAAAGTATATGTATTTTCTTTCTCTTTTTTTTTTCATTGCCCCTATTTTAAATTTGAGCCCCTGCCCCTGAGGAACTCTCTGTATGTTCCTGTTAATCCTGGTCTTCCCCACATTCCTCATGTGGCCCACAGAATGGTGGCATTTTGGCAGTGGTCCACAACCAGGCCACTGTACAGCCACATTTGAGATAATAATCAACCAAATAAATCATAAATATACTTTATCTGGGCCATACTAAACCTTAAATGAGTTATGCATCAACAACACTCAACATAGTGTAAAGAGAATTTAAACAATGCCCTCGCTAAATGTTCAAATAAGTTTGCAGAAATGTGTCCTACTTGGTAAAATCATCCCAAACCAAGTTTTGCATAAGCAGCAATTCAAATGTCACATATAAATATTCAAAGACACATTCCAAGACTTTAAAAACAGTTCTTCACAAGTTAGAACCTAAATTTTTCTCACGCAGACTCTACCTAGTAAGTAGCGCAGTAAGCACAGTTCTCAGCTTAAATGAGTACACCCCCTTTGGAAAGTAACATTTTAAACAATATCTCAATGAACACAAAAACATTTTCCAAAATGTTGACAAGACTAAGTTTAATATAACATCTGTTTAACTTATAACATGAAAGTAAGGTTAATAATATAACTTAGAGAACACAATTTTCAGTTTTACTCAAATTAGGGTGATGCAAAAATGAGTACACCCCAGTGAAAGTCTCTGGCGCAAAGCTACATTTTAGACTATAAATGTCTAATTTAACAAGAATTCAACCACAGGTGAGTCTAATTATTCATTACACAGGTGTTCAGCAGACAGTTGACTATAAAAGGGTGTTACTTAAAGAAAACCCCTTCCCATTTCATGCTGTCAGCAATGGCACCACATGGAAGAGAAATGTCACAAAACCTGAGAAAGAAAATAATTTATTTACACAAGAAAGGTGAAGGCTACAAGAAGATCAGCAAAGCTTTACTTATCTGTCAGAATACTGTAGCAAAAGTGGTACAAACATTTAAAAAAGATGGAACTGCAACCATCTCACAGAGACGTCCAGGTCGTCCACGGAAGTTAACACCTCGTCAGGAGCGTCTTCTGATGAGAAGGGTTGAAGAAAATCGACATGCAAGTTCACTGCAGTTATCTAAAGAAGTAGAAAGCCAAACTGGGGTGACTATTTCCCGTGACACCTGGCGTACACTGCAGAGGAATGGCGTGAATGGGTGCCGTCCACGAAAGAAGCCTCTCCTAAAGCCCAGGCACAAAAAAGCCCGCCTAGAGTTTGCCAGGGCCCATGCTGACAAAGATGAAGACTACTGGGACTCTATACTCTGGAGTGATGAGACCAAGATAAATGTTTTTGAAATATATATTGACTTACATTGGAAAGGTTTCTATGGCCTTTCATGAAATCTTGGCTAAAAAGTCTCTCGATTTATTTCCAGAACATAATGAATAATGGGATACGCCGAGTCTCAAATTCTGTTCAGGCGTGGTATTCAAGATATTGTGGAGGAGCGATTGACCTGCACCGTGGTGAACTGGACTTTAGGCGTTGGGGGTTTGGGGGTTCAACATCAGCCCAATAAGGTAAACAAATGAAATACGACGACTGCTCCAGCTAAGATTCACATGTCAATAAGTCGGAGGAAGATTTTTAATACAAGCAAATGCTTAGTGCTATGAGCTTAAAAACAAACCCACAAAAAATGAACAAATTATTAGTTCAATTGATTTTATTTATTTTGACATGGTGACTCTCTATGTTGACTTGGGTACTAATCAGTCCTGGGGCTCTGTTGTTGTTTATGGTCTAAAAATCTTCCTAGATCCATTAGAGGCTAAGATTAGCCTGCGGCCCACCTTTAAATATTTGATTTTATGTCAGCTGGTCAACCTTCAAAGCCCAGCCCAGCCTTATTGAAATTCCTCCTTTATGCACTGATTCAAGAGAACACGTTAGCCTCAGTCAGCATCACAGAGAAAAGCTGTGAACACTGTAAAAAAACATAAAAATGTGTGTCTTGTTTAAAAGTACAGCATCACATAGCATGTCTACTGTAGCATTAATAGCATTAGTATCTTCTTTCTTTACAGTAACAACACACTGACATGGAATCCATTTCTATCTATCTATCTATCTATCTATCTATCTATCTATATCTATCAAATGACACAACAGGAAAACATACCTATAAGTTACTGCAAACATGAACTCAACTGCAGAATTAGTTAAATTGCATTTAGATATAAGGCATCATTCAGTGTTTTTTGCATTTACTGGGAAATCATGTGCTTGACAGCTACATTCATTCAGTAGTGACTGAGGCTATTCCAGAGAGAGCAGGCCGTACTGCGTCTTTAATCATCACATAGTTCCCCTGAATGCATATTGGCTTTGATTCATGCATGATGGTTGCTCTAGTACACATGTATGTGTCATGCACCACCTATTATCTATTGTGGACAACAATTAATATTCTTATGCATTCTTTAATCACTGTTGTATTTAGTCGCTAATGCTGTTCAAGACATACTTGTATAATTTTACTGTGACTAAGTAATCCTGTTTAGAACCAGTGGAGTATATAAGCCAGGTTATGTAATTTATATACTGATTCACTCCTTGATTCTCTTCACAAGCAAATACGAATTCATTTATGTTTTCAGAGTAAAAAAACATCATTATTATAAATGAATTAATTAAACATCTAAGATAACCTATGAGACTTATCTTGAATTGTATGTAACTGCTGAGAAAGAAAGAAATAATTGGTTATTTTGAATTTTTCATCACAGCAGAAAAATGCATCACGATTTCCAGCAACACAACTGTTTTCAAAATGAATAATAACTGTTTTTATTAAAATGTAGTGGCTCCTGAAAAGATGCTTAGCCATCACAGGAATAAATTACATTTAAAGGTAAATTAATATAGAAACAGTTATTTTAAATTACAATACTATTTCACAATGTCCCTATTGTCTTTATAAATTTGATAAAATAAATGAAAGTTTATTTCAAAAACAGATAACTCTTTAATAGATCACTTTTACAAAATTAGTTTTGTATTATTTTATCTTGTTTTATAGTGTTAGTTAGCTGTATTATGTAGTTATTTTTAACCTAATCAAAATAACCCATCTGCAGTTTTATTGAGATTAATTGGAAGGACAATGAAAAAAACTGTTTTTGCAAATTAACTCTTCAAATGTATCTTGGCAAACATTAAATACTAAATCTTAAGAAAAAGCTTACCAACCATGGTAAATGGTAGCATATTACATGCATTTACTTTGTATTGGTACATGTATTTACTGGGCTATTAATCATTTTATTACCCATATCTAGTATACAGTATTATCATTGTATCTGTCAAATACTTCCCTACATTGCCATGTTGATGCAAGCATTAAGATCTCATGCACCCAATATCTGCAGTATAGTCCACCTAAAAATGTCAGTCTTTGTTTTGATAGTTTACAACCGTATGTGTATTTGCAGAGATCCACTGGTATGCTGCACAGGTGCATCTCAATAAATTAGACTGTCGTGGAAAAAAATCATTTATTTCAGTAATTCAACTCAAATTGTGAAACTCGTGTATTAAATAAATTCAATGCACACAGGCTGAAGTAGTTTAAGTCTTTGGTTCTTTTAATTGTGGTGATTTTGGCTCACATTTAACAAAAACCCACCAATTCACATCAACAAATTAGTATATGGTGACATGCCAATCGTCTAATCAACTCAAAACACCTGCAAAGGTTTCCTGAGTCTTCAAAATGGTCTCAGTTTGGTTCACTAGGCGACACAATCATGGGGAAGACTGCTGATCTGGACAGTTGTCCAATCATTGACACCCTTCACAAGGAGGGTAAGCCACAAACATTCATTACCAAAGAAGCTGTTCACAGAGTGCTGTATCCAAGCATGTTAACAGAAAGTTGAGTGGAAGGAAAAAGTGTGGAAGAAAAAGATGCACAACCAACCGAGAGAACCGCAGCCTTATGAGGATTGTCAAGCAAAATCGATTAAATAATTTGGGTGAACTTCACAAGGAATGGACTGAGGCTGGGGTCAAGTTATCAAGAGCCCTCACACAGACGTGTCGAGGAATTTGGATACAGTTGTCATCAGAGGCGTCTTACCTGGACTTAGGAGAAGAAGAACTGGACTGTTGCCCAGTGGTCCAAAGTCCTCTTTTCAGAGGAGAGCAAGTTTTGTATTTAATTTGGAAACCAAGGTCCTAGAGTCTGGAGGAAGGGTGGAGAAGCTCAGAGCCCAAGTTGCTTGAAGTCCAGTGTTAAGTTTACACAGTCTGTGATGATTTGGGGTGCAATGTCATCTGCTGGTGTTGGTCCATTGTGTTTTTTGAAAACCAACGTCACTGCACTCGTTTACCAAGACATTTTGGAGCACTTCATAGTTCCTTCTGCTGACCAGCTTTTTAAAGATGCTGATTTCATTTTCCAGCAATATTTGGCACCTGCACACTCTGCCAAAAGCACCAAAAGTTGGTAAAATGACCGTGGTGTTGGTGTGCTTGACTGGCCAGCAAACTCACCAGACCTGAACCCCAGAGAATCTATTGGTATTGTCAAGAGGAAAATGAGAAACAAGAGACCAAAAAATGCAGATGAGCTGAAGGCCACTGTCAAAGAAACCTGGGCTTCATACCACCTCAGCAGTGCCACAAACTGATCACCTCCATGCCACGCCAAATTGAGGTAGTTATTAAAGCAAAAGGAGCCCCTACCAAGTAATAATTATTATTATTATGCTCAGATGAGCTTTATTTGTCACATACACAATTATAGAGAGTATAACCAGCAGTGAAATGTGTTCTCTGCATTTAACCCATCCAGGTGCACACACACCTGGAGCAGTGGGCAGCCGACGTTGGGGAGCAGTTTGGGGTTCGGTGCCTTGCTCAAGGGTCTCATCTCAGTAGTGAACAACTCCTGCCGGAGCCGAGATTCGAACCCACAACCTCGGGTTACAAGTCAGACGCTCTCCATTAGACCCACGACTGCCCCAGTATTGAGTACATATAAAGCAAATGAACATACTTTCCAAAAGGCCAACAATTCACAAAAAATGCCTTATTTAGAAAAAATAATTATTTACTTCTGAAGTATTCTAATTAGTTGAGATAGTGAATTGGTGGGTTTTTGTTAAATGTGAGCCAAAATCATCACAATTAAAATAACCAAAGACTTAAACTACTTCAGTCTGTGTGCATTGAATTTATGTAATACACAAGTTTCATAATTTGAGTTGAATTACTGAAATAAATGAACTTTTCCACGACATTCTAATTTAGTGAGATGCACCTGTACATATGTATATTGACAAGTGAGCTATTGATCTGTTGACTGGAAATAAATGTCAACTTGGGAATCAGGGCCACACTGATCGTTTTCCAATCACAGCCTCTCCAGTAGCATTAACCATCAGACATTCAGCTCACACACAAAATAACCGTAACAATCTGTGTCATCCATTTCAAATTACAGATGATGGTTTAATCAGAGGCAAAATTGGGCCCAGTGCTAACGCTCGCTTTCTATAGTGTGATCTTCACGGCACGGTAATTCTCCATTTTTACTCAATAAGCTTGACAGATGCACAATCAAACATTATGGTTTATTCTGCCCTTGGAATGCCTGTGTTAATGCTGAAAGAATTGCTGTAATCATGGGCCAGCAATAGACTGTCTTATTTTGGTGATCTGACCTAATACGTTATGTGTAAACACAATAGCCAATCTTTATTTGGCTAAATCAGTATTTACATGCTCTTACTAGCAGTTTAAGGTCAGGCGGTAGCTGAGAAACCTATATGGAAAGTCTGACCAAGGAAAAGAACTGCACTGAAATACACATTATAAAGTGCAAAAACACAACAGACCTCAAATAATAAAAAAATTACTAATAATTCCAATAGGATATCCACAATAAACGTGTTTTATTTTTTATATATGCAATACGTAATGTCAGATTTCTGACAGTGCTCTATATGCCATACATATAAGAACAGACAAACACTTAAGGAATTAAAAAGATTGTTTACTATAAGATGACATAACAGTTTGACTTTATGAAAAATATTAAGAGGATGGAGATATTGCTCACTCTGTAATTATCTTGCTGTAATATCAGAACTCATCATACAAACGACATCTCTATAGGGACAAAAGATAACAGAGAAGAGCCAAAAGCTTCTAATTAAACTGTTTTGCTGCAAGTCTCACACAATTTAAAGTATATGCTGAAAAGTGCTTCATTACCAGTGTTTGGGAAAGTTACTTTTAAAAGTAATGCATTACAATATTGCATTGCTCCTAAAAAGTAACTAATTACATTACTTAGTTACTTTTTATGGAAAGTAATGCGTTACATTACTTTTGCGTTACTTTTGAGTTACTTTTTAAATATGAGCAGGGCTTGATTGTTTGTTTTTAATACAAGAAGTTATATTTATAGCAAATGTAAAACCCTTTCACACCAGAAAGTGTAATAAATAAACCTCAGACTGAAGGACGAGTAAATCACGTCTGTACAGAAGAACACAGGAGAAGATCAACACTCTTCTTTTTAAAAAACAATGAAGCACAATTGTTAGTTTATCTAAAGTTATTTTTGCTTATTAGTATGGTTGAACTGGATCATCAAAGTTCAACACTTAACATTTGGTTAATAAAATTAGATTAGATATTTGTGTTGTTTAACATATTTAATTATTGCAGGTTTGCGTCATATTCTGAGTTTGCATTTCACTGTTTTAATTCATTTTGATGAATACTGAATCTGTTTTTTGCGAGTGGGATGAATTAATACGCATTCACATTTAGTCTAGATCTACAGTAAGATCATGTTCACACAGCGCACTGTCATCAATAAATGGAAAAAAGTAACTCAGATATTTTCTAGTAAATTAAAAAGTAATGCGTTACTTTACTAGTTACTTGAAAAAAGTAATATTATTACTGTGGCAGGGGGCGTGGTTCAGCGAAGTCTGCAGCGGAGAAAGACTCAGGAGACGGCGGTAAGTAAGTGGGTCAAGTGTAAAATGAGGAACACCTGTGTCTGATTACAGTAATTGGCGTGAGTGACCGGATAAAAGCCACCGTGGGAACGGGAGTTCAGAGAGAGAGTGGAGACTCGCGCATGGTCGGTGGAGAGAGAGACAGCCAGAACGAACACAGAGTGAACGCTGAGACAACCGAGAGTTGATGTACCGAGGCAACCGAGAGGGTTGATGTACCGACGACGCGCATAGTGCGCACCTGTTTAACTTTATCGAGAAAAGTAATAAATCACCCGAGTCTCCACGAGCCAACCTTGTCCGCTTCCTTCCTTCACACGAACATTCATTACAATTAAGTAACTCGCGTTACTTGTAATGCGTTACCCCCAACACTGTTCATTACTGTTCAGGGGCGGCGCTAAGGGGGCTGAAGCCCCGAATGTTTTCAGTAAAGCCCCTAATGTTTTTATTACCATGCCTCGTAAGCACTATCACTGAGTTTTCATGCGCAATAAAATATTTATTTCAACCGCAGATTTGTTCTCTGCACATATAACAGTGTCAACTTTACGTTGTCATTCATTCACTCCCGATAAGGATCGCCCACTGAGGCTCGTAGCCATTTTGACTGACATGTAAACTGGCCAACCGACGATAAGAAGTTATAGGATCTATATGATCCAGCCAATGAGATCAGATCTTGGGGAGCCAGGCGGTTAATTGGTGTGTGGTATTTTACTATATGAATTTATTTGAAAATAAAAATGGACATTTCAAAATTCTTCCAAAAAAGGAAGTAAAACACCCCCAGCCAGCACTTAAACGGCAAGAATCCGCTGCTTCAGGTATCTGTAACTTACTAACGTTAACTTATCGCTGTAACAGTCTCCCCATCCGTCAAAATACGTTATTTGTTACTGAGCTGTGTCACTGTGAAACAACACATATAGGTTTTTAATCATGATATTGTATTCATTATTCGTTTTTAAATTATGGGATTTGCATTTTGGATCATATTGATCACATAACGGTTGAGAATGATGCAAGGGCGTAACCATGGTATAGATATTGGGGGGGTCCAAATGGGAGCCCTCCCCCAGATATTTTTTTTAAGTTCAGTCGCGGATCAGATCGTAAAAACAAACAGGCCAGGCCATCAACGAATGAATAGAGGCTTATCAATGGAGTGGGAAGTGCGGGAACTCCTTGGTCTGTGACTCCAGCAGTTATTCAGCCTATTTTCAGGGTATCATGCTAGAAACCTTGCTATAATACTGAGCCATTTAAACGTGATATTTTTTCACATTTATTCAAAAATGTCCGCGGTATTTTTGACCATGGCACTACTTTTAAGTGTCTACTTGCTTATCGTCTGAAAAAAAAGGCGAATGTCCGCCTGTTCGTCCTGCTTCTTTATTTTAGCTCCTACCTTCATTTCATTTAAGCACCAGTGACAGTCGGACTGAGCGTTTTTTTCAAACGATGCCGCGAGCCGGCGTTTACGGGCTCAACCAAGTGTACAATCGAGGGGGGTGGTCACACAGTTTTGTTACCCTCGTTTTTCCTAAATTGAAAGTAATTTGGAAATAACAACAGATCCACTAGGCTACAACCAGGGTTCATAAAAGGAGGGCATATCATATGTCACATATTACAATATAATAGGCCTATTATTGGGGGGAGTATATGGTGGTTACGCCCATGAGAATGAGTATAGATTATTGTTTACAGTTTAACTCATTGTGACTATTTTATTTTAATAATGAATATTTTTAGAAAGATTTACAGCTTTTAAAAAAATAAAGCTTCTTAGCCAATGTGTCTTTTAAATATATTTTATTTAATGTGTATTCTGACAGGTATGGATGTCTCTGGGCTAGCCCGGATATCCACTCACCCTAGAACCGCCCCTGTTACTGTCCATTAAAAGTATATGTGTTACAGCAAGATTAGCAACAATAGCACACATATGAACACTGTTCCTCTAAGCTGCGCGCGCGCCGCAGAGATATAATGTGCCGCGCACACGATGAGTTGGAAAAGCCATTTGATTGTATTTAAGAATTGATAAATAGAAAAGAATTGCAATGCTCGGGTAAACCGCTAAAGAGCTGGTGCCGCTATAGAGTTAGAACCAGTGAATGCAGTTCACAGGTTTCATAGAAAGAGAAAGAATGATGTGCACCTAACGAGTTGCTGTAAACCGAATACTTCAATGGTTGCGGACGAAATAGCTCAAATCCAGAGCCAAAGCAATGACATGTGAAATAAACCATCCTCGTGTATTACAGAAGAGTGGCTTGATTAAGTGCTGGAAATAGCGGATGATGGGAACAGAACGATAATAAAACTCTGTGACATTTACAGTCACAGTGTATTTTGCAAACTACACTTCATATGTTTAGATAGAATTCATGTTCAATTTTTAAAATAATATTTAACTTATAGATCTCAGTTTAAATGCTTCAGTTGTTTTGATATTATATTATGTTATTCTAAACCTAATAAATTGACCTTGTTTTTTAAGAGTCGCTTATGCTCATTAAGGCTGTATATTTTTGATCACAATACAGAAAAATAAAACCAGTAATATAATGAACTCTTAGGCTATTGCAATGAGCTCGCTGCTCAGCATTCAAATACTTGGCAATGTTTGCTATAGTAGTAGAAGCATGCTTCAGAAACCCTCCACCGTCCCTGAATAGATCTGCTATGGGGTAATCATGTATGCTATGGGGGTTATTAATGTATGTTATATGTGCAGCAGCAGTATTTCTTACATACTCACAGCAGCATGTTGTGGATGTATTGCAGTAGCAAGTCTCAGTACTTGCTCTGCCGCAGCAGCAATGTAGCAGATCTATTCTGCCTAGACCAAACACATTAACATTGTCATGTACATTACCATGCCAATCATTCCGAGAGTTGTCAGGACAGAACTTTAAATCCTTACACCACAAAAGGGTCTGCACTGGCACTAGTTATTAGTAAATCTGGTCCCTAGTGAGTTAAAGACAAATAGGACATCAAGTAATCAGCTAACCGTAACCTTCTGGAGACACATAACTGGTTTCTCATTGATCCAAAAAGGGTTCTGATTTCTATGAAAAACAAAATTGCCAGGACATGAAAGTTTCATTATAAAATGTTTAGTCATTTAAATAAAAAACATTATTAGAACAAAAAAGGAAAGTAAAAATGTATTAAAATATAGCTAAACTAAATAATTAAATAAAATAGCACTTACCAACTTTTTTAAGACATTCTATCTTAAGAACAATTATGTGGGCAAACATGAGCATTAAAACATTATTGTGCACTTTAATTTGTGGTGCGATGCTACACTTTGACAAATCTTGCCATGATGAGTTGAAGAGAAAGAAGTAATGCATGAGTCAGTATAGAGCATATGAGGAGTATAAAACGAAACTCTGGGCTGCAGCAGATGTTTGATGATGTCTCTAAAGACTCTCCACTCACATCTGCATTCAGAACAAAGCTCGGATTGGCAGGCACATCAAACGCGATGCTGTGAATCTTCAGAGTAGAGATCGGAGCTCCAGGGATTTCTTCAGCAGGTAATTTTGTTGCCTTCAAAGCAAGAGAGCTCAGTGCTGACTTCTCTTGGATCTCATTCCAAACCAGCATTTGCAGTTCAGGCCCAGTCTGTTTAAAAACGTAGGGTGCTGATCCTTTATCAACCCACATCACCGCTCCTTTCCACTGCATATTTCCATTTTGTGTTGAAGGACTGTAGAGCAGCTTGATGAGAATTAATTCATATGACAAATCTCCAAGCTTTCCCTAATGAAGGCAGCCCATCTTCCTGGAAGCGTTGCAATGTTTACGACAAGTAATATAATTAATCACATTCTCATTAGTTTATAATGGCATACATGTGACCACTGTAGCGCAGTTGAATGATTTATGTGATCATAAGGGAAATTTAGCATTTGTCTGCAAATTTAGTTTAACAAAATAGACTTGTTTTCTTCCTGGAACAACAAAGAGCCTGTCTGAGCTGACACATCAGCGACTTCAGGACAACATGCATAATTACTCACGTAATAACCTCAGAGTGCACTGTACACTGCTCAGGGCTTCTCAAGAGGCAGCCTAAACCTCAACAGTTGTTGCTTTCGAGAAGGAAAACACGTCAGAGACTCAGTTGTGAAAACAATTCTGTTATTTTCTCTCTGAGTACTTTTGGTCAAGGTGTGGGGGGGCTTCCATGAGGAAGGTTTATGTTATTAAGGGGGTCTTATACTTAAGTACAGATAAAAAATCACCACACTGGATGATCTTTTCACATCTTAAATAATATTATTGAAGTAAAAGACGACAAAGTTGACCCAATTTTCTTCATACACATTCCTAGTCACATAGTGCACAATTCAGTTGAGCAATTAAACATGTATTGTCTTGTCTATATAATTATTTTATCAAAATGTAATAACTGAAAAGCATTTCCTGTGTAGCCTACATTATAAAAAATAAAGGTTCCAAAAGGTTTTTTCAGAACATTGTTGAACTTTAGAAACTGTTTCCACTATAAAGAATATTTTGTGACACTGCATGCTTCCATGAATGTTAAAGATTATTAATGCTTCCATAGATGCCAATAATACATTTTTAAGACTGTATATGTCACCTAAGGAGTGTGGTGTATTGTTCAGTTGCATCTCAAAATAAAGTTCTGTCCTACATTGTTTTTTTTTGTTTTTTTTCGATATCCTGTTTTACTCTGAAATGCATCACATTATGACTCTACCTACAATGTTTGGTTTTTAATTAGTTCCCATCACCATGCTCCAATGCTAACATCTCTATTAGATAGAAACTACTGAAATCAAACTAAAGCATCTAAGAAAATGATTGGATTTCATAAGTCAAATGATACATTTACATTGCTCGTCTCAGTTTTCCTCAGCTTGAATGTCAAAGAGCTCCTGTTTTGGTGAAAAGGACATTTGTATGGCATGCATGGTGTCGGTTTCATCAGGGCTTGATGTTATTGTAAGCATTTGTCACATATAACTACTCCAGAATAGGCTGATAAGAGAATGTATGCATCCTCATTATACAGCGCATGGCTTAATGTGCTCTCTCTCTCTCTCCCCCACAAGGACTCTCTCAATAGAATCCATTATAACTTTAAAGAGTTTTCTTATTGCTTAAATGACATTTCTCTCTGACTGACTGTTAGTGCACTTTCTGTTTGCTCCTATGGGAAGAGGCAGTAGTTAACCTGTCCATTTTCTACAGCAGAAGATGTCCCTCTGGCCCTGGTGTTCATGTATATTTTAAAGGTTAGAATTAATATAGCTAGAACTAATAGGTTATCTCACTAAAACAACCCACTTTCAATTCTGCAGTGGATTTTACACTAATCTTTGTTGAATTTAAATTGAGCAGCAGTAAGCACCAGCTATAAAACAGCCAAATGTGCATCTGGTCAAGTGTCCGATGAATTCAGATGTTTAATTTAACAAACCATATGAATTTTGTGACTTATTCTGCACAGCAATAGCCTGGAGGTGGAATGAAGAAATATAATGTTTGCCAACCTCCATTTTGTTCAATAAGTGCCTGAAACTGAGTGCTGGTAATGTGAACATCGTTGGGTGTTTAATCATGCTGTCACATTTATGTGATCAAGGTTTGGAAGTGACATTAACAAATAGGATCAAAGACTCATTATGATTATTTCTGTGGCAACAGAGCTGGACATAATAGCTCGATTAATGATGTTGTTTGTGAGTTAATTAATCAGATAAGAAGTAGAGCCCTCAGATAACTTACAAAGAATAAGAACTCATGAGTGTAGACGCTAGCTTATTGAGCACGTGCTGTTTTACAGCTCAGTATAATCACCGGGTCATCCGTGATAAGAGAATTTCACTAATGTACAATGTTTTTGGGAGCACCTCTTTGAGCTTAAAACTTATACAATACACATGTGTATGTTCTGGTGTTTTCTAAGGCAAGCATTGCTATTATTTGACTGCTGTTCACAATTTAAGGTTAGAAATTACATCAAACACTTAACCCAGAGTAATTAACTGGTTACTTTTATTTATGGAGGCATTATATGCATTCATACATATATGCATTATATGCAGGCTTCATATTGTGAAGGAACTCACCAGCAATGTCAGTTTCATCAGCATCCATGATGAAATATTGTGAACTCCCACTGAGAGTTTTGGCAAAGTTTTGAAGCTTTCAAGTTACAAAAGATCCACAGGAAAGATTCACATTCTCACCCTGGCTAAGGTATGAATAGCTGTAGTTTAATAAGTATACAGCAAGACATTCTGGTCCTTGATGAAGTTAATCTGTGTAATGCAGATAAGTCGAATTAGGGGATTTTTAAACCTGAAATCTCTGTAATTGGCTCCTTTGGGTACATGACTGAAGAAAAGAGCCAAATAAAAGCTGTAAGAGTACACGTGCATGCAACAGGCTTCAGTGCTTTTGGACCATGAGTGTAATTATGACTATTTAATTACATACAAATATTTGAACTGTTAAACAAACGCAGGGTCGGCTCTAGAACGGGTCTCATTTACATTTTAGTACATTTCTAAGCATTCAGTTGAGAACATCATGTATTTAATTGTTAATAAGGTACTTGTGCGATCTTAAGCTTATTTAATACATTTTAATATAACACTATATACTGTATATAACATAACAGGGTTGATTTTTACAGTTTAATTGAAAATTACAAGGACTGTACAAGCAAGGTGTATCTTGCCTGGATGTCATATTCTTTACAAATATTAATATTTTCAGTTGTTTGCTGTACAAAAAGCATGGTAACAGGGATGACATTTTATGATCATCCTTTACTATCAATCATGAGGGAAAAAAAGAACATTAAATTTTTTTTATGGAAAATTATGGAAAATAAATCACTTTAAAGTGTGGAGATATATGGTACAGGGTTGACACATAACCTGGGGACACAACTTAAAGTTATTTTAATAATACATAGTCAACAGAAATCTAAATATATATACAGTGAAAACTTTATTTTACCATGTTTTGCAGTCTGGTTTATATAATGTTCTGGCCCCTCACAATCTGCTGGCAGATCCATGGAAGCTGTCTTTCAGCCTAATAGCTTTGTGAGTTGATGGTGAGTGTCAAAGCTGTCACCAGTCCAGCTTCATTTCACCACATGTTCTTCATATCCTCCTCCATCTACCTGATGGAGCACGCTAGTCAACAGCAGGGCCATACAGCTGTTTCTCCTACATGTTGATGAGGACCCGTGGCCTTCTAAACCTTCACTTCTATGTTCATGCTTACTCAACGTCTTCACGAGTGGCAAGCAGATGCATTAAAACCGACACATTGCTATTTCATTACACAATGACTGCACATTTTCCAGGTGAGTGCATCATCAAGTTAATTAAAGGTTATTGAAAGTGTTTTAGTTTAATTTTCTCCACATCAACCCATCTGTACTGCTCTATTCACTGGGATTACATAAATTATCATGTATTCAAAAATGATTTGTCATGTGCCTGAGAGAGTTAGTTCAAATGAAATCAAACCAAATAACTGATCAACTGTGTAAATCAAATATAATACTTCAATAACTTCGTAACTTCTTAAAAATATATATTGTTACTTGAAACAAGAAACAACTGAAATAAAATGAAATGCAAAATATAAAAATAAAAGCTAATTCTAAATATTAATAAAAATGATATAGAGTCTCAATAATATTAAAATGATCAGATCTTATTGGTTGTAGTGGCAAGATGTAATGATGATAAAACATAAAATTCTGCATCATTATTAACATTTCCTCGTGAGTATTTTCTAACAAACATCACACTTATCACAACTGTATGTAGAAACACTAAAGTTTACTTTATACCACTGTCGGTCATTCCATTTCTCCTATCTCTCAAGACTATTGTATTTGATATAGACTTGATCTTATTTGAACACCAGCCTCAGCTCGTGCCACATCACTTTACTGGAATTGAGGTCAAGACTCTTGAGTTTTTGATCATTGACGTGCTGGATGATGAAGCTTCATTTGAGTTTTTGATGGACATTCAGCTGAAGACAATCCTGGAGGAACTCTGGAATTCATTCTTCTGTCAGCAAAACACCATTTACCCCCCTCGCCATGCCCCACAGTTGGGGTGAGCTCTCCGTGTCACAACAGTGTTTTGTTTTTTACATAAGCTGAACACGTTTTATTCTCTTGAAGTTGTTTCAGTATGTATGTAGAATATTTACTTGCTCCAAACAATTCCATGCAATAATAACCACCAAGTTAAGTAATGCTGTCAGATACCCGAAAACTTCAAGCATTTCATTTGTATGTCTGCTATGTTGTCTTTGTTTTATTGTCCATAGTTTATTTATTTCTGCGTTGCCATATTATTTTACATATTAACAAACATATCAATGTAGCCTTGCTATGTTACATATTTTACTATAGCCTCCCAGAGACCCCCCCCCCCCCCCAAAAAAAAAAATAAAGTCTACCAAACCCCTTTGACCTAAAATATTTGCCATTGCTTTATTCAATTTTTTTATATTTGTATTTGTATTAAATGTCAATGATTTGTATATGCACTTCTGAAATTGAAGTACTGTCATAAAACTAATAGTTCACTTCCTGTCTGAATGTGGACTGATGGAGACAGAAATCCTTTAGTCTTCTCTTGCTGTAATGAATGTCGTAGTCAAGTTACTACAGAGGAACACATGACTCCAATTACCCTCTTTTCAAGAAGCAATTAGTTTTCAAGATCCTTGGGGCTAGAAGGTTTTCATGTGTTCATTAAATATACTGCAAAGTTAAGCTTGTATGTGCTGTTTTACTATTAGCGGCAGGGATGGAAAATACTCCAAAATACATTTAGGTTACACTTTATTTCAGTGTCCTTATTAAGTACTGTCAATAACTATATGCTCTTACTATATGGTTAGGGTTAGGATGAGGGTTTGGTTTAGGGTTAGCTGCATGTAATTATGCACAATTTATTGTTATTAACAAATTAGTCAAATAGACCGTGCACCACAAAACGTAGTTGTAGTTACATGTATTTATGTATATATGTAGGCATGTAAGTATGGATGTATGTATTTATTTATGTACTTAAGTGCTTGCTTAGCTAGCTAAGGTGCTTTCAATGTTCATGTAGTCTGGGATGTAGAAAGCAGGATTTGGCAGACAAAAAATAAATAACAATTATATATATATATATAAAGGTATTTATTTCAGCTGAAAATAAAAGCAACATCAACTGGTTTTATTGAAGTCAAAATATTAGTTAATATTGCTGAATCTGTACATGGATTTATACTAACACAACTCTTTGTGGGATAAATCAAGTCGAAATGAAGGTAACAGTTGCAGGTGACTAATTTTGTAATAAAGTAATAATGAATGAATTGTCCTACATGCTTTGCCGGATTCTAGTTCACTGCGAGGAGAGAGCAGTGTTAAATACACTCAGTGAAACTAAACAAACTGAGCTCCAGGCGTCTCTCTCGTCTCTGATATGGATGAATGTGAAGTGGCTGCAGGTGTGTGCTGTCTCGGTCTCTCATGCAGTTGTTTGGACACTGTCCAGGGTGCTGAGTCCATGCAGCTGAACATCAGACAGAGGTCTCTGTGTCACTGGTGCAGAAACAGAGACAGAGATGGAGGTCGACTGTCATAAAGACATCCTGATGTGTGATGAACGTCCTCCATGACACTTCGGGTTCTGATTCTCTGCTTGTCTATAGTTTCCACTTCTTGTGCTTCAGTGCTTTGACCAGGTCATAGCCACTGTTACACACTCGAGTCCAACATTTGAGACTGTGCTGAACTGAAAGAGCTAATAGTATGCTAACAGCAGGACTGTGGTGCCAGGAGATGTTGAGAATGTCAGCTGGGTCATTCCTGTTATTCAGCACCTTTTGAACTCTGTATCTTTTTTTCTTTTTTTAAATTGTATGCTTTTGTAATTTAAGGATGTATTTCTATAAAAGGGTATATCAAACTTTCAGAAATATGTGCAGATCATGACATGGAGTGAATAGCAATGTATTATTTAATTATTCACTTTATGATTATTTAAGGTTTCTGTACTGTATATACCGTACATTATAATAATATAGATATGCACATGATATCCTTCTTGAACTTCACATCCAACTTGAAGCATTTATTTTCAGTTAAAACAATATTATTATAAAGAAAGAAAGAAAGAAAGAAAGAAAGAAAGAAAGAAAGAAAGAAGAAAGAAAGAAGAAAGAAAGAAAGAAAGAAAAAGAAGAAAAAAGAAGAAAGAAACTAATTAGCAAAACACTTGTCAATTACAAAAATAGCAGCATTTCTTCAAATAAAAGTGGAGAAAAGCATTTGAAACTCACTCCTGTATTTACACGTGACACTGTGATAAAAGGAAGATAATGGTTCTTCTCAATTTATTTCACTATGTCTTCAAAACAATTATCACAGCTATCTGAACACTGTCTTTTCCCTTAATGGAGGTTAAGAAAATGATATTTTCCCTTCATGCTGATAACAAATTAAATCTAGAAATTTCTCATTACACAAATGTATCAAATGAAAGATCATTGCTTTCAAAATATTCAAATGCACATGTAACGCATGTAAAGCATAATGCGACAACTGCATATCAAGTAATATGTAAATCAATGTAATAAAATACTCATAATTTCCTAAAAATCTTGAGTTCCATATTGTAGAAAAGTTTGAATGTATCTCTATGTATGAATCATTGAATTATTGATTTGTAAATGTTATTTCTGACATCATTAATAAGATGATTCTGGACAGTAATAACACACTGCTGGTGACTCATGGCTTTAAATGTGGTTGTTGTCTGACCTCTAGTGTCTGTAAGATGAGTTACAGTATGACCATTAGAACCTTTATAAAGACAGGAAAGTAAATGCTAATAATATATACTAATAATGTATACTAATAATATATACTAATATATATACTAATGATGAGTTCTGAAATGTCCAATTAGATGCTGTTACGTCATTACACGGGGACTAGTTCACTGGTTGTTCATGTTTAGTGTCAGTATGCTCGCAGGCTCCGGTGTGGATGGTTGTAGTCAAGAGCATAACCCCCGCTGTTGTAAAGTTATGCTTTACTAAATAAAGTTCCTGCAACGTGTTATCTTTGTTGTGTGCTTCTCTTCACACCTCCACAGACACTGATAAACAAACGTTACAGACGAGAGCAGAACAATATACAGTACCACCTTCCTCAGGCTGAAGTGTGTCTACAATTCAAATGTAACACTTACAAGAGGTTCCTTATAAGCTACAACCCAGAGATGTCTCAGCACCACTAAATAAATCTAGATTATTTTTAAATTTAGGCAAGGCAAGTTTATTTATATAGCATAATTTCATAAACAGTGATAGATTCAAAGTGCTTTGCATACAAGGAAGTGAAATAGTCATTGCAAATAATAATCACAGCAATATATAAATATTTCAAATGAATTTAAAACAGTTAAGAATAGAAAATGATTATACATGAAACAGTGCTCATTCAGTAAATGCACTGCTAAACAGATGAGTTTTGAGTCTGGATTTAAATATGGCTAATGTTTTAGCACATCTGATCTCTTCTGGAAGCTATAAAAATAATATTTTTAAAACAAAGAAATAAAAAGAGAGGAAAATGTGAGTAGTGCTTAAATCACTGAGTGCACTTTAAACAGTCGGTAGTAAAGAACAAATAAGTATTTATGTGTGGTTATGTGTGGTGCTATCTACTGTTTGATTTGATATCAGCTTACACAGCTCTGCTCCCTGCTGATTTTACACAGAATTCTTAGAAATGACATTTTACATCAAGTTAGGTAAATATATTGTAGATTAAATGATTGTATTAAACATGTTTCACAGCTGTTACTTCATTCAACTAGAAATCTTTACCGTTCTGTGCACATATCAACATGTTCAACATGTTCTTTCACATGTCTCCTCCCGATTTACACTGCCATCTACTGTATCATACATGTGTTGTAAAAGGGTATTATGTAATATAAAAACCTAGATTTTATATTTTACATATGCAATTTTGAATTGATTAAATATGAGTAGAAATGACCGTTTTGTTTCTGAGTATCTGAGATGTGCTCGCTGTAGAGTTGAGGCCCTATAAGGGCTGCACGATTATGACAACAATCATAGTTGTCTACTATTCCCTTGAAATTGTAATTGTAATTATTATTTACAATCATCACAATGTTAATAACACTGTTCGAACCAACCGCATGACATATTTTAGATGAAAATAAACACACTGAAAACACTCTAACTTCTATAGTATTACGCCTCAACTGTGAACTATACTGAATATTGGATTGGTTTCTTCTTTAAATAAAAATAAGCATGGAATTATAATGCTATACTAATATTAAAACAATGCAAACCCCCTTAAGATAACTTGTGGAAAGAAACAAAAACTTCTTAAGCTCACAAAACAACATAAGTGAATTTTGAACGATTAATTGCTGCTTTGATCAATTGCATAATTTGGCATCCGTAATTGTAATTGCGATTAGAAATGTGATTAATTGTGCAGCCCTATGCAAACTTCTGCAGATCTTCTGGACATCCCTTCTTACCAGAGACTGCTCAGCAACGAAGTCAGCGTAAGGTGACAGCCCTTCAGATCGTCAAGGTTACAGGCCAGCTTTAGCTGGAGAAACATCCGCTTCAGGTAAAAGACCTCCAGCACATAAGAGAGAATCATCCCAGACCCTTCATGTGCCAGTGCCTTTTTCACAAGAATCAGATATTTCACCCCCGAAGGGTCAGATCAGTTCCATAGGTCACTAACAGGCGGACCGCGGTCCGGGTCCGGACCCAAAAGCCATCCCACACGGACCCGGACCTACAGCCAAAATATAAGGTTATGATCTAAAACCTGACGGGGCGCTTCTATTTCAACCGGCGTAGCTTTTGTAATCTTTACTGTAGTGGTAATGGAAACGCACAGACCAATTGCATGCGAGTTAAGCCTTCCCACGTGATACCACTCAGCCAATCAAGTCTGGTAAATATTGCGACTCGACAGAGTGCAGATGAGAGATGAGAGTTCGCGGCTAGTAACACATGAAAAGACGATAGAAAGATAGCGATACATGTAGAAAACAAAAGGAGAGATACAGACGACTGACGAGTAAGAGGGAGATAAAAATAAGGAACAAATGCGTTCTCCAAAAGCGGAGGAGTGGGATATAAGAGCGGTAGAAATTGGTTATATTCTAAAACTGTTCAATTGTTAAGATGTGTTGAGATTAATTATTTGTAAAATGGTTGCGATTGTTGAGTCAAGATGTAAAACAGAAAATTTGAAATTCAAGCTTTTCCTCCCTTTATTTTATTTGTCTGAAGTTAAGCACTTTATTTGAACATACACAATTTTCACATTTTATTTATTTTCTCTTATTTTGAAATACAGCCCTACTTTTATTTTGTTAATGAAAAAACATACATATCTACAGTCATACATATATGTTCAGTTCTATGTAACATGACAATAAATATTGTCAACAAGTTTTTGAATTGTTCTGAATTAATTTGATTAGGCAGGCAGGTGTTTATTACATTCAGATGCTGAAACAACAACTAGGCTACTTATAAATATATAAAATATCATACTAAATAGTAAGACATTATGATTTTCCGGACCTTTGCTTCAAGAAATTGTCTCTAACTGGACCTCTGTACATTTTAGTTGAATACCCCTACGGGGCTGCGCCTGTTGCATGTTCTTTTCTCAAATAACACATCTTAGCTGTAACAACTGTAACAACAGAAAATGATTTGTCTCTTTTCCAGATTGTCGTTACAGTATACACACTCAAACAAACAAATAAATAAACAAACAAATAAATAAATAAAATGTCATTTATTTTGTAACTTACACTTTGCAGTGGTATAAAGTAAACTTTAGTGTTTCTGCATACAGTTGTGATAAGTGTGATGTTTGTTAGAAAATACTCACGAGGAAATGCTAATAATGATGCAGAATTTTTATGTTTTATCATCATTACATCTTGCCACTACAACCAATAAAATGTGATCATTATTTTAATATTATTGAGACTCTATATCTTTTTTATTTTTATATTTTGCATTTCATTTTATTTCAGTTGTTTCTTGTATTAACCAGCATTTACAGAAATGTGACCCTCTCTGTGAAAACCCAGCTAAAGTCATTTTTTTTTTGTGATTTGCTGTTTTCTACAAAAAATCATCCTTCATATGATAAAGAACATTCTGTGAAAGTGTAACATTTCTATCTTTAATATTGACTGAGTAAGGTCATGTCAAAGATTGAAATTATAGTGGAATTAATGGTAGAAGTCAAACTTTGATGCTTGTTATCTCATAATTAGATTTTGAGACTTTAGCCTTTAGCCACAGAGAGGGTTACAAAAACTTACTCATTTAATAATTTCCTTGCTTACATCACCATATATTGAGATATGTTTAAAAGAACATTTATTCCCAGTACAGATACACTGTCGGTTTCCCTCTCCATCCTCACTCCTCTCCCTCTCCCCAGCACCGGCTGTCAATCATCTCCTCATCAGGAGCTGTTCACAAACACACACTGCTTGTCTGCTGTTGTTCACTTTGATTACAGCGCCTGGACTAACTTACCTTTGCTCTGTTGTCGTCGGTTCCTCCCGTGTGTGTTTGTCAGTGTTTATCTTCATTGTTCCCTCTGTGTTGACTGCATTCATGTGAGAAGGTAAGGACTGGTATTAATTATGTTCATCATGCAGCGTTTCTTTGAGCTGCATCGACTCACCTGTTTATCTCCACCGTTGCACGTACCTGCCAAATAAACCCCACATTTGAGCTCATCCATTACAGAATGAACTGTCTATGATAAAATGGCCACCTCTTGGAGAAGCATGTGGAGGGTTTTTATTGTATTTATTTACTAAAGTCAAACACAATTCATGCTGGAATGATGAAAATGCTTCTTCTGCAGCAGGACTGATGACTTTCTCAGCCAGATGCTGCTGATGAATAAGGGTCATCAGTTATGGTGGAATTTACTGATTACACCCTGTCGGTTTGTGGATTATTTATACATCTTGAGTGTGATGGAGGAGCATATCACCAGCTCACTCTTCCCAGTGCCATCATCACACCCACTCCAGTTCTTCCAGCACCAAATATTCCTTCAGCTGCTCTCTTTCATTTGCCCTACAAGTGCCCTTCAAGGACACACAAGCTAGGTTTGGACTTTGCCTGATAGCACACTGGAAATAAGATTAACCCGCAGGCACCAATCCAGGAGCCAGAAACATTTGTGAAAAAGCTTAATCTAATAAATTGATGAATTCAAAATCCTGTTGCTGTGTCTGAACCCAAACTCCAATGCTTTTATGCGCCAGACTAGAAATGAGTCCGTATTTCATTATACTCCACAGTTTATCATGTAACGGTGTTGTTACCATGGATGGACACTTCAAAATACAGTGAATAATTGTAGATAGCATCATAACATACGTGTTTATGTTTCTGTGAACTCACAGTAGCTTCATTTCCATCAATAGTCAAGGTTCAGAATGCAACTCTTGCTTATGGCCTGTTTAACTTGCACGCTGTGCCTTGACTGACTGTATATGAGAACTGCTTACTACTTGCAGTGTGAAAAGTAATCTCTGATAATGCATTATAGAATTAAAAAATTGATTAGGATGACTGTAATAATCAATGTGTTTGTAATGAGGAGGCAGTGGCATCAGATCCACGTGCAGCTTTATTGAATCACAAGACAAATCAGTAACGGGCGTCAGATATAACGAAGGCAGGGCAGATTCACAAACAGAGTTCATGCTGAGAGTCGAGGCAGGCGGCAGACAGACAATCATAAACGGGTAAACAGTCTAGGTTATCAACGGGTACGCAAACACAGGAAAAACGCTCAGAAATGACTGCATAGCAAAACAAGACTTTGCAAAGTGAGCAAGAGCGGCACAGTTTAAATAGACCGAGCAATGAGAAACACCTGTGCAGGTAATCAGTCTCAGGCACGGGGTGTGTGGGAAATGAAGTCTGCATGGACCGGTTAATACTCTGGTGATGCCACGGAGGCTGAATGTGTGACAGTGTTACAGAGGCCAACTTAAGACTGATTTATGTGTGCAACCAATTTACACAAAGCTTAGTTACTAAGTTATTAATGGGGTTTTCATCCCATTGCAATTGCAATATGCACATAGTGTACAAATATTTGGAGAATATATACTGTGCTGTAGCACGTTTTTGTTTGTTATGTGTTATGTAAGACATAATGCGGTGTCAGCTGGGTACTCTTTGTGCACAGCAGGTACTTGAGAAAACAGAGAATCATTCTGGAGAAAAATAAAATGTATCTTCTTTGTCCCTAAAGGGTGCGTATTTGTACCTTAGAGTAGTAAAATGTTCTGTTATTGTACTATTATGAACACTTTAAGGATAGAGACCATTTAAGGGTCCTGTGCCAGTGATAAGATGCTGCAACCCTAAAGATAAAAAGCACTGATAGTATGACACCTGAAAACGTAGAAGCCAAATGCAAACAGTATTAAAAGTAACAATCCAGTTTACAACTAAAACCAGATCAAGACTACAGCATTATTAAAGAGCAACTGATTACAATAAACAAAGCTTTTAAATCCAGGTTGACAGAAAAGAGGGTCGAAAACACGAAGAGGTGTCACATAAACAAGACTTGACAAAGAACCGGCAAAACTGAGGTTTGTACAAAAAAAACACATAATAATGTGCTTATATAAGAATTCATTATAATGAGTGGGAAACGGGGTGTGTGTGTGTGCGTGCGTGCGTGTGTGTGTGTGTGTGTGTGTGTGTGTGTGTGTGTGTGTGTGTGTGTGTGTGTGTGTTTATGTGTGTGTCTGTGTGTGTGTGTGTGTGTGTGTGTGTGTGTGTGTGTGTGTATATGTGTGTGTGTGTGTGTGTGTGTGTGTGTGTGTGCACCTGAAGAGGTGCTACAGTGTGAGGATGGAATGGGAAGAGCATGACAGTGCAACAATATTACAGTAACATAAATACTAAACTAAATAAAAAAAATGAATCTTAGTCTGTCCCTCATCTTTTTTTAAGCGCAATGCAAGATAGCATCAGATGTGTAAATGGACCATGTAGAGTATTAAACAATATTTAGTTGTTCATTTTGCAGCTTTCAAAGGAGCACTGTCTCAGTTACTCACAAAAAAAGATAATTACGAATATAACGAATTTAGAGAATATAAAGAATCTATGTGTATAATATATATATAAATAAGTATATATTGTGCATCACTCTGCCTGTATGATAGATGCCAGTGGAAAACTATCCTGGGAAGAGACAGCGGGGGTTCAGTGCGGAGAAACAAAATAAAAAAATATATATTTTTGGTATGTTCACAGAACATATATATATATATACTGTATATAGCAGAATAAAGTAATGGTTGTAAAAACATGTTTAATGTGGTCAGTCATTTAATCTACAATATATGTACCTAATTTTATGTAAAAACTGCTTAATTCTTGTTGTCATTTCTAAAAATTCTGTGTAAAATCAGCAGGGAGCAGAGCTGTGTAGGCCGATATTAAATCAAACAGTAGATAGCAACAAACATAACCACACATAAATACTTATTTTCTATTTATTACTGACTGTTTGCTTAAAGGTGCACTTGGTATTTTAAGCACATTTCACATGTGCCACTCCTTTTGATGTGTAGCATATAATGCTGGTAATATCATATGTCAGATGTCTTAACATTATACTGACCCCCAGTGTCACAGATGCAGTATCATGTAAACTTATAAAAATAAAATTAATAATAAAAATCTGTGGTCAAAAACGTACTGTTAAAATTGCATGTTACTAAATACAGTCTTACCACTGATCCTTAAACAGTTATTAATCATTGGGTGCAGATTAAAAGGTCATATGTCAAATTCAACCTTTGATTATAAGAATGTGACTAAATCTGCTATGCATTAATCATAATTTGATAGTTAATTAATTCATTTAAAACAGAAAGTAATTATTTTATGAAAGAAAGGCTCATCAGCCATACATGCAATGGGTCAGCCTGAAGATTATATTAAGTCATTTGATTTCAAGTTGTGATTATGAATGCTTAAGAGGATTTTTAAACTAAAAAAGGAATAATAGGAGTTCTTAATAGGAGTCAACAGAGGAAGTTTACATAGTTAGATATTGTATTTTAGGGGTAACTACAGCTTACGTTAACTCTTCTTTGTCACCAGATGGAGCCATTGACTTACTTTAATTCAGTTCAGGTCAGTCTTAATTTCAGCACCAACATCAAAGACCCATTTATTAGAAAGGAAATTAAAAACTGTGAAACATTACACTGTATTTAGTAGAAAAATGTACATTTTTTATATATATTTTTTAATCCTATTTATTCTGTTTCTAGAGAAATGTGTTCATGCTCATATGTCTGTAGCAGCAGTGAAAGGTGTCTCAGACGCTGCTGTGTCAGATACTCTCAACAGTTCTAGGAAAATACCTGCAAGCTAAAGACCTTGATATATAACTTGGAACAGGTCACCAGCAGTCTGACATGTTCTTAGGGATCACAGCGACGAAAAATGTAATAATAATGACAACTAAAAGCCAGACACACAAAGCGGCCTGTCAACATTAAAGGCTGTGTATATATATAATAGCCAAAATACAGACTAAAAAACATACATTATATAAAGCACAAGTGCTTCAAGAGGCTTTTATGACCTGCCACATGATACAGAATTGTTGTATTTTCAGAAAAACAAAAGCGTTTATCATTTTGTTCAGTATATATATATATATATATATATATATACACATGTGTGTGCATGTACAGTATATGTATGTAATGTATGTACAGGTGCATCTCAATAAATTAGAACATCGTGGAAAAGTTCATTTATTTCAGTAATTCAACTCAACTTGTGAAACTCGTGTATTACATAAATTAAATGCACACAGACTGAAGTACTTTAAGTCTTTGGTTCTTTTAAGTGTGATGATTTTGAGTGAATTGTTTGCCTTCTGGAAAGTATGTTCATTTACTGTATATGTACTCAATACTTGGTAGAGGCTCCTTTTGCTTTAATTACTGCCTCAATTCGCCGTGGCATGGAGGTGATCAGTTTGTGGCACTAGGTTTCTTTGACAGTGACCTTCAGCTCATCTGCATTTTTGGTCTCTTGATTCTCATTTTCCTCTTGACAATACCTCATAGATTATCTATGTTCAGGTCTGGTGAGTTTACTGGCCAGTCACGTACACCAACACCACGGTCATTTAACCAACTTTTGGTGCTTTTGGCAGAGTGTGCAGGTGCCAAATCCTGCTGGAAAATGAAATCAGCATCTTTAAAAAGCTGGTCAGCGGAAGGAAGCATGAAATGCTCCAAAATATATTGATAAAAGGGTGCAGTGACGTTGGTTTTCAAAAAACACAATGGACCAACACCAGCAGATGACATTGCACCCCAAATCATCACAGACTGTGGAAACTTAACACTGGACTTCAAGCAACTTGGGCTTTGAGCTTCTCCACCCTTCCTCCAGACTCTAGGACCTTGATTTCCAAATGAAATACTAAACTTGCTCTCATCTGAAAAGAGGACTTTGGACCACTGGCCAACAGTCCAGTTCTTCTTCTCCTTAGCCCAGGTAAGACGCCTCTGACGACAACTGTATCCAAATTCCTCGACACGTCTGTGTGAGGGCTCTTGATAACTTGACCCCAGCCTCAGTCCATTCCTTGTGAAGTTCACCCAAATTCTAGAATCGATTTTGCTTGACAATCCTCATAAGGCTGCGGTTCTCTCGGTTGGTTGTGCATCTTTTTCTTCCACACTTTTTCCTTCCACTCAACTTTCTGTTAACATGCTTGGATACAGCACTCTGTGAACAGCTTCTTTGGTAATGAATGTTTGTGGCTTACCCTCCGTGTGAAGGGTGTCAATGATTGTCTTCTGGACAACTGTCAGATCAGCAGTCTTCCCCGTGATTGTGTAGCCTAGTGAACCAAACTGAGACCATTTTGAAGGCTCAGGAAACCTTTGCAGGTGTTTTGAGTTGAGTTGATGTCACCATATTATAATTTGTTGAGTGAATTGGTGGGTTTTTGTTAAACGTGAACCAAAATCATCACAATTAAAAGAACCAAAAACTTAAACTACTTCAGTCTGTGTGCATTGAAGTTATTTAATACACAAGTTTCACAATTTAGTTGAATTACTGAAATAAATGAACTTTTCCACGACATTCTAATTTATTGAGATGCACCTGTATGTATGTATGTATGTGTATTAGTGATGCATGGGTGGGGGGTAATAAAAAATTGCGTTCTGATCATTTGCAGGTGGGTCACGGGTGGATAAGAATAAGATAAATCATTAATGCTGCAAATATTAACTACATTTTCTAAAATATGAACGTGTGTTATATAGGCTACAGAATTTGAATAAAATGTAAATTAACATATTAAAGTTATTCAACAAAACATTTAGTCAAGAGCAGTGAGGGATTTTCTGTCTTTTGTTGTTTAAATAACATTAATGACAGACGGCACAGTTTTATTATAGGCTGCTGTCACAAGAGCTATTTTCACGGATCCAATACTGATACACATGTGTTTTCATTCGCAACTGTTTACATTAACTTAAAACAAAACTGACAGTGCTTATGAGGATACTTGCCAGGATGACCATTTTGACCTCAATGCAACAATGACCAATTAGGCAATTGAAAATTCTGTCAACTGTACCAAAACGTGAGCTAAAGTCTTGTATCGTAATGTGCAGATCTAGATACACCGATGTGAAGAGAAGGTCAAAGAGAGAAGCCGTGGTACAGCTGAACCACTCACGCTGTTTTCAATGACTGATTTAATCTGATGAGTTGTGTGGATTTATTAACTCATCTAACCTATACGCTATATAGAATAAATGTTTTGCAGGAATTTCCCTAATTTTAAAGGCAAAAGCTGCCGGAATGAGTAATGCCTTATATGCGCAATACCACACTCAGGACCTGATTAAACATAATTCTATTGTACAGAGAATTGTGAAACATGACTTTTCCAAAAACGTTCTGGGTTTGTTATTTTTTTCTAAAACATTCCAGGCTTGGAAATTGCTGTTTTAAAATTCCATGATTTTTCCAGGTTTTGAATGTGATGATCGGGTGCGGGTCGAGTGCGGTTATCTAAATCAGACAAAAATATAGGTGCGGGCAGGTGGTGAGTGGATCGTTTACTTGAAGCTGCGGATTCGGGTAACATTTTAGCTCATCCGCGCATCACTAATGTGTATATATATATATATATATATATATATGTTTTTTATAATTTATTATCTTTTCATTCAAAATGTTTACTTTATTTATATTATAGTTATTTATTTATTTATTTGTTATTTAGTTAGTTAGTTATTGCAGTGTTCTGGGTGTTTTTTCTTTCTTCTGAATAGCAGGAGGAGAAATCTCATTGTGGTCCAGGAGGAACAAATGAGAAATTAAAAAAGATCTCTTTTGTGGGTTTTCTTTGAAATGTGGACTGCTTCTGTTTGCTAATGAGTGTATCAATCATACTTTGCTCAAGTAAGAATGTAGTTTAGCTCTGTGTAATGAGTCTTCATTCCCCAGAATCTTAATTGGTTTCTGTGAAACAGTGCTGCTGTGAGTGAATTCAGTTCTATTATCTAGGAAATCCAGTGTAAATGTCATGTAAAAGCACTGAATTTTCTGTCTCACCAGACTGAATTCTCATAGATTTTGAGTTTTACACATTAATGTTGCTTTGGTAAAGCATTAAATAGACTCTTCCCTTGCACCAAAGAATTTCAGAGCATCCAGAGGCAGTGTCTTCAGTTGCCTAGCAACAACAGCCCCAGTAAGGACCGGCCATGTGATGCTGTCTGGGTTTGTGAAGGTAATTCAGGGGGCAATCTGATTTTGAAATAGGTCCATTGTGGGCGGTACCTGAACTTTACATAATTATTGCAGTGAGAACTCCTTATTTAGGTTGGATGCATGTCAAAGCCGATATAAATATGACGGCACTGACCCCAAAATAGCAGTTTAACCAGTTGACCCGATCTCTGCTCATATAACTTTAGTATTATCCAGAGGTTATCCTGACCTCACACAGTCAGTCCGTCAAGCTCCCTTAGCTTTTAATTTACTTGTCGTTTTTTCAGAAGTACATCACGTGGATTTCATATCCTCGAGAGGTTTCAGAAAGTCTCTGAAGCCGATCATTTGTTTGCTCTTGGTGTTTTGCCATCTGTTTCAGCAAGATCAAAGTGATGCACACACAAAGCAAAGCATGTCTTTAAACCGGAGGATGCTTTGCATGATGTTTTGTATTAAAACGGTTTACCTCTATTAAAGGCCATATAATACATTGGCCCTCGGCTGTTTTTTTGTCCTTACATTTCCAGGTTTTCCTGCCTTACTGGGGCTATGCTCTTTAAAAACAATTCCACACTGCCTTCAGCAAATCACCTTCTCTTTCAAGCCTCTATCCATCGCTGTGCTTATTAAACTTTAATGGCTGATTTTTTACTTTGATAGCATATGCATATTGTATGGGAGGTGGGTGGAAGCAGGCTACACCGTGCGACTTGACCGGCCACGCTGCTCTATTCCTCGCTCCCACTTAAAGCCTTGCATTGTGTCACAACCGCTTCATGTCACTATTATAACATGATGTGCACATTTGCTTGTTATGCTTTTCAGGGTTTCTCAGTGATTTCTAAAAGTCCAAGCGCTAAAGTGAAGCTTAACCAGAGATATAGAGCAAACGTATTTTGAAGCCTTTGATGGTGGTGAGTTAATATTATTGCTCTGTTTAGAAATATTCTCCATATCTCAGTTGTTTTTCAATGACTGCCATCTTTCTGTGATTAAATAAATCCATATGCATATGATACAAGTGTTATTCTAGCAGACTGGGGGAATTTATGACTGCAAATGTTTGGTGTTATTAAAAGCTCAGTCAATGTATTGCTGTAAAACATGTTGTAGCAGATATTACATCACTAAGAGTTGGCAGAAAGATTTTGACAAGTGGAACATGATCCTGAATCAATTTCTTGTTGGTCCTGGAATAAATTCCTGTCTTATTCTGACCCTGACCTATTAATGAGCCATCAAACCTAATAATATCAGCATGTTGATGCTTTGATATTGTTAAAGCACCTCACCTCACCCCAGCCCAAAACCTAATCAGCATGAAGTCACTGACCTATTTAATTTTTAATGCAGTCTTATTATGAATGATTCACCAGTGAACATTATTCAAGGGGGTAAAAAGTAAAAAGAAAAAAAAGGTACCACTTTATATTAAATGACCCTAACTACCATGTACTTACATTTAAATGAATAATTTGATACAATGCACCTATTGTGTACATACATGTGTTTACATTGTACTTATATAAAAACATGCATGTAATTACAACTGCATGTGATTCATTTCTGTAATTACATTTATAATTACACTGTTGACCCATCCCTTACACCTTAACACCACTTAAACCAACCCATACCACCAAACCTGTCCCTAACCTACCCGTATTCCACCTCAATAGCAGCAAAAGTGTTTTGCAATACAGTAATAAATACAAATAAATACATTGTACTTATTTTTGGATAAAAGCACACAGCAGTTAAGACCACCTAATATAAAGTGGGGCCAAAAAAAACTATTTATTAACTAATTATTTTTAGGTTTATGTCGAGACTACTACTAGTAGTACTAGTACTACCAATAATACTAATAATAACAAAATCATATAGGCCTACTGTTTTACATTAATATTACAAAATTAAAATGCATTTCAAAAATAATTTCCCCAAAAATCAGATTAGTTGCTTCTGGAATAATGTTTCAGCACAGATCTACATTTACATTTATGCATTTAGCAGACACTTTTATCCAAAGCGACTTACAGTGCATTCAGGCTATACCTTTTTTTGTCAGTACATGTGTTACCTGGGAATCGAACCCACAACCTTTGCGCTGCTAACGCAATGCTCTAACCACTGAGCCAGAGGAAATACGTGGAATGCATCCAGTCCTGAATTTTAAGCATAACCCTTTCCCTATTCCTATTTCTGCCTGCTTGATAGAAACCAACAAGGAGTCCTGTGTGCCTTACATCAAAATCACTGTAAGTATCAATAAAAATGTGTCGCCATCCTTGTATTTGGATGCAAATGAAGAGGTTTAGCTGGCATGTCTGTTTCACAGACCGAAATGAGATGTGGGAAGAGTGTGATGTCGTGTCCAGGCGCCGTCGAGCCAATCATGAGCAGACAGCAGCCACCATGCGCAGGCACTCCTGCAGATGTTCCCTGATGCATTTGCACCATTCTCCCTTTCCCTCCTAAAATCACTTTGTCACATAGTAATGCATCATTTCACATACTGAATTTTTTAAATCTGGGCCTCGAAATCCTTTTTGAGCAAGCAATATCCATTAGGGGGGAAAATTATTCATGTGATTCGAATGCATTATTTATCAGTTGATGAAGAAAAAGATGTCCTCCTCACTTTGTCATTATTGTTGTCATCTAAAGCCACACCACAAAGGGCTGGATCCTCAATTGTCAGAAAGTTTTCTTGCAGCTCTGAGAGAAAAGTGAGAAATTACTTCAGATTAGATACTTGTAGGTCTTCAGGTGAGCTTGAAGCAGAAAGGGTGCAATATTGCAGGTCTTCTGCTCCATTATTCTGTGCTGCGTGTGTAAGATTGCTTGCTTTCTCATGCAGACTATGATTTCTGCATTTACATATCAGCATGTCATTATCACAGTATCATGCAAGAGCAAAGACAGTGACATGAGAGCTTCTAGAATGAATGTGATAAACGTCAAAGCAGAGCAGGTGTCCGTTCACCTAGAAGCCTATTTAGAGGAAAGAGGGTTTCAATTATGGGCTCAAATGTATTATACAACAACAAATCCTGGATGCTTGGTCAATGCATCACTGTAGCAATGCTATGCACACAATACAGGGGCAGTTATTTATGCAAAATATGTTCATATAGGTCACTTGCACTGTAAAAAAATGTAAATATAGTGTATATATATATATACTGTATATATATATATATGGGAAAGGTAATAGTAACTTTCCACCACAATATTATCTGTTAAGCTTATGGATTTCCTTTATCTATAAAGCACAACACAATGTAATGTGCAATTCAAAACCAGGGTAAAATAACAGTGAAAAATCAATACAAAAAACTCCTGCATATTAACACAGTACACTACCATGGATAGACCTTTCAATGGAATTAGACGGCAAGACTTAGAGAAGCGGTCGATGGTGACCATAATAACGGTTAATCCTTAAGAATTCGGCCGATCAGTGATAAAGTCAACGGACAGGTGTGACCAGGGTCGCCGGGGAATAGGTAGCGGTTACAAAAGTCCTGCAGGTAGTTGCCGTGGCGTTCGTGACTGAGCACAGATCTGACATGTAGTCACATAATTGTTGACGTCATCAGACAACGTGGGCAACCAAAATGAATTTCTGACCAAAGCTGTGGTATGATTAATTCCAGGATGTCCAGAAGCGAGGGATTTGTGGACCCATTGAATGATTTCTAGAGCGAAGACTGGATGGAACATAGACCTTGCCAGTCGGGCATTCTGGAGGGGATGGCTCCTTTTGTTGGGCTTGCTGAATTTCTTCCATAATATCCCAATGGATGGGTGCAATGATGATGGAAGATGGTAAAATAGTTTCTGGTCTTGTCTGTGAATCAGTTGAGTCATGGATGCGTGATAGTGCATCCGGCTTACTGTTTTTATTTCCTGGACGGTAGGTGACTGTGAAATTAAAACGAGTGAAAACGAATGCCCATCTTGCCTGGCGAGGATTCAACCACTTGGCGTCCTTTATATACTCTAGGTTCTTGTGGTCTGTAATAACTTGAAACGGATGGACTGCACCTTCTAACCAATGTCTTCATTCTTCGAGAGCAGCCTTAATAGATAGTAATTCCTTGTTCCCAATATCCTAATGTCTTTCATCCGGGGATAACTTTCGTGAGAAGAATGCACAAGGGTGTAACTTGCCTGGCGTTTAATGGCGTTGAGAGAGGACACCAATTCCACAGTCAGATGCATCAACCTCTACAATAAAAGGAAGCTTAGGGACAGGATGCTTAATAATTGGAGCTGCGGTGAACCTGGACTTGAGCCGATTGAACGCTGATGTAGCTGCCTCTTTCCACACTAATTTATTTGGCTTTCCTTTGAGAAGTACAGTAATAGGTGCATCTACGGCACTGAAGTCACGGATTAAACTTCGGTAAAAGTTAGCAAAGCCCAGAAACCGTTGTAACTCCTTGACTGTTTTGGATGTGGGCCAATCAAGGACAGCTTTTACCTCAGCATTATCCATCTGAACTCCTGTGTGGCTAATATTGGAACCCAGGAATTTGGTAGAAGTAATGTGAAATTCAATTTTTTTTGCCTTAACAAAAAGGTTATTCTGGTGCAGGTGGGTCAAGACAGTTCTGACATGAATGATATGTTCTTCAATGGAGCACGAGTAGACCAGGATGTCGTCTATGTAGACAATCACACACTGATTCAGGAGGTCTTTGAAAACTTCATTAACAAATGACTGGAAAACTGAAGGTGCATTGGCCAGCCCATATGGCATAACCAAATACTTGTAGTGCCCCTTGGTGGTGAGAAAAGCCATCTTCCATTCATCACCCTCCTGGATTCTGATGAGATTGTAGGCAGATCTGAGGTCCAACTTGGTGAAATACTGGGCTGCCGCCAACTGTTCAAGAGAACATGGGATAAGAGGCAAAGGATGGCGATTCTTAACAGTGGTTGCGTTGAGTGCTCAATAGTCAATACAGGGTCGTAGGCCTCCATCTTTCTTTTCAACAAAAGAAAAACCCAGATGCTGCAGGAGAGGTGGATGATCTAATAAATCCATACAACAATGCTTCTTCAATATATTTTTCCATGGCCTTTGTTTCAGGAATTGAAAGGGGATAAACATGGCCTTTAGGGAGAGAAGTTTTAGGAAGAAGATCAATGACTAAATACCTCGGCTAGGTCTGCATACTCATTGGGGATGTTCTCTGGCAAAGGAAAGAGATTATTGATGATTTGTGTAGTGCAGACTGTAACTTTAGGGGGCAATTCCAGACAGTGGTTATGACAATGAGGAGACCAACAGATCAATTCCTTCTCCTTCCATGAAAACTGTGGATTGTGAGTAGACAACAAAGGATATCCTAGGATAACTGGAGTTTGTGGTGATTAGATGACATAGAAAGTGATTTCTTCTATGGGAAAAAGACCAACTCTGAGTTGTATTTGAAGAGTTTGATGGGTGATGCAACATTTTCCAATGGGAGCATTATCTACAGTGGTAACAGTAATAGGTGGTTCACATTTGGTCATGGGCATGTTCAGCTTGCTCACTAAATCTTGATGAGTCACATTAACAGCAGCCCTAGAATCTATTGACTCTGAGAATCGATGGTGTTGGTTTGTGACAGACAAAATGATGGGAAGTGATAAGAATAGACCAATTTGTTAAGCATTAAGAAAGTGACTTTCTAAATCACTTGGAGAGGAGTTGGCAGCAGGTTTAGCAGGACAGTGGGCACAGCGATGACCTGATTCACCACAGTAGAAGCAAAGCTGATTGAGCAGTCGTCTCCTTCGTTCATCAGGTGGTATAAGAGTTTGTCCTATTTGCATGGCTAAGTGCGAAACTGGATAGCATATTCAGAAGCTGGTCTGTTGCCTTGGCGTAACTGAGTTAACTGAGTTTCTGCATCCATTCTGCCAGCAGGATATTGAAAGACATTGCAAATCAGTTGAGTGAAATAATTGTATGACTGTCGAACATGTGTGTCATGATCCCAAACTGCTGTAGCCTATTCTAGTGCCTACCCGGTCAGCAAAGTCATAATAAAGGAACATTGTGTATGGTCTTGACTAAAAACTTGTGGTTGATTAGAAAAATAGATAGATCACTGTTGCAAATAAACAGTACAGTTGTCAGGAGAACCATACATTTTTTTTCAGGTAGAACGAATCTTACCTGGTCAGGTTGTTGGGCAGGAAGGGAACGGATGTACTCTGTCAAGTGTTCGTTGGCAGCTTGCAGTCTAAACAACTGGGCTTGAAAACCCTTGAGCAGTTTATTTTGATACTCAATGGTTGACAGAAGTTGAGAGACCCCTGCTGGATCCGTGGACCCCTGCTGGATCATTTAAAGTCACACCAGAGGTGTTCAGCTGGGATTAGGACTTGGCTTTCTGCAGACCAGTCAAGTTCTTCCACACTGACTGAATCATCATTTCTCTTTGATCCTTGTCTTATGCACAGAGACACTGTCATGTTAGAATAGAAAAGAGTCCTGTCCAAACTGTTGCTATAAAATCAGAAGCACACAATTTCCTAGAATATCATTATATGCTCAAACATTAAGATTTGTACTCTTGGAAAATGCTAAAGTAGTCAAACCAGCTTTTTAAAAGGGGTGACCCAATACTTTTGGCAATATAGTGTATTTCCTATATGAAACTAGAAGAGATATATCACAGACATATCATATGTCTTTTTTTAAAATATCCAATATGCTTTTCTATACTAATGCTAGTTTGTAGTAGGGGATATTCAAGGGAGGCTCATATATTTCATTCTTGAGGAAAATATATATTTTAGATGTTTGTCATCAACATTTTTGGAGGGAGACAGAAAAAAATAAATGTGTCTCTTAACAGGAAAAGGAGAGTAATAATAGCAGAATAGCAAGGTTTGACGAGACTGGCACATACTGTATAATGACATACACTGAATCAAATACACTTAGTGCAAGTAGACTTTGCCAAATTTTAAAGATGTTTTAAATAATATTTAATTGTTTTACTCTAATAAAATGTAGCATTTTTGGTTGTAGATAACATATGCATGTCAAATATATTGCCTATTGTCAACATGCTAAATTGGTAAATCATTTTTGTTTTTTTAAGTATATAAAAACATGGCTTTATAACATTTTAATAATAAAAAACATCAGGAAAAGAAAGAAACATGAATCCTCTGAATATTTTGAACATTAACATGTTATTTTTCACTTTGTTTTGCGTATGCTCGTGTCGCTTACAGTTAAAGTCCTTCTCTGATTTTATTGTTGTTTGCCATGTTGCAATGTTGCCTGGCAATATTTTAAAGATATTATTATTTGGGGTATTTTGCATGGTCGGCTATTATGTCACCTGGGTGAGAGTTTTAACTCCTATTCACTGAGAATAAAAGATAAATAAAAAACCTTTAGCAGATGTAGAGACATATAGACCAAGGGAATCCCCCATCTCCCTCTGAATATCACATATCATAACGTAACTGCTTGTAAACATTATTTGGCAGTTTTTCTTCGTTATAACCAGCTATATTTTTCTAGCATTCATATATATATATAGTTCAGTCATGAAACTCTAGATGGCAGAGGCTGACGGGTTGTTAACGTAACTGATGATATTCAGAGAGTTAAACTACTTGGCACAAGCCGATTGGTTCATGCTGCATATGCAGCCAATGAGCTTACTGCCTTGCATTCATATGGCTGGTTAGCATTCACTTGAGATTCCTGCAGCGCACTTTCAGAGTTTCTCTGAAACCCTCCACCTTCCCCAGCTCCCCCTTTATAGATCTGCTGTGGGTTATTTTACATGCTATTTGTGCAGTAGCAGTATGTCTTAAATACTCACAGCACCATATCGCCATATGCATTGTCTGTAGTAAGTTCCTGTACGTGCTTGCAGCAGCAGCAATGCTCTACAACTACAACAATAATCAAAAGCAACAGAAATTCAGCAGCAGCGTAGCAGATCTATTCCACCAAGACCAAATAAATTAACATTGCATATCCATCACCAGAATCAAACAAAGTGAGAGAAAAATATTTTCTTTGTTATTTATTTATTGAGAAAAATGATCTAGTGTTACATATCTGTGTGTTGCAAAAATATGTGAATCTATTGGATAAGCAGTTAATTTAAAGATGAAATTCGAGTCCATCTGTGCGTAGGTGATTTCAGTCAGTGCATTGACTATCAAATGTCAGTACGTGACCTATTTTATTCAAAGAACAGGGATTTATCAAAGTCTGAAGTGCATCATGCCACGGACAAAGGAGATTACTAAGGACCTCAGAAAAAGAGTTGATGTTACTCATCTGGCTAGAAAATGTTACAAAACCATCTCTGAAGAGTTTTGACTCCACAAATCCACAGTCAGACAGATTGTGTACAAATGGAGTACAATCAAGACCACAGTTACCTTCCAGAGAAGTGGTAGACCAACAAAGATCATTTCAAAGCAGAATGTGTATAGTTTGCGAGGTCCCAGGGTAACTTCTAAGCAACTAAAGGCATTCCTCACATTGGCTAATGTTAATGTTCATGAGCCCACCATCAGGAGAACACAGAGCAACCATGGTGTGCATGGCAGAGTTGCAAGAAGAAAGCCACTGTTCTCCAAAAAGAAAATTGCTTGCTAAAGATCATGTGGACAAGCCAGATGACTATTGGAGAAAGGTTTACTGGATGGATGAAACCAAAATAGAACTTATTGGTTTAAATGATAAGCTAATATGGTCAGAGAAAAGAGCAGACTGCATTCCAGCTTAATAATCACATCCCATCTGGTGGTGGTAGTATCATGGCTTGGGCCTGTTTTACTGCATCTTGGCCAGGACAGCCTGCTATTATTGATGGAACACTGAATTCTGAATTACACCAGCACATTCTAAAGGAAAACATCAGGACATCTGTTTAAGAACAGAGTCTCAAGAGAATGTGGGTCTGCAGCAAGACAACAACCCCAAGCACACAAGTCATTCTACCAAAGAATGGATAAAGAAGAACAAAGTTAATGTTTTGGAATGACTGTCAAAGTCCATACCTTAATCCAACTAAAATGTTGTGGAAGGACATAAGCAAGCAGTTCATAGGAGGAAACATCCCAGAGTTTAAGTGGTTCTGCACTAAGGAATGGGCTAAAACTCATACATGTTATTGTGCAGGACTGATCAGCATTTACAATAAACTTTACCTTCAGTTACTGCAGCAAAAGCGGATCACACCAGATACTGAAAGCAAAGATTCACATACTTTTGCAATGCACAGATATGTAACACTGGATCATTTTTCTCAATAAATAAATGATAAAGAAAAAAAATATTTCACTTGTTTGACTTGGTTTGACTCGGACTTATATGAAAATCTGATGATCTTTCAGGTCAAATTTATGCAGAAATATAGAAAATTCTAAAGGGTTCACAATCTTTTACGCAGCACTGTATATACATATTACCTAGCAATAATTGTATAAAACCAGCATTGCTCTCATGACTATATGCTGTAAGACCTCAAGTACTGTATGTGAAGGCACATTCCCAACATCCATATGTTCTTTCTGACCATTTAATTTAAAACCATTGGTATTCATAAGGAGTTGTCTCCTATTTGTTGTATAAGAGCTTACACTTTTCCATGAAGGCTTTCCACTGAATCAGAACATGGGATTTTCTCATATTCAGACACAAGAACTTCAGTGAGGTAAGGAGCGGGTAAAGGGACTCACAATTAGCATTCCAGTTCAAACCAAATGTGTTCAGTGGGGTTCAGGTCTGGGCTTTGTGCAGATCAGTCAGGTTCCCTTTCAAGGGAAGTTCAGAGTTTTAACGCTTTGGGAACGCCTTTCGAGATAAGTCTTGAAGCACATGTGAAATCAATCCAAGGTATAATTGGGACGTCAGAGCGGGTGACGTCACGAACCAGGAAGCTATAAAGCCTGCCCAAACTAAGCTTTCACTAGCTTTTTGTGTCTTCATAAGCGCTCTGTGTGAATCTGTCTGTCATATTTGGTGTTGTCTGTCAATATTCATTGCAGTAGTTATGGCGAGCAAGCAACAACAAGTCTTTAGAATGTGTGTGCGTCCCTGCCCACGTTATTCAACAGGTGGGGATACACACATTCTTTGTGTTGCTTGTTTGGGAGAAGAGCATGCTCGAGAGCGCTGGCTGTGAGCACTGCGTACACCTTGCCTTACGGACGCTCCGATCCCGCCTGGCGGTGCTTCGTATCAGTGCTTCGTATCAGGGTTGGGAAGCACGCGCTGTGGTTTCTTCCACCCCGATCGAGGCACATACACTGCAGCTATCTGATTCTGAGGAAATAGATGCTGCCAATGATGCTGCCAAATAATCTATGAATTTTCCTACATATTTATTTTACAAAAAAGTGGTACAATATCTATTTAGGAGTCTTAGACCTTTCCAACGATATATAGTTTGTCATGATTAGATTAGGATTTAATTGTAATATAGTGAAGTAAACTTCAGCGTCCCACAAGGTGGACAGTGAGAGTGAAGGGGTTTTAAACAACTGCATCTTGTTGGGTTGACAATAAGACCAAAACCACTGCTAACCACAATAATAAGCTTCTACAACAGTCAGACTGCTCAAACTAGAGAGCAACCTGCAGAAGCAGCGCTAGTTGGGACTGCAGAAAAGCCAGTGTTGTGTTAACGGTTGCTGCCTCTCTCGTTCTGTTGCTCTGTGACAAAAGGAGCAGATGGAGGCTTTGCAGGTGGGAGAGTCTGGAACTTCTGTTCCTGGGGACGCTGGAGAAATAAAGCTGTGAGTCTATCTGAATATCACCCTCGCTGTGAGCTTTGGTACTGATGGTGATAAATGTATACACGCAAACTCTTGCACAACTGAACAGATTGACCGGCTGGGACACCATTGAGTTTGCACTCATTGGAATCATGTTCTTGGAATCTTGTCTTCTTGTTATATAGGTCAAAATAAGATTAGCATTGAATAATGGCTTACATTTCTGTCTTGTTTATTTATTATTATTTTGCTGCTTGCATCATTATGATAAGTGTCTGTTTGGTGTGTTTTCTCTTTTCTACTTCACCTTTTTTTTTTTTGACTGTCAAAATGTCTCTCCCAGTATAATTAATAATTCATTCAGTGGCTTCGTTGATGTGCTGCTAGAAGCTGTATTTTCTCCTAACCCCTCGATACCTCCTGACGGTCTACGGTTCACCTTGCACAAGCCTCTATGCTCTCTATAACAATGACCTCCTCTCAAAACAGAATTATGATGGGTTATTTATAGATTGATCAGTGTGAACATGTCTACCTTTAGTACAACAGAATAAATCTCAATGGAATCGTTCATTTACTGTACAGTATGCCTGATTCGGACAGAGACAGCTTGTATTGGTAACACAGCTCGAACTTAAAGGAATAGTTTTCTTAAAAATGGAAACACATTGCACCTTGTTCAGTGACATTGGTAAGTTGCATTCTGGGAATCCATCTGGTGGCACCACAGGACATTCAAACTTTCACATATCCAAATGTGACTTTGTTTGGTTACAAGACATGCACACCAAGGGCTATCTGTTCATCTCAATTCATATTCATCTCAACGGTAGATGCTCAGCTGGCACTGGACCCCCAAAAGTGTGCAGCATCTTTGCAAAAAAAAATAAGAACAGATAGCAGCAATCATCTGAGCCATAAATGCTATGTGACTCTGTGAATCACTCTGGAGCTGCAGGTTACACAAGATAACACCAATGGCAATTACACACAGTCTCAACACTGCACTAGTGGAAAAAAGTGAAAAAGATTGGCTTTCAAAGATTGCTTTAAGAACACATGTACATGCTACTTTTGAAATAAATTAATACTTTGATTGAGCAAGGATGCATTAAATTGGCAAAAAAATTGTAATTAAAGACATTTATAATGTTACAAAATGTTTTTTCCCCAAATGAATGCTGTTTAAACCTTTATTCCTCAAAAAACCTGAAAAACAATATTAGCCTTCAACATTTCTGAAGGGTCATGTGACACTAAAAACTGGAGTAATGGCAGGTGAAAATTCAGCTTTTCCATCACATCAATGAAAGTGCAGAAAATCAGAATAGAAAAGCGTTATTTCAAATTGTAATAATATTTCATAATATTACTGTTTTTACAGTCATTTTAATTAAATAAATGCAACCTTGATGAGCAGATTATACTTTTACTTACTGACCCCAAACTTTTGAATGGAGGTCTGTATATATATATATATACAAATATTTTTTTATCTGGGTGAATTATTCCATAATGGAAGCAGTTTTCATGTTTCTCCGTTTTAGAGCTAATCAACCCTTATATCTTATTTTGTTTCCTCTCAGGCACTTGGGAGTTATTATATCGCCTGTAATAGTCTTGTTTCAGCAAAAGGAAGTTGTGTTTTCCGTTTTATGCTGTGTAGGGAAAATATATCCCATAAGAATAGCTGTTCTTAATAGTTTGTGTGAAACCTCAGATCTCACATCTAGTTATTTAAGAAAAACAGCTTTATATGTGGCTATAATCAGCAAAGGAACAATATATTTTCTAAAAACAAATATTATAATAATACAATTAATTATTATTATTTGTATTAAATGTGTACAGTATTACATATGTAATGCCAGGTCAGCATGAAGACACACACGCAGATAATTAAAAACAGACATTATTAATTATTCCTCATCCTCTCACTGCAGAAAGTGAGATGGTCACCTGACCTACGTCACTAACTCCTAAAGGCGCCTCATTGTCTGCATATAAAGCACCACCCCGCACGTTTTCCCTCGGGGATAGAACAAAGGAAATTACTTTTCTGTTTCTCTTCTCACAGGGAACACCGAAACTGTGTTCCTGTATGCAAAAAGACATTCATTCATTTCAAGACTATTAAAACCATATACTCAAGAAACAATATGGATATTAATGTTGTCCTCTGCCTTTCATATGCTTAGTGTGGATGTGAATTATTTATAATGTGGAATGCTATTTAATCTGTGCCTTAAACTGTAGTATATGTACCATTGTATTCCAAATGCGGAGTGTTTAGTCTCTAAAAGAAGCTGGCGTCGTAAGTCATAAGTGGTGTGGATGACCGTTAAACTTCATAATGTATGATTACAACATATATAAAAGACCTGTGTATATCTTTCATGTTGAATTAAATATCAGATGAGGAGTGATCATGTGCCTTGCAAGAGAAGCTGTGCGGGGCACGGACACGCTGATTCGAACAGCCGCCTGTGGGTGGGTCTAAATCGGACTGTTTAAAACAAGGTGCCAGTGCTCTCCTCTCTCTCTTTGCTTCTCCTTTTCATCGCTCTCCAACTCGTGTAAGGACGACCCGGAAGCCGGTCCACTGGACTCTCGCCTTAACATCAGCTGAGACAAACTATCGAGGCGAATCAAAGACTTTGTAAAAGCCGTAACATCGCAGAACCAGCATCAAACAGCCCCGGGCTCCAACACGGCTTCCCCCGTGACGTCACGCAGCAGCAGCGGAGAGTCCCAGAGCAACACGTGGAACGGAACAAAGGATCGAGCAACACGTGGAAACACACGTGGAAACACACGTGGAAACACACGTGGAAACACACGTGGAAACACACGTGGAAACACACGTGGAAACGAGACAAAGACACAGCCTGCTTAACCAACATAAAGCAAGTAACTCTTTTGCATAAAGCAACAAAATCTCTTATTACTGAACTGTGAATTGATCTGTATGCAGTTAACTTCAGAAAGTTGCGGGTAACTTCAGAAAGTTAAGAGGGCTATTTTAACTTTCTGAAGTTACCCGCAAAACATCTGTATGTATGTGTGTGTGTGCATGTTGTGTTTTTATAGTTTAGATCATGTATGTTAGAATAGCAGTAGAATAAATAAACCGTGTTTCATTTTATAAAGTATTGTCTCTGGGGATGTGATTTTTCAAATATTTGAACCTTATGTTGCCAAAAGATAACATTACCTCGCTCGAAAGTTGAGAAAGATTATTAATCTCGTTTTATTGTCTGTTGGCCACGAGGCAAGAGAAGCGAGATTGATAAAGATATAACTTACTGATGTTAATGGTCGCTGGACAAGTCCTTAACACGAGATGATCATAAGTTAAATATTAATATTACTTTGTTCAAAGCAATATTTAATCTTTAATAAATTAATTCCCGGAGCTGAAACAATAGCTCCTTTTAATAATATATTGCACATATGTGCTTATACAGTATTTAAAAATAATGTATGAGACCCATCACTACTTGAGAAGATATTGAAAAGCAAACTATTTTGCTTTACTGCAAAAAAAAGAAGCTTTTTACACATTACTGTACGCAAACAATAATAGCTTTACTTTTCTTTTACAGTTACAATTTTAGATTATTTTAGTAGATGATTTTATCCAAAGTGACTTACAGTGCATTCCACACATTTTGGGGAATCAAACCCATGACCTTGACATTGCTAGTGTCATGCCCCAGAAGCTGAGCTACACGAACACAATGCACCGTTTGCACACAGCCCAGGTCACTTCGGAGTCCTCTGCATGTCCCATTGTGCGGCTGTGACTTTCCATACCTGGCTCTGTACATTAACCTTCAAAGCAGCAGTAAATTCTCAATTCTCTGGATGAAAGCGGCAATCTGCTCTCTGCAGAAGTGTGCGTTGCTTGCTTCTGAGTATGCTACGCTGGAGCTACGCTGAAGAAGAAGAGATGCTTTTGTAAAGTGTTGTCGCCATGGTTATGTGAGGAAAGTGGCATTTCTGGAACATGCTCTAAGCACTTCGCCAATCAAAATGCACTGGGCCAGCTGACCAATCAGTATTTCAGACGAAGGGCTTCAGGGAAACAGTGAAACTAAATAATGTGTTTTTGGAACAATCAATCATCTGTTGAAACCTATTCTAGGACACCCCAAAAACCAAATCAAGACTTTAAAAGGGCATAATAGGACCTCTTTAACATGGATGAAAACGAGGATGTGAGGGATAGACTGTATAAACACTGATACTGTATAATGGGTCTAGACCACATCATTTTCATTCACAACTTTCAAAACAGTTTTATGGAGTTTTATTCTACTGAAAGTTGTTTGGGAAAGAATTTTCGTTAAGTGAACAATCTGCAGTCCATTGAACGCACTTTAGCCCTCACAAGCCTGTTTTCATTCCTCTCGAAAATGAAGTATAGCACTGCCTTGACTAAGGTCTGTTGTCTTTTAGAGCTGCTTTACATTTTTCTGTTTATCTCTGTGAAGCTGCTTTGACACAGTCTGTATTAAAGCGCTGTAGAACTGAAATTGACTTGCCTTGACTAATATACATCGTTAAATATGCATCGATCCACAATTACTTTACACCCTCCTAATTGCCTGTAAAACAATAATTAGCAGTGGAATAAATCTCTGACCTCACAGTTCACAAGAACTGAAAAACACACAGAAATTGTTAGCAGGATTCTGGTGGGTAGCGCAGAAGTCCATTTCCAGGCAGTCTCAGTCTACTGGATCCACCTGCGAAGCCCCGCTCACTGACATTGTCAGGTTGCATTCTGGGAATCCATCTGGTGGCACCACAGACAGGAGGAAACCTGCTAATTAGCTCTCTCTGTAAAGGGGCTGGGTCGGAGAGAATTCCCAGCTGTCATTAAACATACTCGGAAAGGGGGAGAAGGATGAAAAACACTAGGGATCCGATGCTCTAATTCCTCTTTTTAGAAGAAGGCATCCGTTTGTGTAACGCTACACAGGCCTCATGCACAGAACCTCTGTGAAATGCACCGCAGAGTAAAATGCTGCTTCAATGGGATGTGTGTGCCGTAATGAATTGCTTTATTGTTGCTTTGTGCGGCTTTTGAAAGAGGAAAATCCCTTGGTGTCACCTTTGGCACACCTTCTTTTCAAACCCCCGCAGAGCCTCATAGAGACAGAAGGCTCGAAATCACATGAGATGCTAAAGTAGAGCGCAAATGACAGAACAAAATATGCAGAAATATACATAATAGCTCTCCAATGACTGACTTGCGGTTAGGAGACGGCGACAAACTCACTGTAAGTGGCTTGAGTCATTTTGGAGGGAAATATAAAGGCCGGAAAAGCACCACTTTGGCGATTAAAGCTCACATGCTGAGAATTCTCAATCTCCTTTCCCTTGAGCAATTGTGTTTACACACATGGCCGGCGCAAGCATTCTCATTCAGTGATTAGATTACTGTTTTATCCAGGAAACTATAGCAGCCATTCAGATCCAAATGACTTTAATCTCGGCGCTCCGGTTGCCCAGTCACCGACTGCTCAGAATTCTAACGCTGATCACCTGGCTGCATCCCACCAATCACACATCTCACGGGGCAGAATTTGCCTTTGTTCGTGAATAAACTGAGCAATGAGAATTCTGGGACGTTCCCACCAGATTTATAAACAATAAATATGCAAATTGAAAAAGCAAGCATTTACATTGCAGCAATCATCGAACAGGAGTGAAATGAAGTGATCTGGGTGTAAATGCACTCTCTTGAATACATATCAGTTAAAAATCCCTTGTCTACATTAATAATGGACATATTTCTGCAGTGTAAGGGATGAGTCACATGGGAAGTTGTCATAAGGTCTATTAATATGAGGTCTTTTGTTCAAACTCTGTGTGTTGTTTATGCTACATTGTGAGTGTGTATGTGTGTGTGTGTGTGTGCGTGCAGAGAGAGAGAGAGAGAGAGAGAGAGAGAGAGAGAGAGAGAGAGAGAAAGAGAGTGTCATGCAAAAAGTCAACAGTATAAATATAATTGAAATGAAAATATAACCAAAATAAATCGATAGAACTGATAGATTTAATATGAAATT
>CM050426.1:3683749-3798226 GCA_027564155.1 Gymnocypris eckloni scoliostomus
TTTTTATTAATGTATTTTTCATTTTCATTATTGTTAATTTCATTATTGCCTAAAATATATTAAAATAAACAAATATAAATATATATATATATATATATATATATATTATTAATAAAATTGTATCATCACAGCAGTGCAACAAATAATTGTAAAGCAAATGTACACCTAATGGAGGTGCATACTTTATAAATAAGGGTATAACTTATCTACGTTTATTATAAAAAAAAATTATAATGTTTTGCAATTTATACCATTTTACATTTCAAGTCTGTTATATTTATTTAATTTTAAATTTCAGTGATATTTATATTTTTGTCTTTTTGCATTAAATATGTTGCTCACACACACACACATGTCTGGCATATGTGGTTTACGGGACTCTCCATGGGAATAATGTTTTTTTATACTGTACAAACTGTATGTGCTATTGCCCTACACCTAAACTTAGCCCTCACAGGAGACTTTGTGCATTTTTAGATTAAAAAACACCATTTAGTATGTTTTTTAAGCCTTTTGGTTTACGGGGACACAAGCAGTGTCCTCATAAACCACCATCATGTTGTAATACCCATGTTATTATAAAGATTTGTGTCCTCATAAACCATATATACCAGTTCACACACATACACACACACACACACACACACACGGGCATGGGCTTATAGACTTACTTGAACATATTTGTACTGGCAGAGGTCATCTTCACCACAGAGGTGTTTAAAAATAGCAAAACCTATTTTAGTTAAGTTTATTCAAATTATACTACTTATCTATGATACTCAAATACAGTGTCAATATACTTTTAAACTATTTTAAAATGGATAACACGAGCCCATCAATGATACACATCAGTGTGAATAGCAGAAAAAGATAATAGGCTTGGTTTAAACTTCCATATTCCTTTTGCTTTTATTCAGAGCTGAATTTAATGGCGGTCTGCAGGATGTGAGCATCACCCTTTAAAAAGACTGCTGGTGTTCACTATACAACACAATGTTCGTCTTTGTGCTTTAACTGGCATGTGAATGCATTTGTATAAACTAAAGCACACACACACACACACACACACACACAAACACACACACAAACACACACACACACACACACACACACACGCGCACACACACACACACACACACGCACGCACACACACACACACACACACACACACACACACACACACACACACACACACACACACACATACACACATGCGCAGCGTAATAGCCGTTTCAAAGATTTAATATTGAGCAGTATCTCGCACGCATGTCTCCTTGTGTCCTCTACAAACCCGCTGAGAATTTCTGACAATCATACGGGTCGCTGCAAGCTTACTTCAGTAAAAAGGCGTTTTTAGAGGAGCTTTACACATTTGTCGGAGGTAACAAAAAATATCGGTGAAGTAATTCAAATCTTTTCGAATAAACTAGTAACTAGGGGTGTGTGAAAACAGATTTGATTAAAGGTAAAATCCTGTTGAAAAGATAAGCCTACACATCCACTTCATATCAGTCTCTTGGCAAGCGAGATGCCACTAAAACGCAACAGGAATGGAATCTAAATGTTCTCGGGCAGCATTCCTCTGACCTTGTCTCAAAAGATCTCTTATACTCTCATAAAGCAGACTAAAGCACTGCACTTCCCAAAAGGACAAGGACGCCTTTATCCCAGGCTTCTTGTTTCTGTTCTATTTACCAAAGGCTTGGACAAATGACCTTGCATCAGCTATTTTGTAATGTTATACAATTCTGCTTTTATTCATGATCACAGATGGCAAGGTGCATCAAAAGAGTGAAGTTACAGGGGGAAATAAAAATAATGAATACATAGGAAATAAATACATGGCCTATCTTTTTAATAATCAGTGTCAGAGAATATATATTCTTCTTTTTTTCAAGTTTAATTGAATTTTTCTCTTTTTCCTGAAAGTGCTAGTTTATGTTATTACATAAATGTGATTATGCTAGTTTATTTTCGCATTAGATGAAAGTTACTTTTTTTCCCACAAGGTACAACAACGTCCACAAGAAATATAATTGTTATTTATTTTTATTTTGTTTAATAATAACTTAGATATATTAACTTGTTATTACAATCATTTAGTATTTGTGTCTTTAAATCATTATTGTAAGACCTATACATTAATTTCTATATAAAGGCAGAAGGTTGCTATAAACTGTAAACTAGACTAATGATCTATATTCATTATACTGCAACAGTCCGCTATCAGATTGATGATTTATTTTGTAAGAATTAATGCAAAATCCAGAAAAAGAGGTTAATGGGGTTATACGCATATACTCTATGCCAGGTAAGTGATTCTCAAAATCTAGAATACTTACAGAGTATTTGATATTCATATCTTTTATAAAGAATATTCATTGAATATTGAAACTGTATGCTGTTGACAGAGAATATTGATTGCATCATCATTTAGTTCAATTAGTTCACTCATTATTTCACATAAAGCTCAAACAGCAGTGCTAGAGTAGACCTTAAATCAGTATGACAGCATATTACACACAGAGGCAGCGAGAGCCTCTTATTGGTTGTTTCATGCTTAGAAGAGACGGCTCTAAAAATGCATCATGCTCCATCTATCTGGAGACAGAGAGAAAGAGAGACAACGAGAGAGTTAGCTCCATAACGGCAGCATTCAATATTTTCTGAATATGAATTACATGTTGTGAAGGTGAAGAGGTCGAGCCTGTGTTTTATATATGTATGTATTAGTTTGATGTTAAGGACAGCACAGACGTTGTGCTCTGGTGTTCTTTGGATAAATGAACAGAGATAAGTCCTCGAGAGACTGTTCCCAGAGGCTATCATTGATTCCTCAGGGCAGCCTTTTAAGGAGCTTAGTAAAAGCTGCTAGCAGGAAGACCATGTAGAATAGCACAAATGGGCCACATCTGAACGCCTCCATCAAACCTATATGTGGGTCACGACCATTAGGGATTTAATAGCAGTTCTTTTCTTCTTCCCTTTGTTTATTTTATAAGGTTGTAATGGGTAGTGCACTGTAACAAAAATTTACAGTTCAAAACTGTCTGCTGTGGTTGGCAGAATTTCAGTACATGTAAATGTTTCAGGCGTTATATAATGGGAGTTTGGCATATTAGCCATATATATCACATTAGATGACAAAATCTTAATGTCATCCTATTTCAGCTAGCTTTGTGTTTAAACATTTCACATGATCCATGGCTGATAAATATAAGCTTGCAGTGTTACTCACAGTATTGCCTACACAAATAAAAACCACACTACAGCAATGCAGTCATAAATATGAAGTAAAAACATCCTGGTCTATAAATACGTACCTCTGTGCACTTTCTGTGCGACACCGTTTTACGTACCTTACTGCACGTTTAGCCGCAGTTTCAAAGAGAAATGTCCACTGAGTGGCGCTAAAACACAGGTTCAATACGTGAACCCTGGCACGTTTTTATTACGTAGATATAGGTGCATATCGCTGTGTTTTTATTACGTAGATATAGGTGCATATCGCTGTGTTTTTATTACGTAGATATAGGTGCATATCGCTGTGTTTTTATTACGTAGATATAGGTGCATATCGCTGCGTTTTTATTACGTAGATATAGGTGCATATCGCTGTGTTTTTATTACGTAGATATAGGTGCATATCGCTGTGTTTTTATTACGTAGATATAGGTGCATATCGCTGTGTTTTATTACGTAGATATAGGTGCATATCGCTGTGTTATTATTACGTAGATATAGGTGCATATCGCTGTGTTTTTATTACGTAGATATAGGTGCATATCGCTGTGTTTTTATTACGTAGATATAGGTGCATATCGCTGTGTTTTTATTACGTAGATATAGGTGCATATCGCTGTGTTATTATTACGTAGATATAGGTGCATATCGCTGTGTTTTTATTACGTAGATATAGGTGCATATCGCTGTGTTTTATTACGTAGATATAGGTGCATATCGCTGTGTTTTTATTACGTAGATATAGGTGCATATCGCTGTGTTTTTATTACGTAGATATAGGTGCATATCGCTGTGTTTTATTACGTAGATATAGGTGCATATCGCTGTGTTTTTATTACGTAGATATAGGTGCATATCGCTGTGTTTTATTACGTAGATATAGGTGCATATCGCTGTGTTTTTATTACGTAGATATAGGTGCATATCGCTGTGTTTTATTATTACGTAGATATAGGTGCATATCGCTGTGTTTTATTACGTAGATATAGGTGCATATCGCTGTGTTTTTATTACGTAGATATAGGTGCATATCGCTGTGTTTTTATTACGTAGATATAGGTGCATATCGCTGTGTTTTTATTACGTAGATATAGGTGCATATCGCTGTGTTTTTATTACGTAGATATAGGTGCATATCGCTGTGTTTTTATTACGTTGCTACAGAAACATATTGCGGCGGTTCAGAATTCAAATATCCGGGGTCTGTCCTAAAAGTTAATGCTCTATTGTGTTGAAAATATGCCCTACACCAAACCCAACCCTAAACCTACCCGATAGTGTTAACAAATTCAAATCTGATATAAAAACATATTTGTTGATGCAACCGTGCCATTTTAACTTCCTTACATGCAGATTTGAACTGCTTTGTCAAACCGTGATGACCTCGCCTCCTAAGTACGTCTCCGTACTCCGTGAGCTACCGAACTGAAAACCCATAGATACGAGGAGGACCTGTCCGATGCTAACGTTCAAAAGCATCAGTTTTCAAATCTCCCAGCATATTAATATTGTTTTGAAGTCGTAACATGATATCATTCAAGTAATTGTGTGAAAATTACTCTTTATTAATCAAAACTCTGTAAATTTGTGTGAAAAGGTGTAAATGATGTCAGAGTTTTACTGCCTCTAGTGTTCGTTTCTTTAGGAAACTGCAGTAATATGTAGTTATTGGTACGTATTTGGTGTCTCACTAAAAAGTGCACCCAGGTACGAAAATGCCATGAGACCAGGTAGAGTAAAAAACACAAATAAAAATGTTTCAAAAACACTGCACATAACTGATTTTAAATATTTGGTCATACTTTATTTTGGGGACCATAACTATTAACTACAATTTTTGCCTCAATAAACTCTTGATTTCCTGCTTATTAATAGTTAAGAAATAGAAAGATAACTATTAACCCCCAGATGGTTAAGGTTAGGTATGTGGTCTAAATATGGCCATGCAGAATAATAAATAAAAATAACAGCCTATATTCTAGCATGGATATTACTAGCATATAGGCTGTTATTTTGATTTATTATTCTGCATGGCCATATTTAGACCCCGTACCTGAGTAACCCCATATGAGTAAATCATTAAATTTGTATTTTATGCCAGTCAACATGAAGCAGCTTACACGATGGAAACAAAACAATTCTGTCAAATCATGAACTGAAAGGAAGCCAATACTTCAAATTTGAAATGTGCCTGTCCTGGGAAGAAACTAAAGAAATAAAGCAAGTGTGATTGTGAAGACAATGTAACTTGATTGCGCATGTGACATACATTTCAGTAACGGGTTTCCACACTAGGCGAAGCGTTTTGAAGGCTTCAGAGTTGCATGTCTGCGGCTGGGGTCATACTGTATTTTCACATACTCTTCAGAGATTTAAACTAAGTCAAGTTGTACATACAACGCATTACTGAGGAATTAACATACAAAAGCCAGCAAGCCTTGTCAAACAAGAGCTGAAAGTAGAAGGTCGGGCTGCGCTGAAGCACGGTGGGCCTGTGAAATGGAAAACTGGGTGATAAATGAGAGCGCTACGTCTCGAGGATGTTAACGGATTGAGACGCTAGCTCATGGAGAGTGAGCGGCTGGCTGCAGTAAAGCTGCGGATTATTGAAGTCTCTCCAGCTTTGGTCAGCCAGACCATTTGCTCCAGGGTTCGAGAGTGCAGATAGATGCATGCTGCTTGGTTTGCAGTGGGCAGCAGGGATACCCAACACATCAATCCTGCTCTCCATCACATACAGAGACTATTTACTGAACACTTACTCAGCTGTGATAGAAGTGGGAGGGTGAGACCTTTGAAGTAAATATGTGTTTAAATAACCCGTGATTCCATCTGCATTCAGCGGGTTTATGTGATGTATCTGCAGCATGAGGTGGATTGATATTTCTCTATAGTTGTCAGAAGATATTATTAACTGTAGAAATTGGATTCCCAAAATCAAATCATTGAATTCAAGTTTATTTGTATTGCACTTTTCACAATACAAATCATTGCAAAGCAGCTTTACAGAAAATTGTAAGTTTCTCCATTATATTTAGGAGCAGACTATAAGTGGTGACTATGGCAGGAATTTACATTAAACATAATTCAGTTACAAATTCCATGTAATCAAACAGACGGTGAGCTCTATTAATTGCAATGATTATATGTGGCGATTAAACTTGAAGAACTTGATGAAGCAAAAGTTGGTAGTTTTGTGTGTTGTTCCAGGGTTACTTAATAGGTAGCCAGTGCAGAAACTGTAAAATTGGAGTAATATGATCATATTTTCTTGACCTGGTAAGGACTCTAGCCGCAGCATGTTGTACTATCTGTAGCTTGTTTATTGAAGATGCAGGACAACCACCTAACAGTGCATTACAATAGTCCAGTCTAGAGGTCATGAATGCAGAAACACTTTTCTGCATCAGACATGTTCTGTAGCTTGGAAATGTTTCTAAGATGGAAGAATGATGTTTTTTTAACATGGGAAATATGCTTTTTAAAAGATAGGTTGCTGTCTAATATAACACCCAGAATTTTGACTGTAGCAGAAGTAACAGGACATCCGTTTAGATGCAAATTTCAATCTATGACATTCTGTGTACTGTTTTTGGTCTATTATAAGTATATTATATAAGTATAATAGCTCTGTCTCATCCAAATTGAATAGGATACAATTATTGGTCATCAAATCTTTTACATTTTTAACACACTCTGTTAGCTTAGATAATTTAGAAATTTCATCTGGTGTCTATCTCATATATAGTTGAGCATCATCAGCCTAAAAATTGAAACTAATCCTGTATTTTCTAATAATATTGCCAAGGGGAAATAAGTACTAATAAATAAGTGCTAACGCTATTACTATTTCCACATGGATATGGTAAAATATGATTGTAATTGTAACCCGAAAAGACAGTAAAATGATATGGTACAAATGGTAGACGGTGAATATAAAACTCTTTCTTCTTAGTTTTTCTAAACAGATATGTACATTATGGTTCTATGTTACATTAATGTTTACTGGATTCATTTATTTTTGTGTGTTAAAATTTTATTACTTTTTTATTTTCAAAATTGTAAAAATCTAGAATTATGAATAATTTTGACCTTTAGTATGACCCGTAGACTTCATCGAATCTAGTACATCATCTAATCTCCATTCATATTACAGTATTAATATTTAAATATTTTCTGTTCCTCCAAGATTCTCAGAGATGAGCACACACACAACCTCACCAGCATGATAACCCACTTCACTTCCACATGCAATATTAATATGTTTTGATCATTACACTGACCATAATTTTATGCAAGTGTGACATTAATTGAGTACATATATTTTCCTTTAAATATATGGTCATTCCTTCTCAAGTGGTCTGAAAATAGTAACGTTGGTTGCAATTTTAGCTCTTTCCCCACCAGCTGTGTTAAAAAAAAAAAGTTAGCAGCCACTGCCAGAATTTGTGATCATTTTCACAAAACATTCATGACCTCCAGAATATTTTGTTATATGAATATTTGAACATGAAAAAAAAACATCTCAGAAAGTAATGTTTTTTGTCTAAAGCTACATCCAGATCGGATTCAGAATAATGATCAAAATGTAGATGGAGTAGATCGCTTCCATCAACACCGCCAAAGCTTCACAGTCCTAAACCACTTTCTGGGTCGATGTTTCATTTATATGCCATTTAATATTTTGTAATCGCTTTTTTTATATATGTACATCTCCTTACATGCGCTATTGCTTGTTTCTGCTTCTTCCTTGCCTGTGTTTTGATCCAAAGATTCTGTACTCTTTTACAAGACAGCACCTACACTTACAGAGTGAACAGGTAGAGAGGCGTATGGACCCATTTGAGGAGCTTTATTCACAGACATGGTCAGAAACAGGCAGAGTCAAAACACCAACAAACTGGTATGCCACAGGTGAGACAAAATATTAATCCAAGGACAGACGTGATCAGTCTCTGGCGAACAATATCCAAAAGGGCAAGGCAAAGCGGTAATCCAACAGACAGACGAATAATCCAGGTGAGGTACAAACAGAGTGCAAACGACAAGACGAGAGAGAAATCCAAGACAGGCAGAAGATCAGGAAACAGGCAATAAGGCAACATGACGTGACTACACTTAGACTAGAACTAGAAACTAGAGCCATTTCTCAATATGTGTTCTTGTCTGTACTTGTGTTCTTGTGGACTTGTGAAACGTCATCAGTAGTTCAGTCGTGGCTCTAATGGATAGAGCGTCGTGTAACCTGAGGTGTGGTTTCGAATCTGAATTGTCCATGACTGAGTGAGACCCTTGAGCAAGGCACCGAACCCCAACTGCTCCTGTGCGCCGGCTGCCCACTGCTCCAGGTGTGTGTGCACTTGGATGGGTTAATAGAGCACAAATTTCACTGCGGTTTATAATTGTGTATGTGACAAATAAAAATCTTCTTCTTCTCCGAGTACTGTTCCAATTCAAAGTTAACATCTAACCAAGTAAAGTTCAAATCCCTGGATGTGTTCTTGCTCCGCCCCTTTTATCACGGATGCATCCAGAGGTGACTTGTGCGAACTTGAGGTCGCTAATGGCGGAGGGGAAAACCAAAACACTTTCAAAATATTACTTTTATTGTGTCACGAAATGCCATTTTAAGAGTATTTCAGCGAGAATGTAGTTGTTTAAACCTCAAATCTGTGGTTTATTTATAAAGAAAGTGCCTATTTTAAAATGTACTTCACTGATTTCGGAGATGTGAGCTCCAGGCGATCACCGGGCGCTCCGTGCTCATGTATCCCGCGGAGAGCATTCTCACCGCGGCTAGTCCTTCTGACATCTGCCGCTGGCTCTGATGTCTCTGTAGTGGCTAAACACAAGATCATTTGATATGGGTAAATTTAACAGGCAATCTTTATTCTCATGAATTTATTATTTCTTCCTGGTCATATCGTTTTGGCTGAGCACAAAGTTATGTTTCATAAATGATTTATTTATTTATTTATTAAACGTAATACAGCGCTGACTTTATTAACGTTACATACATTTGAGAATTGTTTGCTTTTGTCTTTATTTCCCATTACATAAGTCTCTTATGCTTTCAGGGCTCTAGAGTGCGACCAATTTGAATTTCTCAAGGGTGCGACTAAAAACTGGTGCGCCCAGCCATTCAAAGTCTCCGCGACTCAAAGTCTCTGCTGTTCGACAACAGACACGTTAGGCTCATAGCGTGGTCTAAACCAATCAGAGATAGTGACGTGCGGACCCCCTTCTGATTGGCCATGGTTCAGATATTCCTGTATGTGTGTGTGCGTTTGAAGATGCGTGCTGCTGTCAGACAGAGAGAGAGGTGAGTAGTAGAGATGCACGCAGCTCTTTCTCTGAATTTGATCTGTTCAGTGAGCGTCTGACAGTCACTCCAGGATTCTGCGATCGCTGAATTTATCGCAAAATCAAGCAATCTCCGCTATTTTCCAAATTGCCGCAGATTTTGCACTTAGACGCGTCTTTGACGCCATCGCAATGCGCTTTCAGTCAAAGAAAGGTTGTTTCTCGGTTAAAAATGGAATGAACAGCTTTATGCGTCTCTTCATTCCCGATTTACAAGAGCTGCATCGGACAAACGAACCGAAAGCGGAACAAATCCGCTACTCGTTTGGGCTACAGACCGTTTATCTGCTCGGACCGCGCTGGGCTGCTCGATCACGCGACACCATTATACACAGTGCTGGGAGATACAGTGAAGAAAGTAGTAGAATTAGCCGCAGAATCCATAACATCTGTGTCAGATCTTGTGAGAAGCATTCAAATTCGCCACAGAATTATGTTAAAGCTACAGACATCGAAATAAACTCCACTGATGTGGAAACCAGGAGAAACATTGTTCAATAAACACATCACCACCATTCACCATGGATTTAACATAACTAACGTTACAGGAACAAGGTCTAAATGTCTTAAAGTGTTTTTAAATGCTTCACACAACTTTTCCCAGCACTTCAAACTTTAAGTAGGCTATTACCGAATTTCAAAGTTATTTTAATGTGATGACATTATTTGTTCATCCTTCATAGGTTACCCCATTTATAAAACTAAACGTTTCATAATGTAGGAAAGCAAACACTTATTTAAAAAAAAAAATACATTAAATTACCACTATTAGATGGCTGCAGAGAAGTACTTATAGGCTTATCAGCCATTTCCACTCTAAGATATATATATATTGTATTTATTAAATTATATTTAGACATTTATGAATGACATTGATAAAGTTAATTTTAAACTGCATCTCAACTACCCAGACAGCACAAGTACATCTGTAAGACATCTGCTAAAGATCTGGGAAACATCCGCTGTGTAATCTGATAAACGCTCAGAAGCAGTTTTACATGCATTTAATAAATCTCTATTTGACATCTGACTGGAAACATATTAGAGATGTATTGCAGATGAGCAAACTCTCTTAAAAATACCTCTTGAATATGTAAATGCAGACATCAGATAGACATCTCTAAGATGCACATGTGTGATCAGGGTGAGTGCTTTACTGTCAGGTGCTGGTGCCACCTTCTGTAGAACTTAAAGGCACTGGTGCTGGTGTCCTTAAATGCTAGTCTGGAGCCCTACAATGGTTCTCGAAGTCAGAAAAGTCATAATATTAGAAGAATGTTGTCTGTGGTATATTTTGAAGGATTTTTTTATAGGTTTAAAGGGAGGGTTTGAGAAGCACAGCACTAGAGCATCCCTTCTTCATTCAGACACAGTGGAAGATCTGATAAGACTCAGTGTAGGGGGGTCAAGTCTGGAAGATGTTGATGCTAGAGAGAGTGTGGTCAGCTGGTTTAGCCAAGGACAAAGATCAAGAAGGCCGAACTACAGGAGTTGGCCATCAGAGGGGCATGTGACTGTAATGGAGGATAGTCCATAAGAGATTGAGCCATGAGATGTTCAGTTTGAAGCCCTTAAAACACTTAATTTAGATGTTCTTTTTATTTCATTTATCTTGAGATGTTTTAAAGTTATTAGCTCAGTGAAGCACTTTAAGCACCATCGCTTTTTCAGTAAGTTACCTTTCTTGTAGAATTGTGCTTCAAATAAAGAACGTTATGTTGACCACATTGTTAGTTAATCGTTTACTAGTCAATATTGCCTATATGAAAATTTGGGTGCACCTAACTTTTGTGCTGGTGCACCTAAGAAAAAAAGTTAGTCTAGAGCCCTGGCTTTATACGTATTCTTTTAAAATGGCTATTATTGTTCATTAAAACTGACATTTAACAAAAAAGGTTGTGCTTGTCATATTTCATAGTATATGTGCACATATTACCTAAACCACATATTATTGTTTTATATTTTAAAAATGAAAACAAAAAGAGTGTTGTATATTATATTTTGAAGAAAATGAAAAGTCAGTGATGTTTGATATAATTTCATTGTAATGCGTGCACGTGTTGCATGAACCACCATTTTTCATTGAACTTGCAAAGTTCGAACTTTGCGTACTTGGTATTGAGAGATTAGGACAGGGAACTGGCTCCGTAAAGTAGCGATCAGGAGAGTGAGAAATACTAAACAGTACTCGCAATCAGGACAAAGAAGTCCATGGCTTATAAAGTGTGTTTGATTGGTTGCAGCTGTGTGTGTAATCAGTGCAATGGATGATGGGAAATGTAGTTCGGGGTGACATACAGCAGTTTGTGTAGTGTGAGAGTCAATGTGACTGGAAGGCAACATCTGGTGGCCAGCAGACGGAAAACCACGGACCGGATTAATTACACATACTACTGTATAACACGGAAAGCGGAAAGAGTTAACTTTCTTATTTTTTCAAAACTGGTTGGTTTGCAATACCAATACATAGAGGCATACATTTACACATTGTTCACATTTTTCTGAAGTAATAATTACAATTTACAAATGATTTACAAACCGTTTTGCAATTGTTTTACATAGGACTTCATCTGGCTCGTATTCCATGAAAGAATCCAACAATCTTTAAAATAGAGCCTCTAAAGTTATTAAAAGTGTTCATACCTTTTGACACACCTTTTGATGTGTCTTCTATCATAGTCTATTTTTGACTAAGGCCAGGTTGGCAAGGCCTTTTTAAAGACAGTCCTTGTCCTTTATGAAGCTTACAGCCCATCTGTGCACAGATGCATCCCAAAACCACCTCGCTTATTAGAGTAGCCCGTTCCCCTGTGACAACACGACTGTATTAGCATAAAGAGCACACATTCCAGAATATTAATAAGACATTAATCTGTCACAAGCAAGAGCATATAAATGAACATGTGAAGTGCGTTCTTGTTTTTCCTGATTACCTGGAGTTATCTTTAGAGAGACGAGCTGCCCAAGAAATTGCCCTAAATTTGGCCCAAACCAAAAATGGGTTTATGCCCTAAATATTTTAATGTGAAATCAAAGAAAGGGAGAACATATGCCAAGAATGAATAATCATTTATCAAAATACCTTCCCGGAATGCCAAGATGCTAAATTGCTGTTTATATTTTGTTCTTAATAAATCTTAATAAGTTTGTATTGTCTTGCATAAAGATAGTTGTACAGGGTTTGGGATGACATGAATGTGTAATGTCAAGGTTTTTGTGTGTATTATAAAGCTGCCTAATGAGCCATCGGTTTTTTAATTAGGTTATTTGCGTTGCCGCATATTGAATCTTTAATATAAAACGAGGTCATTTCAAAAATAGACGGCTGGATTTAGTCCCTAAGAAGTGTACTGTGATGAATTTGTCATTGTGGGTCAGTGTCACAGTGGTCTGGGTGAAGGAGACAAGGAAATAGAGTTATTACAGGACATTCCCAAGCCTCTGTCTGCTTGGCAAAGAAAGCGCTCTGTGTCTGGGGAACGTTAGATTATGTTTGAATTGTCATCCAAAGAGCAGACAGACCAGCTGCATTGTGTATCCTGCAATTTCTTTGCCAGAATCAAGCTAAATTGATCAGTCTATCAGCACTAGCTTTGAAACGTAATTTGCAAAAACAGAAATCAGTATTGTATTGTAGTCTGAAACCGCTGGCAAACACAGCACTGATCTGAACGAGTGTGTCATTTACAGCTCGTGGCTATAATGTGTATGGCTTACCTTGCATGGGACGTATATATAGGTGCACATGGGAGATGTAGAATGAATAGGGGATTGAAGAGGGTACAAACCAGAGAAGTGAAATGGAGGATGGGGAAAGAGGTTTTGAAGATGATAACTAAGATGTAATGAGACTCTTCATGTGCAAACAGGTGATGCAGGATCTGCTCGTATATTTCTGCATGCAGTGTGGAGAATAAATGAACTATAGCATAAGATTTCTTGTTTTAAATTCAGGTAGTTTCACCTACAGTTTAATAGCATGAGTCACAATTGAAGTATTGAAGTAAATTGAACTAAAAAAAATAGTATATATATATATATATACCCACATATAAAACCACACGCTATTAAATACTGTATTAAGTTGCTATAGACCATTAAATGTTTGTAGCGTTACCATTAATTTGGTGGTTAGGCTATTATGCCTCGTTCTTTTTTTTAAGCTGGCATGAAGCAGAGTTCAAAGGGTTCCTGATAACTTTGAAGAAAATTTTCACTATTAACTCGTCGTTTATTATCATGCCTATTATTAAAGTATTGGCTGTATATTAGTAAAGCACATGTTCTGCATGACCACATTCTACATCCCTAATCCTACCCAATACCTAAACCTAACAACTAACTGAATTATTAATAAGCAGATAATTAGGAGATTATTGAAGTAAAAGTCATAGTTAATGGTTTGTTAATATCGATAATATGACCTTAAAATAAAGTGTGACCAAATCAGATTGTAGACATTACCTGCATAGACAGCAATGACATTCTAACTAGTTATTTCTTTAGTGCTAAGCATAAAATATTTGTATTCAGTACAGAACATTCCATGAAAATCCCATTAAAATGTAAAAAAAATATATATATATATATATATATTATTTGATATAACATGCACTGATGAATCATACACTGTAAGTCAAGGAACAAATATGAGACGGTATTTTTTATTTATTTATATATATTATGTTAACCCTTGTGCATTGTTCAAATTCACTACCCTTTCGTTATGTTCGGGATGAAAACATCCACTAAATTAACTGCTGTAAAATTGATCTGATATATTTTTACCATTTTTTTGCATAAATCTGTTAATCAACCTCAGTCCTGATCAAAACTAAAAAAAAAAAAATCCATGATTTTTACTCCTTAATTGCCAAGTTCATAAATGATGTCACTGATTTTGAAAAAAAACCCCACAAAATTACTTATTTTCAATATAAAAAGTGATTGTGGACTGGAATTTTTTTTACTTTTATCACAGTCTTGGGCATGTCCAAGATTAGAAAAAACATTGGCTTTGATGCATTGTTAGTTTTTGAGCAGCATCAGATTTACATTTTTTCTCCCTCATTTACTGTTCGTGGCTGTTTTTGCCCCATTGACTTCCATTATAACTACATTTTTTGATTGCAAAGCCATGACACCATATAATCATGCAGTTTTGATTGTTAGTAGTTTTCCCTGTTGGGAAGAGGTCAAATTTGTAATTTTTACAGTTGATCACCAGGTAGCACCATTAACCCTTTAGATAGGCCTGTGCAAACAAAAGCTTAGTTTCTGGCTTGTATATGGAGTTATATGGAGTATAACAGCATATTATAGTATGTGTGTGTGTGAGTGTGTGTGTGTTTGTGTGTGTGAGAGAGAGAGAGTGACCTTTGTGCACTTACCTTGATGCGTCTGAGAAAATCTAAATATGCACCTCAGCTCTCAGAACTACATGGAGTAAACAAAAACAAATTAAGTGTATTTATGCACCTGCTGCCTTTTGATGGTGAGAAGTACAGATGGCCTATGTGTGAAATGCTTGTCTTTTCTTGATGTAAAGAGCCATGTATAAAGCCAGTTTAAAACCTTAAAATCCTTCAGTGATACACTTTTCAATTTTTTCTGTAAACAATCTACTCTGCATTAGATTTATGAACATAATTTATTATGTACCAAAATGCAACAACAACTTCAAATCAACTGAACAATTGTGCAAGAGTTGAGCATGGATGGAGAACTAAACAATTATTCTAAGTATTTAGTGTGAGAATGTGTGTGTGTGTGTGTGTGTGTGTGTGTGTGTGTTCAGTCTTTCCAGCAGGACTTGCAGCATATCACTTGGTGCTCTTTGCAAGTGTGTCCACCACAACAGATGCAAGAGCTGAGTGTTCTTTTTGTCCTCTGCACCACTTGCATGTTCCCCTTTTCACTCCTGAGCTGCTGGTGCCTGCTGCTGTCTGTGGATTTGTGTCTAGAGGGACAGCTGCAGGAGACTGAATCTCTCTCACTAGTGCAGTAATGGCACATACCTTGTGTAGATTTTCGACACTTCCCTTGCAGCGGTTGTAATCTGTGGTTTGTGACAATACATACTGCAGCTCGCTGGAGGGTCAGGCTGCATAATAATTTCTAAAACTTTGGTACAAGTCAAGTCCTTTCTCATGTTGCTTGCTGCTCTTCTCACCATCAAATGACCAGCAGGATGGTATGCAAGGGTTTAAATCCACTTATCTTGTTTTTATTTAGTCTGCACTTCTCACCATCAAAAGGCAGCAGGTGCATAAATACACTTACTTTGTTTTGTTTACTCCATGTAGTTCTGAGAGCTGAGGTGCATATTTAGATTTTCTCAGACGATCAAGGTAAGTGCACAAAGGTCTCTCACTCTCTCTCTCTCACACACACACACAAACACACTATACTATGCTGTTATACTCCATATGACTCCATATAAAAGCTAAAAACTAAGCTTTTTTTGCACAGGTCTATCTAAAGGGTTAATTGTGCTACTTCATGATCAACAGTAAAATGACAAGTTTTATCTCTTCCCAACAGGGAAAACCACCAACAATCAAAATGCATGATTATATGGTGTCATGGCTTTGCAATCAAAAATGTAGTTATAATGGAAGTCAATGGGGCAAAACAGCCACGAACAGTAAATGAGGGAGAAAAATGTAAATCTGATCCTGCTCAAAAACTAAAAATGCATCAAAGCCAATGTTTTTCCTAATCTTTGACATGCCCAAGACTGTGATAAAAGTAAAAAATTCCAGTCCACAATCACTTTTTATATTGAAAATAAGTAATTTTGTGTTTTTTTCAAAATCAGTGACATCATTTATGAACTTGGCAATTAAGAGTAAAATCCTGGATTTAAAAAAAAATTGTAGTTTTGAACAGGACTGAGGTTGATTAATAGATTTATGCAAAAAATTGAAAAAATATTTATCCGATACATTTTTATAGCAGTCTAATTTAGTGGCTGTTTTCATCCCGAACATAACGTAAGGGTAGTGAATTTGTCCACGGTGCATTGTTGAGTTTTGAAAAATTCAAAGCATTTTCCTAAAATATGTGTTAAAATAAGATTTGTCACCAAAAATCATTCCATTTGCTGAAACACAAAAAAAGTTGTGGCCAAATTAACACTCAACAGCACCCCTTAGTGGACGAAAACGTCCCCAACAGCACATAAGGGTTAAAGTGCCTTTAAATCAACAATCATTTTAAGCATTAGGAAATTGCACCATTGCCTGGGAACTAGAATGCGTTTGTTTGTTTGTTCATCATTTATCTGTGCAATGGGAATGACTGTAGGAAAAGTATGTATATTGGAAAAAATTGAGTCGTGAATAAATAGTTCATGCAAAAATGAAACTTCTGTCATAACTTACTCTCCCTCATGTTGTTCCAAATCCATATGACTTTCTTTCCTCAGTGAGAAGCCAAAAGCAGAATGCTGTTATAGACAGAATGTCAAGACTGACAGCCAAAGATGCGATAAAAATAAATGGTGACTGGAGCTGTCAGTGCTTAACATTCTGCCAAACATCTCCTGTTGTGTTTCATGACAGAACCTTTATTTTTGGGTGTGCTGTCCCTTTAAGGACGCAGTGTTTTCACCCTATATTCTCTTCAGTCAACAACACTCTGATCCCAGTCTTACTGGAAGTGTTTTCCTCGGTACAATCAGCAGATGCGCTTGATTTGCAGGAAAACTGACAAGCACAAGGTTCATCTTGTGTTCTCTCATTATACATGCTTTTAAAGGGCACACTCAAGATTTCAGTTTGGAGATGTTTTCATGATGTTTGAAACTAGAACAGGGACTGTGTGTCTGGCCTGAGTTTTTACCATAAGCCAAAAATTGTGATTAATACACAGTACGATCAATGTATTATTATTATTAAACATTACTAAATAAAAACTAAATAGTAAATATTAATGTCATGTTTTAAAGTGTTTTATTTATTTTTTTACATTACAACTGTAAAATGTCAGTACTAATATCTACAGCTATCTTCATTTCTTCACCATGAAACTATCAAACATGCATTTCTTTGGAAACATCCACAGATCATGAGCTGCTCATGAATAAAAGATGCTTCACTCTGAAATGCAGGCAGCATACACACTACCAGTCAAATGTTTTTGAACAGTAAGATTTTTGATGTTTTTGAAGTAGTCTCTTCTGCTCATCAAAATTGCATTTATTTGATCCAAAGTACAGCAAAAACAGTTTTCTATATGAATAGATTTTCTAATGGAATTTATTCCTGTGATTTCTAAGCTGACTTTTCAGCAACATTCCTTCACTCACATGACCCTTCAGAAATCCTTCTAATATTCTGATTTGCTGCTCAAAACACATTTATTATTATTATGGTGTTGAAAACAGCTGAGTATAATTTTTTTTTCTTTAGGTTTCTTTGATGAATAGAAAGTTCAGAAGAACAACATTTATCTGAAATATAAATATTTTGTAACATTATACATGTTTTATCATCACATGCTAAATACAAGTATTAATTTATATAATTTCTTTCTCACAATATTTCTGGTTTTGCTGTATTTTTGATCAAATAAATGCAGGCTTGGTGAGCAGAAGAGAATATATATATATATATATATATATATACTGTATAAATGTAGTTTTGAACTCATAGAGGAATTTGAAGCTTTCACAGATAAAGTTATTCCATAGCCTTGGTCCAAATATTGCAAGTAAACAGGTAGCCTAGATATATGTTTTCTAGCTGGATGTTTTGCTTACGTTCAATAATCACGTCTTTGCATTCGAGCAAAATTTCGATTTGCAGAAATCAAAACATGGGTCCCACTCGCTGTGTAGTGGGAGCAATAGGTGGCAGAGGATTCCACGTGGTCTTAAAGCCTTCCTTGAGCAGCTACGTTCGCAATTCAAACAATGATTTGGAAAAATAATAATTTATTTGTTTTTTCTAGGTGGTAATACTTTGTATGACTGCAAATATGGACAAACTGATGCCTTAAATACAGGACGATTCCGTATTATATTATATGGAACGGTTGACAACCCTGTATGAAGTGCAAAAGAAAATTGACTCGGAGGCCCCATAGTGTTCAGGGCCCTGGGCAGCAGCCCATTTTGCCCATTAGGGTAAAGCAGCCCTGAGTATATACCATATATATATATATACTGTATATATAAATCACAAGCCATGAAGCCTAATGGCACACTATGTTACTTTTTAGAGAAATAAAATAATTCATGTCAGAATATGCATACTTCCCAGCTACAGTAGGTATATCAAAAGAGTATGATGATCCAGTACTCAGTATTCATAATACAGTAGGTGATTGAAACAATATGTACTGCTGAGATTCTGAATGGGCTGAAACACATTCTTATAAGGCAGTATATTTCTTTCTTCATAATATTTGGAAAAGCGCTCTCGTCAGAAATGCACCAATGATGTCTAATAATGTCAAATTTAAGCAACTCAGTAAGTTTTGGTTAGAGCTAGTATGCAGTACTACAATTGCTCGAAACCTTTCTAAAAATTAGCTAACAGTGGCAGAGATGATACGCTTAGTTTACAGAGCAGACCATGAAAATGTCATTACAAATCTGCTTTGAATACACCCGCATTTCCTCTAATAGAATACTTGGATAATCTGCTCATAGACTTTAATGTTGTCAGACGTATCTGGCATCATCCTTTCTTTGACCCTTGCGTGACCTAGTATCTAAACCACACATGGCCTGACGAATGCTTTTCATTTCGTGGAGATGCTTTTACCTTGAATAGCAAGAGTCTGAATAGATGAAATCATGCAAATACTCGAATGTAGCTCCCGTAAAGCCAAGAACGGACAATACATTTGCATGATGAGGCAATTCTGCAGGAATATCTCTTATTTTAACACAAGAACATTGTGGCCCGCAGTGATTATTCTTCCTCAAATACTTAAATATGCCTGTGAAATTGTTCAAAGTGGATTTTATTCTAAGCGTGCAATATGGGACTGAACCCATTCTACTAGGGCAGTCTGAGCTTTTGTTGGCAACAGTTTATTGAAATAGGAAATAGAAGGCTCGGGATGTGTGTGTTACCACAAAAGATATAGAAACATGTGACATGGCTCCTGGGGGAATGCATTCTTTGTCTGTTTGTGGCCCACTTTCTTCTCAATGATGTCCAGTGGTTTATAATGGGGGGAAATGCAGTAATGCGAGTCGGCGACTGGTGAATGAATGAGATGAAAGCATTCCAGAGCATTAACGAACAAATAACCAATCCATGGTTCATCAGATGTTAGAGATGAAATGCCCTCGACATCTTCAGAATTTGTGGCATTAATGCTGGGTGAATCACTGTGTGGTACTTTGCTGAGGAAGGTTGTATCACACTAAATTTCTACCAAGAGTATTATGTTTAGTTTTAGCTATACATTTAAAACATTTTTTTACAACTAATCTTTAATTGAGATCTGCTTTTGTCTTGTCGTTGATTTTATTTAAAATCACCATGTTTTTTAATGGGTGAAAAAGATCATAAAAGTGACAATATAAGTGATTGATTTAATTTGAAAAAGATTCTTGGTCACATTTTATTTTAAGTTCCAATTCTCACCATTAACAAACCATTAACTACGACTTTTGCCTCAATACACTCATAATTTGGTGCTTATTAACAGTTAGTAAGGTACTTGTTAAGTTTGGGTACTGAGTAGGATTAGAGATGTAGAATATTGTCATGCAGAATATGTGATTTATAAACAGCCAATATGGTAATAATAGGCATGCAAATAAGCATCTACACTCTTAAAAATAAAGGTGCTTAAAAAGTTATTCACATTCATAAGAATAACTATTTTTGGTTCCACAAAGAACCATTCTGTCAAAGGTTATATAAAGAACCATCTCTTTCTTACCTTTTTATAATCTGAAGAACCTTTGTGAAACAGGTTCTTCAGATGTTAAAGGTTCTTTATGGAACCATTTAGACCAAAACGTGTAATATTCTATGGCATCGTGAAGCAGCTTTATTTTTAAGAGTGTAGTTAATAGTGAGAATTATATGAGGCGCCGCCTAGGATTTAAATCAAACTTCGCTTATCAACACACAAAAAACACGTGCATATACACCTATAAACACTGCACATACATATAAACTTCCATGCATATACACCTATAAACACTGCACATACATATACACTTCTAAACACTCACATACATATAAACTTCCATGCATATACACCTATACACACTCGCACATACATATAAACTTCCATGCATATACACCTATAAACACTCGCACATACATATAAACTTCCATGCATATACACCTATACACACACATACATATAAACTTCCATGCATATACACCTATAAACACGCACATACATATAAACTTCCATGCATATACACCTATAAACACGCAAGACATACATATAAACTTCCATGCATATACACATATAAACACTGCACATACATATAAACTTCCATGCATATACACCTATAAACACGCCAAGACATACATATAAACTTCCATGCATATACACATATAAACACTGCACATACATATAAACCGCTGCACGCATACACACCCATAAATGCTTCAGCGTATATACGTGTGCAAGTGATTTCATATGTAGATGTGCGTGAACTTTTCAGTGCAAACGGAAGGCATTTCAGTGTAAACGGAAGGCATTTCAGTGTAAAAGGAAGGCATTTCAGTGTAAAGGAAGGCATTTCAGTGTAAACGGAAGGCATTTCAGTGTAAAGGAAGGCATTTCAGTGTAAAAGGAAGGCATTTCAGTGTAAAAGGAAGGCATTTCAGTGTAAAAGGAAGCAGCGGCACTTCCGGCGGTATCTCCAGATGCCGGGACATTTGAAAATTGAAAATTTAACGTGGCTTAATGCATTAAAACAGTGTTTTAAAAGACCAAACCCAATAAACACATTATTAATAAAGCACGATGTATAGACAAGCAGATCCAGAATAAGAACGTAATGCGTTTAATTACGCGTAAAGCTTAAGGAATAAGCTAACCTGGCTTGCAACGTTATGTGGGTGTCGGAAGCTAAATAAATGTGGGTGGTACAAAAATACTGGAGTATTTGACATTTTCTGTAGTCTGGTGCCTTTTAAAGAACGTGTCTATTCACACAAAGTGTAAATAGTCCGCCTTGTTTTACAGGTGTTATGTACTTTTGTCCACTAATGTTAAAATAAAAAACACACGACTACTGGATGAGTTTTCAATAGCGTAAGAGGTAAAGCATGGACCATCAATGTTAGTGACGTGAGAGACCCGAGTTCGCGTCCGCCTTTTTCCGATATCATTCTCCTCACATCTCTTATTATATTGGAAGGACAGTTGTTTTCAATAAAAATAAAATAAATAATCGAAAAGTTTAAATAAAGTATAGGGTAGGAGTGTATCGGAGCAGCAGGTACGCTCAATTGTTTACTTTGCTGTTTCATTTCTATGGACTCTGAATGAGCCAAGTGCAGTAGATTACTGCGGTCAGGCCAGCCTCCACTTAGAAAAACAGTCATTCTAGTCGCCACGTTATTTTCTGGTGGCGATACTATGCGTTGCGGTAATAGCGTGTAACAACTCAGATCACAGGAAAAGCGATCTCTGGCATTCATTTATTGAGGCAGTTTCTCTGTCAATAACTAATAAACGAATTAACTAATACATTCCACTACCCCAGGGTGTCACTCAAGCCGTTTCCAGACGATCTAAAGTTGTATTACATAATAAAAGCACTCCAAATCTCATATTCCACCTCTTCTGTCTGTGATTACGAATGGCTGTAAAAATAAAAGTCCCTGCTTCCACAGATCAATTTCAATTCAGATTGACAGTTCACTACCCCAGGATAACACTCAAGCAGTTTCAAGACAATCTGATGTTGAATTACAAAATAAAAGCACTCCAAATCTCATATTTCACCTCTTCTGTCTGTGATTACGAATGGCTGTAAAAATAAAAGTCCCTGCTTCCACAGATCAATTTCAATTCAGATTGACAGTTCACTACCCCAGGATAACACTCAAGCAGTTTCAAGACAATCTGATGTTTAATTACATAATAAAAGCACTCCAAATCTCATATTCCACCTCTTCTGTCTGTGATTTTGAATGGCTGTAAAAATAAAAGTCCCTGCTTCCACAGATCAATTTCAATTCAGATTGACAGTCCACTACCCCATGTTGACACTCAAGTAGTTTCAAGACAATCTGATGTTGAATTACATAATAAAAGCTCTCCAAATCTCATATTCCACCTCTTCTGTCTGTGATTTTGAATGGCTGTAAAAATAAAAGTCCCTGCTTCCACAGAACAATTTCAATTCAGATTGACAGTCCACTACCCAAGCATGACACTCAAGCAGTTTCAAGACAATCTGATGTTTAATTACATAATAAAAGCTCTCCAAAACTGACATTCTACCTGACCTGCCTTTGATTTTGGATAGCTTTCAAAATAAAACTCCCTGCTTCCACAGATCAATTTCAATTCAGATTGACAGTCCACTACCCCAAGATGACACTCAAGCAGTTTCAAGACAATCTGATGTTTAATTACATAATAAAAGCACTCCAAATCTCATATTCCACCTCTTCTGTCTGTGATTTTGAATGGCTCTAAAAATAAAAGTCCCTGCTTCCACAGATCAATTTCAATTCAGATTGACAGTCCACTACCCCAGCATGACACTCAAGCAGTTTCAAGACAATCTGATGTTGAATTACGTAATAAAAGCTCTCCAAATCACATATTCCACCTCTTCTGTCTGTGAGTTTGGATAGCTTTAAAAATAAAAGTCCCTGCTTCCACAGAACAATTTTAATTCAGATTGACAGTCCACTACCCCAGGGTGTCAATCAAGAAGTTTCAAGACGATCTGATGTTGTATTACAAAATAAAGGCGCTCCAAATCTCATATTCCACCTCTTCTGTCTGTGATTTTGGATAGCTCTAAAAAGTAAACTCCCTGTTTCCACAGAACAATTTTAATTCAGATTGACAGTCCACTACCCCATGATGACACTCAAGTAGTTTCAAGACAATCTGATGTTGAATTACAAAATAAAAGCACTCCAAATCTCATATTCCACCTCTTCTGTCTGTGATTTTGGATAGCTTTAAAAATAAAACTCCCTGGTTCCACAGACTAGTTTCAATTCAGATTGATAGAAGACTCTCTGTGAACTTTTAGCCTAGATGTCACTCACCCAAACTCAAGACTATCTGATATTACATTACCAAATTGATGCTGTTTAAAAGCTCATTTACTTCTCGTTTTAAAAGACCCTTTTCATTTCAGATTGATATTAAGGTACACAGTATCACTCAGCCAGTGGTCGACGATGAATTACACAATAACAATAATTATAAACACCCATAAAATGTAATATGGGTACATAGTGCTTTCCATTTTTTCTGATTAATAATACAAGTTTTCATGTTTTTACAGATGATTTTATCCTTTAGAAGGATATTTTTTAGAACTAAAAGTTGGCTAATTGTTTATTTCCAACAGCAAGACACTCTAAAAAGTGAAGATGACAGAGGATGCACAAGAAAGAAGTCATTCTTATGTTCTGAAGTGCAACACTTAAATCAACTCTGTTGTAAAGACTACTCTGGAAGAGACATATTCCTATGGCCTCTTTCTATATGTTCTGCCATTTCATGGAGTTTGGGGCACAAGTTTCTCATCTGTGTTGACATCATTCTTAAACATCTCTGTTGAGCAATACAAATGTAAATTGTCTATGAAACTTGTATGTGTTAAATGCATCTACATCTGTTGTATCATGGATCAATAAAATGTTAGTAAATTCAACTTTAAAAATTATTGGATCTTTGACCATGTTACATTACATCATGCCTACCACTGGTTGGTATGACTGCTTTATAAAATGTTGTGGTTGAAACTTTGGATGAAGATCGTCAAGACGAAGGATGTTTTAAGAATAAAATGGTTTTTATTGAAGAATCGCCTTCAGCCCAAATGATACTGAAATTTTCACAAGTGTTCATCACTTCATGTGAAAACAATGCCCTCGCTCTAGCAGCTCTCTGCCTATATAGACCCCTAGCTCCTCCCCCTGCTGGTGTCATCTCGCACCACCCTCGGTTTATCTAACTTGATTTATGATGTCTGGGAATCTTCCACCACAGACTCATAGGCCTAACTTACAGCTTAACATTTTGTTTTAGAACACTTCTTAATGTGAAACATCCAATGTGAGACATTCATAGAAACAGACAAATAATTATTTTTAACATATTCAACATAAACATGAGTATTAAATGATTAACAATTATTAGATGATTAACAAAATCATACTGTTTTCTTCCACAATGTATATAACTGTTTATTCCTTATCAACCATCAGTTCTTCTCTTCCTCATTGTTTTTCTTCTCTTTGACTAATCCCAACGATTAGAAGATCTTGTTTTTGTATTTTTTTTTGAAGACAGGCAGTTTGTGCCTTATTCACATTAAACTACAATTTCAATATAACAAATTCAAGGTACGACAAATTCGTATACCCATATCGTGCTACCATTTACTGTCACTTCTGACTCAAATTGTTACAGTGCGAGCAAGGGACACCCAGGAGAAACAGGGGTCTGGGTCCAAATGCAGGTACGTACGGTTTATTGAGAAGCAAATAGGCCAACAAGGCAAAAAACAAAACAAGATACAAAACGGGACACCACTGATGGCATAACAGTGCTGGTGTCCTCGAGAGCATAGAACAGTGTTCACTGCAATACACGACACAATAACACATACAATTCTACCAGACAGAGCAGCAGGAGTGTGGTGTATAATAGTCCATGGTGATGTGGAACAGCTGGGAGTGTGAGGAGTGGCAGGTGTGAGGTATTAGAGCAATTGAGTCCAGGAAGATTGGAGGTGGATACCTCTGGTGGTGAGAGGGATCATCGCCAGACCTGGACTCATGACACAAATATTGTATTTTAAATAACGGAGCTCCAGGGGCTTTTTCAAACATTGCCAGGCAAAGAAACACATCACCCTGGCGGGGTCGAGTGTGCCCCAACGCCACTTACTCTGGTTGCCGCTCACGATGAGAGCTAAGCTCCAGGGGCTTTTTCGAGCGTTGCCAGGCCCATAAACCATCACCCTGGCGGTGTGACCCAACGCCTCTTACTCTGGTTGTCGGTCACGATGAGAGCCGAGCTCCGGGAGGGCAGGGAGCGTGCCCAACCGCCCTCACCTTTCCGGATGCCGAGGTATACGGGTGACCAGTGGCGGGATCGAGGCTCCAGGGTCTCTTCAGCGAGAGGCATGACCGACGAGGACTCGAAAGAGGACCCGACCATTTTGGCGCCGACCCTGGATGAATTTCGGCCCGAAAAAATGACTAAGTATGTCATATGGGCTGGGCTTCGTCATAACAACCACCCTCTTGAAGTGCCGGGCGGGTTAGGCGCCTCGTTCGGTCGGTTCCGGATTCGACCGCGACCCTGGAGGTCGGTCCGATGGAAGAAGCCGTTTCTCGCGCGCGATTTCGGCGAACCTGTAATAATTTGTGGACTTAGGTTTTGAACGCTTTGGCAAAAATACACGGACCTCCAAAGCAGAGGCGATGACAGGATCGCCCCCGGCCCTCGGGCGTGCGCTTCGGGTGCCGGGCAAGTTCGCCTCTGATCGATTGGAATGCGGCGCATCCGAGCTAAGGGCCCCGCCCGTCGATGAAGTGACGGTCATCTATTTTCAAACAGACCTCACCGGCCGCTATAGGTAGACGGGTGTCTAGGGGCAAATTGGCAACTTGTCCGTTATATAGCGCGCAGCCCCCACGGGGGCCCACCCTTCATTGGGAGATGCAGGCGGCTGGTCTATCTTCAAAGGTCCGCCACGCGGAGGCACAGGGGCCTGCGGTGAGGGTTTTAGGTGTCCGCCCCTGACGCTATGGGCGTAAGCCGCACTCCTGCCATCCCCGTGAAATGCACTTTTCCACCTTACGGCTGCGATCCAGCGGCCACCCCCAACGTCGGTATGTGTTACCCGACGGAGGAGAGGCCGCCGCAACGTCGCCCTATGAGCGGCCACACTGGTTCAGGACCTTTTGGCTAGGGGACTGACCCCCCGACCCGGACGTTCCGCGTGGAGCGAGACCCGTGTATAGGACTCAAGCGCGCTGCGGTTGTTCCCCTTTCCCCCTCGCCGGAGGGCCCATTACCTGGTTGATCCTGCCAGTAACATATGCTTGTCTCAAAGATTAAGCCATGCAGGTCTAAGTACACACAGCCGGTACAGTGAAACTGCGAATGGCTCATTAAATGAGTTATGGTCCCTTTGATCGCTCCACCCAGTACATGGATAACTGTGGCAATTCCAGACCTAATACATGAAAACGGGTGCGTTTATCAGATCCAAAACCCATCCGAGGTCGGGCTCCTTTGGTGACTCTCGATAACCTCGGGCCGATCGCGCGCTCTCTGCGGCGGCGACGATTCTTTTGAATGTCTGCCCTATCAACTTTCGATGGTACTTTAGGCGCCTACCATGGTGACCACGGGTAACGGGGAATCAGGGTTCGATTCTGGAGAGGGAGCCTGAGAAACGGCTACCACATCCTAGGAAGGCAGCAGGCGCAAGAAATTACCCATTTCCGACTCGGAGAGGTAGTGACGAAAATAACAATACAGGTCTCTTTCAAGGCCCTGTAATTGTAATGGCGTATCCTAAACCCATGGGCGAGGACCCATTGCAGGGCAAGTCTGGTGCCAGCAGCCGCGGTAATTCCAGCTCCAATAGCGTATATATATATATGTTGCTGCAGTTAAAAAGCTCGTAGTTGGATCTCGGGAATGGGCTGGCGGTCCGCAAGGTGAGCCACCGCCTGTCCCGGACCCTGCCTCCCGGCGCCCCCCGGATGCCCTTAACTGCGTGCCCGGAGCGTTTACTTAGAAAAAATTAGAGTGTTCAAAGCAGGCCGCCCGTCGCCGCTGAAAACCACAGCTAGGAATAATGGAATAGGACTCCGGTTCTATTTTGTGGGTTTTTGGAACCCGAGGCCATGATTACGAGGGGACGGGGGCATTCGTGCCGCTAGAGGTGAAATTCTTGGACCGGCGCACACGGACGAAAGCAAAAGCATTTGCCAAGAATATTTTCATTTATCAAGAACGAAAGTCAGAGGTTCGAAGACGATCAGATACCGTCGTAGTTCCGACCGTAAACGACGCCGACCCGCGATCCGGCAGCGTTATTACCATGACCACGAGTCTTTGGGTTCCGGGGGGAGTATTTTTTGCAAAGCTGAAACTTAAAGGAATTGACGGAAGGGCACCACCAGGAGTGGAGCCTGCGGCTTAATTTGACTCAACACGGGAAACCTCACCTGGCCCGGACACGGAAAGGATTGACAGATTGATAGCTCTTTCTCGATTCAGTGGGTGGTGGTGCATGGTCGTTCTTAGTTGGTGGGGCGATTTGTCTGGTTCATTCTGATAACAAGACTCCGGCTTGTTAAATAGTTACTGGCAGGTCTGTGATGCCCTTAGATGTCTGGGGCTGCACGCGCACCACAATGGGCGGATCAGCGTGTGTCTACCCTGCGGTGATTGGGACTGGGGATTGAAACTATTTCCCATCAACGAGGAATTCCCAGTAAGCGCGGGTCATAAGCTTGCATTGATTAAGTCCTTGCCCTTTGGACACACCGCTCGTCGCTACTACCGATTGGATGGTTTAGTGAGGTCCTCGGATCGTGACAGCCAAAGGCGCGGTGGCGGGTGTGGCGGAGCCCGGGGCTGCACCGCAGGAGACCTCGGAAAGATCATCGCCCGGCAAAGCGCTCGAACCGACCGTACCCTTCAGATCACTCGGCTCCTGCGTCGATGAAGAACGCAGCTAGCTGCGAGAACTAATGTGAATTGCAGGACACATTGATCATCGACACTTCGAACGCACTTTGCGTCTCCCGGCACGTGCGTTGACCGGGGCAGACTGTTCTCAGTCCTTCTCCAACCGCGACGCGCCATCACGGCGGGGATCAGGCCCTCGTAAAGGGTGCTCGAGGTCCGCGGTGAGGTCGGCCACCCACCCAACCCGTCTTGAAAAATAAGGGGGGCGCACCACCGGCAAGTTTGGAGCAAGAGTGCGTGGCGTGGAATCCTAGGGCTTGGGTGGAGCCGCCGCGGGTGCAGATCTTGGTGGTAGTAGCAAATATTCAAACAAGAGCTTTGAAGGCCGAATATGAGAAGGGTTCCATGTGAACAGGAGTTGAACATGGGTCAGTCGGTCTTAAGGGATGGGCGAACGCCGTTCGGAAGGGAGGGGCGATGGTGTCCATTGCCCCCGGCCAATCGAAAGGGAGTCTGGTTCAGATCCCAGAACCCGGAGTGGCGGATACGAGCGTCGCAAGGCTCCCAGTGCGGTAACGCAAAGGAACCCGGAGAAGTTGGCAGGGGCCCCGGGAAGAGATCTCTTTTCTTTAAGAAGGGCCGGGGCACCCTGGAATGGGTTCGTCCCGAGATAGGGGCCCACGTCCCATAAAAACAGAGGGGACATAAGGGACTTTTATCTTTAGAGCCATTCAAAATCAAAGGCAGATCAGTTATAATGTGAGATCTGTAGATCTGTTATCCGCATGAATGAAAGCTAGAAAGTGGGTCTTTTATAAAATTCGCTTTATGTTTTTATAAAAAAAACCTATAAAAACATATTTTTTTATTATGTAATACAAAATCAGATCGTCTGGAAACTGCCTGAATGTCATCCTGGGGTAGTGGACTGTGAAACTGAATTGAAATTGTTCTGTGGAAGCAGGGACTTTTATTTTCAGAGCCATTCAAAATCAAAGACAGATCAGGTATAATGTGAGCTTTGGAGAGCTTTTATTATGTAATTAAACATCAGATTGTCTTGAAACTGCTTGAGTGTCATCCTGGCGTAGTGGACTGTCAATCTGAATTGAAATTGTTCTGTGGAAGCAGGGACTTTTATTTTTAGAGCCATTCAAAATCACAGACAGAAGAGGTGAAATATGAGATTTGGAGTGCTTTTATTTTGTAATTCAACATCAGATTGTCTTGAAACTGCTTGAGTGTCAACATGGGGTAGTGGACTGTCAATCTGAATTAAAATTGATCTGTGGAAGCAGGACTTTTATTTTTAGAGCCATTCAAAATCACAGACAGAAGAGGTGGAATATGAGATTTGGAGTGCTTTTATTATGTAATACAACTTTAGATCGTCTGGAAACGGCTTGAGTGACACCCTGGGGTAGTGGAATGTATTAGTTAATTCGTTTATTAGTTATTGACAGAGAAACTGCCTCAATAAATGAATGCCAGAGATCGCTTTTCCTGTGATCTGAGTTGTTACACGCCATTACCGCAACGCATAGTATACGCGCACCAGAAAATAACGTGGCGACTAGAATGACTGTTTTTCTAAGTGGAGGCTGGCCTGACCGCAGTAATCTACTGCACTTGGCTCATTCAGAGTCCATAGAAATGAAACAGCAAAGTAAACAATTGAGCGTACCTGCTGCTCCGATACACTCCTACCCTATACTTTATTTAAACTTTTCGATTATTTATTTTATTTTTATTGAAAACAACTGTCTTCCAATATAATAAGAGATGTGAGGAGAATGATATCGGAAAAAGGCGGACGCGAACTCGGTCTCTCGTCAGTAACATTGATGGTCCATGCTTTACCTCTTACGCCATTGAAAACTCTTGAGACTAGCCGTTTTTTTTATTTTAACATCAGTGGACAAAAGTACATAACACCTGTAAACAAGGCGGACTATTTACACTTTGTGTGAATAGACACGTTCTTTAAAAGGCACCAGACTACAGAAAATGTCAAATACTCCAGTATTTTTGTACCACCCACATTTATTTAGCTTCCGAGACCCATATAACGTTGCAAGCCAGGTTAGCTTATTCCTTAAGCTTTACGCCTAATTAAACGCATTACGTTCTTATTCTGGATCTGCTTGTCTATACATCGTATGCTTTATTAATAATGTGTTTATTGGGTTTGGTCTTTAAAAACACTGTTTTAATGCATTAAGCCACGTTAAGAATTTTCAATTTTCAAATGTCCCGCATCTGGAGATACCCGGAAGTGCCGCTGCCTTTTACACTGAAATGCCTTCCTTTTACACTGAAATGCCTTCCGCTTACACTGAAATTGTGTATATGCATGGAAGTTTATATGTATGTGCGAAATGTTTATAGGTGTATATGCATGGAAGTTTATATGTATGTGCGAGTGTTTATAGGTGTATATGCATGGAAGTTTATATGTATGTGCGCGTGTTTATAGGTGTATATGCATGGAAGTTTATATGTATGCTGTTTGGTGTATATAGTGTTTATAGTATATGCATGGAAGTTTATATGTATGTGCGTGTTTATAGGTGTATATGCATGGAAGTTTATATGTATGTGCGAGTGTTTAAAGTGTATATGCATGGAAGTGTTTATAGGTGTATATGCATGGAAGTTTATATGTATGTAGTGTTTATAGGTGTATATGCATGGAAGTTTATATGTATGTGAGTGTTTATAGGTGTATATGCATGGAAGTTTATATGTATGTGCGAGTGTGTATAGGTGTATATGCATGGAAGTTTATATGTATGTGCGAGTGTTTAGAAGTGTATATGTATGCGAGTGTTTATAGGTGTATATGCATGGAAGTTTATATGTATGTGCGAAAGTGTTTATAGGTGTATATGCACGTGTTTTTGTGTGTTGATAAGCGAAGTTTGATTTAAATCTAGCGGCGCCTCATAGAATTAGTCCCTATACTAAAATGTTAACATATATTAAAAAATGTATCTTATGCTCACCAATGGTGTTGGGGAAAGTTACTTTTTAAAAGTAATGTATTACAATGTTGCAATAAAAAGAGCAAACTAGGGGTGTGCGATATTGAAAAAAATAGATATCTCGATATTTTTTTAGAATTTTTTCGATAACGATAATTGTACGAAATTTTGTAGAGTGTGTTATTGTGCTAATATCTGACTACCGTACACAGCTGCAGTTTTTGATATTTGTCATATTCTGTGTGGTCAGTTAACATCAGTTTAAATTGATTTGTACCTTTAATAAAGCATTTCTTTCTAAAAGTGTACAGCTTTTGAGTCAAATTGTAACTGTAGTTGTAAAGATAACACATTTAGGCTGTTACTAAACAAATGAAACCAGTATCATCAAAATGAATCTTTGCAGAAGTTGCATCTGAAGGCATTTAGATGTATTTACACTGTTTAATGCAGCTCAGAGGGACATGGAGTGCTTTAACCTGCAGTTACACATGCATAATCTGTTGACATTTTAAATATAAAACATTGAATACTGATATTTAAAATGATTTTAAAAACGAAAATAGACTTTAAATGTGAAATTAAATTTGCCAGTAGGTGGCAACACGTTACTGTTTACAAGTGAGTCATTGCGACTGAACCGAATCATTTAAACGATTCATTGATTCATTCAGGAACGAATCACTGTCATGTTGCTCAGAGATGCAAAACCTCGCTGTAGCTGTTTGGAATTATTTTTGTGTTGGTGAAATGGAGCAAAAACAGGCAATATGGTGTCTAAAACGCAAGTATCTTAATATTAACTTATTGTTTATTGACCTGTTGTATAAAATCAATATCACATTTGTAATCATGCTTATTTTTGAATAAAAAACGGCACCCTTTGTGTGATTTTAACTATGTGAAACGTAAATATATACATTTTCTGCCCCCATATCTTAATGCATTTTAATCGACTGAATCATGCATTGAAAGAACACGCTCTAATTGCACGCGTGTACTGTTTAACCCCTTCATCACCACGCAGGCTAATGTATGCGTGCTTTCTATAGGCGTTTTGTTTGGTTTTTGCAAAATACTCAATATTGTCAAATTGCACATCGTTAAAACAACAATTACGATAATATCGCAAACGATATATTATGTTATACGATATATTATATATATTATGCGATACACCCCTAGAGCAAACCCAAATGTTTATCTGAAGTCATTTTTGCTTATTAGTGTGGATCATTGAAGGTAAGCAACAAATACATTGGTTAATAAAATGGGATAAAATAAATAAAGGACAGGTTTACATCATGTTCACACAATCTCTGCACTTACTCCTGATTTCTCTCAACACGAGAGAAGATCTGTCAGTCAATACATGGAAAACAAAGTAACTGGCATTACCTATTTTAAAGTAACTCAGATATTTTCTTGTAAATTTAAAAAGTAATGTTACTTTACTAATTACTTGTAAAAAATCTGATTACGTAACACGCGTTACCTGTAATGTGTTACCCCAGTACTGCCCACCAAGGCTGAATTTATGTGATCTGAAATACAGAAAAAAGTTATAATGTGAAGTATTATTACAACAGTACAAAAGAACTGTTTACTATTTTAATATATTTAAAATGTAATTTATTTATATGAATGCAGCTGTTACTCCAGTCTTCAGCAGCCTCACATGACCAGAATGATTCAGAATTCATTCTAATATACTGATCTGGTGCTAAATATTCCCAGTTTGGATAAATATTGGATACATATATCCAGCTACTGATGCAATATGAATAATTCTGATCTAAGCTTCTAAATGTCTTTCCAAATGTCAAGAGGTCAAAAAGGCACTATATACAAAGGTTTGCCTAGCTATCCATTTTTGGGCTCTCAAGTCAGTCTAAACTTTTTGTGCCTATCTTCACAAGCTTATCGAATGAAGAAAATATATGGTGTAATGCTGCAATGGTTTCGCCCTTAACTCAGCAAATTTAAGAGAAAGTCACAAACAATCAGTGACAAATTTCCGAAATCCTACGCTCACGCTGAACGTTAAGACAAACAGTGGTACAATAAAACAGAGCCCATCGTTTTTATCTGGCAAACCCACGCGACCTTACTCTAAGATTTACAGCGTCTGATGCCCAGCAGCACCAAATCTTCAGAGCACGGTTGCCACATCTATTGTTTATATATAGTTATAGTTAGTGTGAAGAGAGACAAATGTGCATGGGTTATATAAACATATCACCCATCTGGGATATTTGTTTTCTCACCTATGAACAAATTACAATGGGATGCTATGAAATATGGATTCCGGGGCAGCATAAAGCTTTCAGCAACCATGAGCATTTCTCATGTCTAATTTAAATCTGCATGTTTGCAATGCTCTAATGAAGCTCCAATGATGCATAGTTCACAAGTGAGGAACAAACAGTAGCTAAAAGAGATAGTTTTCATATTGGCTTTACTGCTGGATATCAGTTTGTGCTCTGCGAAAGGTTCAACCAAGAACAAACAGAAAATCTGTCTGCATCTTTTTTGTACTGTTTACAGACCAACAGGACAGATTAGTATTGCATATGTCTTGCTGTCCAGTTGTATAGAGATCTGAAAGACAAATGCATTGGTAGAATGCTAAAATGTGTCACTGGCTTTGTTATAGACATAGTTTGTTGTCGTGCTGCCCATGCATCCTAACCCTCATCTAACCTCACACTGACCCACCTGTAATGCTTCACATAAGCAGCAACTCCACATGCACCACTCAAATCATGCTCTGTGGGGAGACTCATCTTATTCCAGTAGAGCTTATTTAGCATGATGCTAAGATTATCTTATTATATGTAAAATAGATGCTTTTAATGGAATATAAGTAGGCCTAATGGACATTCCTTACCCCATCTTGGAATGATTTTATCTTTTTGAGCTTGTTGCGAAATAAAAAGGGATTGATATAACAGGATACTATATGAGGTCTTAGGATTTATCCCAAATTAAGTATTTTAGGCTACACAGGCTCATTGGAAATACATGCCTCCACATATCTTTCTAAAAAAACATACCTCTATGTACAAATTGCTGCAGTTTCCAGTTGAAATTAACACTAGAGGCAGCAAAACTCAGACAACTGTTGTTCCTTTTCACACAAGTTGTGATTTACAGGGCCAGAGTTTCCATTAAAGGGGTCATCGGATACAAGTTATTTGAACTTAAATGTGTGTTGGAAATGTGTGTACACATCCATCCTATAATGATAAGAATCCACCCAGTATTTATTTGATCTTTTTAATCCCTGTTTTAAAATCCCATTTCTCAAATCAGGCTGTTCTGAGATTCCTGTCAGAATGACGTAGTTCTGTACAGGCCCCTCCCACGATAGTTGAATGACAAGGCCGTCTTACCTTAGCCCCGCCCTGAGTGAGCTGAGAGCTGTCCGCCATCGTGTTGACTTTGGGGAAGGCAAGAATCTCTCAGATTAAACGATTGAAGTATTTAGTTGTTGATGTAATAATGAATAAAGCAGTCATCGTTTACTCCTGACATCTGAGCCGCTGAAGATGCAGAGGATTAATGTTTATTTCGGTTTGAAGGGAATGGGCCAATCCCCAATCTGCATCTATGTTTCATCTACAGAAGTGAGTATATGTTGTTTTTTTATGAATCTTTGCAAATCGCCTTTCCTAATAATGTGTTAGCCAGTTTCACGTCTAAAGTAAACAGTACTGCTCGTCATGCCACGGAAGAGAGGGGTGGCAGAGCTGATTTGAATTTAAAGCAACATGGACTATAATGGCCTGATGAAAACAGAGCTGATTTTGACAGGGTAAAGGTGTTTTTTACACTACCATTGAACATTTTTAACCAAAGTATGTTATAGACTTTTCATTATGACCCTAAATAATCATATCAACTTGTGGAAAATGGGCATCCGATGACCCCTTCAAGAAAGCCTTTTGACTTCAAAACAATGTTAACATGCTGCAAGATTTGAAAATGTACAGCTTCATATGTATGGGTTTTCTTACACAGTAGCTTGGTAGCTCATGTGATTCAACATTGCACTTGTGAGCTCTGATATGAATCCCGTGAAACTACAGTTCGACAAAACAGCTCAAACCAAGCAAGCAAGCAAGGATAGCACGGTTGCATCAGCGAATGCATTTTTATTTAAAAAATGATCTATATATTATACTTTTTTTTTCACTAACACTATAAGGTCGGTATAGTGTTGGATTTGGTGTAGGGGGTTTGCTATTTTCCAACACGATAGAGCTTTAACCTTTTAGCGACACGTGTGTTTTAAGTTTTAATCGTGTTGCAGAAAGTCGCCGCAAGCAAGTATTTTCAATGAGCCTGGGTTGATTTTAGGAGGCAGCATAATTAAGTTGCCTTTTGGAGCAGATTGTGTCAGACTTGCACTACATAGAATTTCCACAATTGGGAGCAAACTGTCTTGAACTTTTTAGTCCTCATTAATAATGACTGTGATTTCTGTAAGATTATGTTTTTAATACGTTGAAATAATTATTTTACTAGTCAAGGTACAGTGAACATAGAGGCATGTTCTCTTGATTAATAGCTTAAATTTGACATTGATGTCAACCACATTGTTTGCGCATATATTAGATAAATCTTTGTGCTCATATTTGTGGTATTTCACACACTTGAGGCAATGTGACCTTTTTTGTCAGTTTTTTGTGTTTGACCTCATTTCTAAGTGCCTTTCCCCTTCATTGGCAGATACTTACAGTACATGTTTATCTTTGTAAGCTTTATTAGCAGTGGCGGCTGGTGGCACATTTTCTAGGTGGGGCGCCACATCCAAAAATATTAGCATACATCCCGATATGATTTATCCCAGTATAACAAAAAGATAAGTATTAAGACATGAAACATTTTAAATAAAGAAAATAGTTTTAACAAATTCAAGATTGAGGATGATTCTCACAAAACTATATTTTCTGCAAGCTTTTTCAAGAAAAATATAAACATTTTTTTTTTTTTTTACATTTATTTATTTTTTATTAATTATTAATTGTAATAATAATTCAAAATTGATGTATACAGTTCAACAGCAAAATCTGTGAGAAAAATAAATAAATGTTACATTTGTTTAGACCATTTTCTATACATAACTACTAGCTGCAGTACCAAGCATGACCACACGGAGACGCCAACAGACCACTATCCTAGTCGCTAAAAGTTATATAAACATACACGGATGTGTATTCAGAATTATTACACAGAGCAAAACACAAATTAAAAAAGTAAATAAAAACATAAATTTGTTGAGTGCGGTGATCTGAAGGCAGCTCAGCATGACTGACCAGTGAACCGTTCCTCTGTAAGAGTGAATGTTGATGCCAAAACACCACTGTAACGTTACATAGCAAACTTCTATAAAAAACACGCTTTTTCAAAGAGTGTCTATCATAAAACTCTTGCCAGACATGCGATCATACTGAAATGTGCTCATAAAGCTATCAGAGAGCGTACACACACTTGTTGTTGTTTATTTGCACACTGCACTCGCGCACGTCTAATAATGTAAGTTACGATTCATGTATGATACTGACTGTAATCGTCCTTACCTCCATTACAATCATCATCCATCAAAACTTCACTGTAAGATACTGGTTTGCTTTATTCAACCCATACAGACTAGTCCTGACTTCATATTTCTTCGTATTAGAGGTATGCTTGTTCCAACCAATCACTGCACAAGTTAAGGGTTACGTGTGATGACAAAAGCACGCTAGTGTTAGCCCTCCCAGAACCTATTGAGATTGCATAGTAGTGTCTTCAGTTTGAAAATAAAAATCTTTGTATGGGCGGGGCGATTCTCAGGTCCTGTCCCAAATGGCACCCTAAACCCTTACGGTCTTCCTCTGAGTCCGCAATTTTGTGACGTAATGACTTTTTGATTGTCGGGTAGAAGTCTGCTGCAGAGCTCGCCCCAGTGCGGGCTTGGCAGAAGTGTGGATCGAGGGCGTATAATGGCCGCAAAGGGGGCGCTCGCGAGCACCCTTCTGAACGCTAAAATGAGGAATGGGTTTTGTGGACTTAATGGACACGCGCACGCAGCAGCCATTGTATGTCCGTAAGTACGCATGTGCACATGAAGTGTTCCATTTGGGACAGGGCATCAATCTGACAGAAATCGACCAAAAAGGTCAGTACTACACAGAACGTGACTTGACGCTGATTTGACTATTATTTCCAGAGGCAAAACAAACAGTAAAGAAGAGTGAAAGCTAGCGTAACACTGTGATTGAACGTGAAATAAAAAAATACCTTTCTTTCGCGCTTTGGTGGTGCGCCGCCCGATCGCCCTGTACGTTCACACCATAGGCGGCATGAGTGTTAAAGTGGCCGGAAGTCATTCGTTTTCAATGTGAGCCGGCTGTGAGCTCCGGCGAGACTGGCGCGGTGTGTTTTGGGCCCTGTCCCAAATGGAACACTTCATGTGCACTTGCGGTCTTATGGACTTAAAATGGCCACCGTGTGCGTGTGCCCGTTAAGTCCACGAGACCGTAGGGTGTCCCATTCCTCATTTTAGCGTTCAGAAGGGTGCTCGCGAGCGCCTCCTTTGTGGCCGTTATGCGCCCTCGATCCGCACTTCTGCCGAGCCCGCACTGGGGCGAGCAGACTTCTACCCGACAGTCAAAGCGGAATTACACCACGAAAGTGCGGACCCAGAGAAAGACAGCAAGGGTTTAGGGTGCCATTTGGGACAGGGTTGGATGATGAGAGCGTCGAGGAGAGTTGAAATCAGGTCAACTTTATGGTACTGATCTATAACGCATTTGGGCGGCAACCAATCGGAATGTAGAAGTCCTCCGCTTAAGAGGACAAAGGAACGTTAATGTTAATTAAAGACCAAAGCTAGTAAACCTCTCCTATAAACTGCATGTTGAAATGAACCATGAACACAAAAGCCACACCACACAAATAGCTTTTAATTGGTGTATTTCATTAGCAAACATGCAACTATAATTGTTAAGTTAGCATCTATCAATTTCTTACTTTCACATTTAAAATATTTTGTGAGGTTAACCTATACCCCACATGATATACAAATATATATTTCCATCTGTATCCAACTTGTATAAGCTCTCTGCTCCAATATATTTTAAAGACTGAAGGCAAACTGTTTTCATTTTAGATAAATGTGATTATGAGAGCAAACTGTATTGAACAAGAACCACAGAGAGACTTTCATTTCAGACAGAGATAAACATCCTCACTTATGTGACATATTGTTTATACATTAGACAGCCGCTTTTACCCACAGCAGCTTAAAGTACATCCAGAGTTTATATTTTGTCGGTTCCAGGGAACTGAACCTGGTGTTACTAGTGCAATGCTGTAGCAGCTAAAGGAATACTACGGTTTACGTCTTCTTATGTCGTTCCAAACTTGACCTCTACTATGGAATAAAATTGAGTAATTTGTTTAGGAACATCCTGGCTACTCTTTTGAATGTAATGGAAATGGATAAAGGCTGAATTAATTAATGAATATTAATAAATAAATCAACAAACCCTAATGTATCACTTTTTATCATTATTAAGGTTTCATTTTTGGGTTTCAGGAAAAAGAGAATTAGATAAGAATAGATGTATTCTCATAGAGTGGCAATGTGCCTGAACCATGAAATCTCTTTGCCAAACGCTCATCTGAAATGTGATGAAACCAATCCGTTGCATGAAAAAATATAATCTCAATTTCCTCCTCTTGGTTACTTTTTAATTCATTTTTTACATGCTGACTGGAGCAATTCAATAAAGCAGGTGTATACCTTCAGCAATGCCATAATTAAAAAGTCTGAAGACTTATAAATTACCATTTTACAGAATCATTTTGCTTCTTGGGAAGCGTTTGTAGTCTGTAGTATTTATTGAATTAGTATGCTAAATTCATATTTTCGGTGATCGCTCACGCCGCTGATAAAGAAACAATTCCAAGGCAATTAAATGGAGAGGCTTGAATGCTTTGGGTCATGATAGCGCAATATTGGCCGTCTTTAAATCCACCTGTTTTATTAGTAATATAGCAAAGAGGATTATTTCTCAGCTAGCGTTCATCTCACTTTGCTTGAATGCCATGAGAATTTAATCTTATATCATTGCAGCGACTGTCAGCTTTGTTATTTGCTGTGCTCTCGCACCCTTGGGGGAAGTAAAAGTCCCATCTGTGAACCTGTCTCCCAAAAGCAGAGGAATCAGTGTTGACGTATCACCTGCAATGCTGTTTTTTACAAGTCTGATTCGTAGTGCTGTTTGCGAAGACGAGCCTCGCTATTACTACCCCTTATATTTAGGGTTAATAATATGAAGAAACCCCCAACCTTCTAATGTACCTTGACCGGCATGAATGATGCCTCAAATGTGTGCTATTACTCTTCTGTGTGAATGTGCGGTTAAAAATACATAAATAAAAATACAGTAAAAAACACAAATAATGAGATAAACACATTCAAAACACCCTAACATTTTCATGTCAATTAGGCACATTCCCCCCAAAATAATATCCTAATTACCATAATGCACTTTTTTGTCATTTTCATTTTCTCAGTGGTGATTCTCATTAATTCAGCTGTACAGTAGAGTATATTACATTAACTGGGAAAGGAAGCGTAACCTTCTTTGAGCTTTCAGCATTGTTATTGTTCTTGTCTTCTTCTAGGTACCTCTTACATTTGCAGTGACAATAATCTGGTGATGTGCTGTGTGTATAATGTTAGTCTGATTGGATGGTGCAGTTGTTTTTTGGTGAGTAGTGTTTACTGTCCACTGTGAGCATGTGTGTGTGCATGTGTGTGTGTGTGTGTGTGTGTGTGTGTGTGTGTGTGTGTGTGTGTGTGTGTGTGTGTGTGTGTGTGTGCATGTGTGTGTGTGTGTGTGTGTGTGTGTGTGTGTGTGTGTGTGTGTTTGAGCTACTTAGATGTGCAGTATTGTGGGTGGCTAACTCATCATTAATGGTGTGTGTGTGTGTGTGTGTGTGTGTGTGTGTGTGTGTGTGTGTGTGTGTGTGTGTGTGTGTGTGTGTGTGTGTGTGTGTGTTATTGAGCTAGTTAGATGTGCAGCATTGTGGGTGGCTAACTCTGTCATTACAGGGCTGTGTGTGTGTGTGTGTGTGTGTGTGTGTGTGTGTGTGTGTGTGTGTGTGTGTGTGTGTGTGTGTTTGAGCTACTTAGATGTGCAGTATTGTGGGTGGCTAACTCTATCATTAATGGTGTGTGTGTGTGTGTGTGTGTGTGTGTGTGTGAATAATGACCAGCAGAAGACAGTTGTGAGTGCTGTGGTGTAGACTCAGGTGTCAGCAGTAATGACAGTGCAGTCTCCTGCCCATAGAACTGGTCCTAAAGTGCTTTCAGAGAAAAACAACATAACTTATATTAAGCTCAGTTATGTGGTGTTCAGTCTGTAGGATATGTGACCCTGTACCACAAAATTAGTTATTAATTAAAAAAAGTTATAAGTGTCAAATTGAGATTTTTCTGAATACATATGCTTTTGATTGATGTATGGTTTGTTATGATCGACAATATCTGCCTGAGATCCAACTATTTGAAAATCTGGAATCTGAGGATGCAAAAAAATCTGAATACTGAGAAAATTGCCTTTAAAATTGTCCAAATTAAGTTCTTAGCAATGCATATTACTAATCAAAAATTACGTTTTAATATATTTACAGTAGGAAATGTACAAAATATCTTCATGGAACATGATATTTACTTAATATCCTAATGATTTTTGGCGTAAAAGGAAAATCAATAATTTTGACCCATACAATGTATTTTTGGCTATAACTACAAATAAACCCCAGACTGGGGTCAGACTTCAGACTGCTTTTGTGCTCCAGAGTCACATATGTCCACTGGATGTCAAATAGGCTTCAGGCTTCACCAAAGGTTTGTAGAGGACTGAAAAGTAGGCTTATTTATTTATCTCTGATCTCAAGAGTTCGCCTGCCAGTCCAGTTCTGATGGTTAATGGTAAATTCATTTGGCTGGCTGTCCTTAAGGAGGCTCGAACACCTAAATATAATAAACCAGTAATCAAATAAATGAATAATAAATTAAAGGTAATACAATAAATGTTATTAATATAAAATGCATAACTTTTTTATATTTAGGATTATGAAGTTTTTTCACATTTCAATAAAATACATTTTGTAGAGGAAAATATGTGTAGGCCTAATTATAACAAAAATACTGTCAGAAAGCCAAAAATCACAATGTTCTTAGGATCTGTTTTAGGTGACTGTCACCCAGTATCCAAATTGAAGCTCCTGTTGGAAGATCTCCTTCAAGACCTTATTTCATATCTCATATCTTTTCCTCAAAAGAAAGAAAGAGAATTGTAGCAATGTAACGGTGCAGTGACAGGTGATGCATTTCTTATTATGGTCTGGCACTGGCAGTGCTGTGTGTTTGGGCTGCAGAGCATAAATCAAACACTAGACCTCTGGACACATTTGGCTATAGCTGACCATGACTGGAGTTAGAGGGCGATGCATCTGTTTGCCTTTTCAAGTAACACCAATGTTCTTTGCCCTTCACCGAGACCCTAATGTTCGCTTACTGAATTTGATTTCCAGTGACTCACATGGGTGAGTTTTCAGCTTGTCTATTATTTAGTTTACTGTGAAATTGAAGGTTGGTCAGAGTCAAGACAGCAGTTGCACATATAAATCCAGAAGAAGAAAGATGGATTTAGATCTTAGCGGTACGTGTTTTACATGTTGTCTTCCTGGGCTAACAGGCCAATCAAAGTACGCTCCAAAGCATTTTACTTAACATTTACTTAAAACCACAAATGAAACCCATTTCATGGTGAAATGTCATTGGCCACATCTATGGTCATTCACGCTTGTGGAGAAACGCTTCATCACTCACATCACTCACAACACAATCTATGGCCTAAAGCACTTAGTTTTATTATAGAAGCTGCTGAAGATGAAAAAAAATACACTTGAGAAGTGTATAAACAACAGTACAACAGCACTCAAATATCAGACATCTATAAAAGCAGCTACTGCTGAGTTTAAAGTTACTTTAATTTGAAGTTCGGTTTGAATTAGGGCTGGAAGAAAAAACAATATAGTATCAAGATCGCAATAAGATTAATGTTGATGTAGATGATAAGCTCTGGGCAATTTTACTCAGTATGGATTCATCTAACAGTCTATCACACGGCATAATAAATATGATAAAAGCCAATAACAGCACGAGCAAAAGTCAAGTCTAGTCACCTTTATTTATATTCAACAATACAAATTGTGTCAAAGCAACTGCACAATTTTGAGTTAAAGGCATTTCATTATTGAATTCAGTGATGTCATCATCCAGCTCAGTTCAGATTAAATAGTATCTGTGCAATCATGTCGGTGATATCGCTGGAAATGATGAACCAAAACTCCATCGGTGACAGAACGGAGAACAAAACCTTGGGAGAAACCAGGTTATTAAGTCAATAACAGCATAAGTCTGCCTGTTCTTTGTCTGTGTGTGAATGAGTTTCATCTAAAAACACAAACTCACACACGCGTGGTGCTCAGTGTTTTCAATATCTGTCTCAATTAGGGCTGTGCGATTTGGGGAAAATATCTAATTGCGATTTTTTTTTGACAGATATTGCGATTGCGATTTGATTTGCGATTTTAAATTAGCAAAATCAAGCTTCAGCTCAATATTGTCAATAATGTGCAGAAAAGTATGAATATTGTTACCCTGCTGAAAAAAAACTAAAATACAAGAGAAACCATCACAGAAATTCTTATAGTTGCCATAAAAACCATTACAAAATTCATTTTTATTCCAATAGGAATTAATGTTGTTCTATTGGTTGCCATCTGCTAGATTACATCCCACCAATATAATGCATCAAATACCAGTAGACACCATTATAGTTTACATTCAAACCCATACAACTGCCATTATAACCCTTAAATCCATTACATTTTCTATTGTTTTGGGAGGAGTTCTACTGTTGTTTTTGTGTTTTTTTCTTTTCTGCAGGGAAGATTATAATGGTATTACTACTTTTACAGAATTACTGAGTTTCACAGGAAAGATTTGTTTATATTTTATAAATAAAGAACTGTATTTCTTTAGTCAATTATTAATGCATTACGTGTTACACGGGCTGATTTATTCATTTTTAAGCATTTGGGATTTTAAAAACAAGTGGGAAATGTGCTGAATGTTTCATTTCATCCAAATGAAATTAACAAGCAGTTAGACTTACTTTACATTCGTTTTAAACGTGGAGCCAGGTGCGCTTTGACACAGGTTGCGCGCATACGTCTCTATTGCCAGATGCGCTTGTGAGAGACTTGCGATTTATTTATGATAACTTAATGAAATCATAAAACATAGAATCATACATACATACATTAAAGGCATAAATAAGTGGATAGCACAGAATTAAGAGGAAAAGAAAATGGATTTAATGGGGCCTGAAGGATCACAAATGTTATTCTATGTTTGATTTGAATTCACGTCCTGACTAAGAGGTGTCGGGCAAGGCAAAGGTGCTTGAGATTGTTTCCTGACCATTTGGGCTTAGGACAGCTGTGCCTTTTGTCAATGAGATCAAGGAGTTAGACTACTGAGAGATTCAACCTTGTTAGGTTTATTGGACCACGGGAAGGTTCCTGTAATTAACTAACGCCCTCAGATGTTTGCTTTGTTTGATGTTTGTCTCCACCTCTAAGAAGTCCCTCCTCCAATCCTGACTATAAAGATACCCTGTAAAATGACTTAAGATTGAGATCTTGATGACTGCAGATAACAACACATGTCATAGAATAAAGAAATTCTGCTGACGATCGAATCCAAGTCTCCTGGTCTTCTTCTGAGTTTTCTACACTTTAGAAGAACAGAGTTTTCAACAGATGCTGCCGTGAACCCGGATAGAGTTCCAGCTTTCATCTTTTGGAATCCAGCGAAACTTCAAACTGAACAAGGATTCCCAGACTGAAATTTTCTCTCTGGTGAGTGCTGTCTCTAATCCGAAAGAACCTAAGACCAGTACAAATTTTTGTATCCTCTGTGCCGCCAGAGAAGAGTTAATATACATCTGTAGGGTTTTGTTTAACTAAAGGTTATCCTCTGTTTTCAGACAGGGAAGAGTTTATCCTCTGTTCTTGTAGGCAGGGAAGGTTATCCTCTGTTTTCAGGCAGGAAGGTTGGCATTACGTGCTAATTTTTGGTTTATCCTCTGTTCTTTCAGGCAGGGAAGGTTAGCATTACGTTAATTTTTGGTTTATCCTCTGTTCTGTTCAGGCAGGGAAGATTTAGCATTACGTACTAATATTTGTTATCCTCTGTTTTGGCAGGGAAGAATTGGTTATCCTCTGTTCATGCAGGGAAGATTAGCGAAAGTGCGTTAGTGAATTGTGTTATCCTCTGCTTTGCCAGGAAGGTTAACAATAGTTGATCTGTGTTAACAAGTGTACCCTCTGTTGATCAGAGAAGTTTTAGTGTTTTGATTGTGTGATAACAAAGAAACTCACAAAATGTTTAGAAAGAATGCTAGACTGATCCCCACAACTGAAAAAGGTGGTCTAGCGACTTTGTGGTCAGATAGCGAATTCAAATCACTTTAGGAGTGCAAATGAACATAATAGTCACTGAGAAAGTTAGACAAGAACTAACTCAGAAATATGAGATCCATCCAGACAAGACTTGGTCTGTAGATGAGTGTAAAAGGTACTGGGAGCATGTATTCGCAAGAACAATGTGAAAGGCATTATCTGCTGCCACAGAGAATTTGGTTTAGCGCCGCCACACAACAGTCTCAGCGTAACGCAGAGCTAGAGAAACAGAACAATGAACTGTACAGAATATACACTTTGACCAAGAAATTGAACCTCAAGAAAGAGGCAAAACTGATGTGGAAGTAAGTCAGCCTGATAACTTTTCCCTGATTTACAAGCGTTCTTGAAACACATGTAGCTCTCCAATCAGTAACTGATGTGCCTGTAAATTCGTCCATGTGTGTGGGCTAGGAGAAGATCTCAGGGATTGAGGAAACTGATAGTGTTCCTCTCAATTCTTCTGTTGTGCAAATACAAACTGCTGCCAAAGCTTTATGTCCTAAAGATATAGAGAGACTATCTCAGAGTTTACCGTCAGCACGCACACATTTTTCTGAATTTAGAAGAACATTGATCAGTAAATGCGCTCTTTATGACATGTCGCTGACAGAAGTCACGCAGCTGATGTCACAAATACTAACTGAATCTGAATTCAACAGTTTTGAATCTGCTGTCACTTCTGAACTGCGAAATGTCAGTAAGGGTGATTTAAGAGAAGGTATTTTGAAAATCCTAAAGAATATCTTAGGACCCAAAATAGATTGGTCTAGAATTACTACCTGTGTGCAAAGGAAAGAAGAAACTGTGAGTGAATATACTGAGAGATTTTGTCAGTCAGCTGTAATCTACAGTGGAATTGTTGATGACCCTGAAAGTGTGCTAGATGACAAGGGACCCTGGTTCAGATATGGTCAGATGGCCTTGTAGCCGAATACAGAAAAGCTTTACCATTCTTAGATCTAACTTGGTCTAACAGAACTCTCAGAAGTAACCTAGACAGGTTAACTACATGGGAAAGAGATGCTGATGTCAAAAGTAAGAGTAGCAGCAGCTACGCTTTAACACAACGAAACAAGACAATAGATGGTCTAAAAGAGAAAGCAAATGCAAATACTGTGAAAAATTTGGACATTGGGAGAAAGAGTGTAGGAAGAAGTTGCAAGATAGTAAAAGAAATGCTATGCATAATTCTGCTCCTTCTCAGCCTGCACACAACCCTGAAGTAGTTCCGCCAGTGACCACTGAAACTATAGGACAGTTAGTTCAGGCTCTTCTAAGAGCACAACAAGACCAGGAAAACTAATTATTGGGCTGTGAGTAGCTACCTTCCCCTGTAATCCAACACAATGACCAAAGAATTTTTGTGAAAGGTAGCATAAAAGAGAAGTTAGCAACCTCACAGCCCCGAATATTGTTATACAGCATGCACCAGTCACAAACCCATCCTCATGTATGATGTCTGCAATGACTGAATTTGTGTTAGAGGATGAAGGCGAAATGACTCATGATTGTGTTACGCTTTACATATGCAGCGACAAGTGAAATAGCAGAAACTCCCATAGAGAACGCAGAATTGGAGTTGTTTGTTGATGGTTCAGCTCAAGTTATTGAAGGTAACAGACGAGCAGGATATGCAGTAACTTCCACCACTGAAGTAGTTGCTTCAGGTCGCCTTCCAGATCATTTTTCAGCTCAAGCTGCAGAACTAGTAGCCTTAACTAGAGCATGCACGCTAGCTTCAGGATCGGGTTGCAAATATTCACACAGATTCCAGATATGCTTTTGGGGTAATTCATGATTTTGGTGTCATTTGGCAAACCAGAAAATTTCTAACTTCTGCTGGATCCCCATTAAGCATGCTGGATTAGTGAAAGATTTAATGTTTGCCATGAAACTCCCAAAGAAATTAGCAGTGATCAAAGTGAAAGCACATCTCACAACTAATACCACGGAAGCTAAAGGTAATGCTCTTGCTGATGTAGCGGCTAAACAGGCTTGTTTCTATGCAACTGTACAAGTGTGTTCAGGTAGTACAGCACAGAAGATAATTCTACCTCCTGAATCAATCGTTGATCTGTATAAAGACGCCTCTATATGAAGCATGGACATGGTTAGACAAAGGAGCCACTGTGGATTCATCCGCTGCTGGACCAAAGGGGAAAGTATGTTGCCCCGAATCACTGTTGCCATATTTGGCTCAACAAATACACAGTTTGGGTCATAGTGGTCCAGCAACGATGAATCACAGGTTCTCAAATCAATGGTGGAATCCAAAATTCAGAAACGCAGCCACTGAAACAGTCAAGAGATGTGTTACATGTCAGAAAAATAATGATGTACCAGCAACCATTACACCAGCAGCACATACCCCAGCTCCACCAGGGCCATTTCGTCACCTGCAAGTTGATTACATATCGCTGCCCCTTGTAAAGGAAAAACTGACGTTTTGGTAGTAATAGACAAGTTCTCAAGATGGGTAGAAGCTTATCCAACAGGGCGCGCCACAGCTGCACATACTGCTAAATGTCTTGTCACTGATTTCATTCCCAGATGGGGATTACCAGATTGCATTGACTCAGATCAAGGTACCCACTTCACAGGACAGGTAGTCAAGGAAGTGTCTAGAATGTTGAAGATTATGGAACCTTCACTGCCCCTATAGGCCACAAGCATCAGGACAGGTTGAACGATCAAACAGAACAATCAAAACCAGGCTAAGCAAAATGCATCAGGAAGGAGTACCATGGGTTGAAGCACTGCCCGCAGTACTGTGTAGTATGAGAGCATCACCTAACAGATCAGTAGGACTGAGCCTCATGAGATTATTACTGGACGCCCAATGCAGATGCCAGGTGTGATTGATCTTAGAAATGCTGATGTGCACATTGCTTCAGATGCCCTGATCGCTACTGTGAAAACCTCACAAAGGCAGTGCAGAGTGCCAAAGAGAGAGTTGAGTCGTGTTGGCAGACTCCACCAGAAGGTGGACACACAATCGTCCCAGGTCAATGGGTCATGATAAAGACATTCAAAACAAGCCATTAGAGCCTAAGTGGTACGGACCACATCAAGTGATGTTGATTACAGCAGCTGCAGTATTGTGTCAGGGAAGGAAAACTTGGACTCATGTGTCACATATTAAGGTTGTTCCTCCCTGCAGGGATAGGATAGGGCAGACACAAGAACCAGTGAGGAGGGGAAGAACCGCAACAGGCTTCGGGGCCAACCCTGAGGTGAAGATTTCATAGGCCTTTCCTCCATTAGTCCATCCTTTCCTCACTGTTCTTTAGGTGTCGCAGGAATTGAGAAATAGGGAAAGAAGGAACAACCATAGCAGACTATATTTTGAACAGAGGATACAACCCTAATGTATGCAGACTCTACAAATACTGCTCTGTGCCGTTGTTCTCTCTTGTTTGTGTTTCTTTTCTTCCTCTGTGCAGATACCATTTGATGGCTGTCCTGAGATCCATATGCACCACCCTTCTCACCCGCGGATAAAGCCACAACCTCTAGAACACAACTAGACCCATTAATGAGCCAACTATCACACAAAAAAAAAAAAAAAATACACAACGCAGAGACTCACATACGGGAACTTCAGTCATCCATCAACATGATCAAGATTTTCGCATTATTAACCATCATGGACATCACGCAAAGTGTAGACCCCAGAAACAACATATTCAGAGAGCTGATGAATATGTCAAGAAATGCCTTGTTTGCTGGAAAGAATGTTTGCATGCCGCACGCACCTTCAGTAGGAGCAGGAATCCCATGGGTGGCACACCCTATCTCCAAATGTGACACGGTACCTTATTCGATCATCATACCAGTGGATTACACAACAAGGATACATGTCACAACGTAACAATTCCTCCAGCTTCGCCGTGTTGCATTCCTGGACTACCATCCTGCAACCTAACTTCAGCTACTCCCATCATGACAGATCTACTCATGCCAAGGATGTTCTATTGGTGCATGGAAAATCATGCTCCAGCATCGACTACACTGGGTGAAATTCCTCGTGAACGCTTGCAGCTTTGTGATTGAAAGAAGAACCAATTCGATGTGTACGCTATTACATCAGATACGAAAGAGGAGAATGATTTAAAAGAGTGTCTCACGGGAACCCATCCCTACCGAAACTTTTTGCCATAAATCAGTGGTGTATGATTCCTCCACCGACTGGCACTTTGTGGTTATGTGGGACTTCTGTCTACAGCATCCTACCCAGCCAATTCAATGGCAGGTGCACCCTGGTTTATGTCCTACCAGCCATCAGAGAAAATACACACTCCACCTCAAGTTCTCCACATCTACAAAATTCAGCTTCTACCAACAAAGATGGCTGCATTCCAGGACTCACTTGTGTACAAACGTGGTCAAGAACTTGGAGCATTAATCCCATCGTATGGTGTCATGCAGGCTCGATCAAGTCAGAAGCCTGTCGGATTCTGTACAGAAATTGGCCAATGATACGGCTTTTGGCCCTGGGCAACATCAAGGACACTCTTGCCTCGCACAAGATGATGATCTTACAGAACAGAGTGGCCTTGGATTACATTCTGCAACACAAGGGGAGCCTGTACCATTATCGGTCCTGAATGCTGCACCGGGTTAATGGATCCAACAGAGAACTTGAACAAAATCCAACAAGACATTCTTGGTCTTTCAGAAAATTACGCCAGATGACTGAAGATAATTCTTCATGGTTCGGAAACTTGTTAGGTAAACCCTGGCTGTGGATCAAGGAAATAGCAATGCTGTTGTTTCTCCTACTTCATGCATATCTATGCATCCACAGTATCAAGTGTTTCTGTCAGCAAATGACGCCCGCCTCACAAGGAAATGACAGTTCCAACCAGAAAAGATTATTACCCGTAAAATCTTCACGGACCCTAATTGTATGTTTTGTTTCTGTGTCAGCATGCAATTACATATAAGCAACACAGAACATGTACAATGTGCCTGTAACGATTACAAGTTACAAGAATTAACTTTAAGTGTCTAAATTTGTATTTTTGTGAGAGTTATTAGAACTCTCAAAGAGGGATTGAAGGATCACAAATGTTATTCTATGTTTGATTTGAATTCACGTCCTGACTAAGAGGTGTCGGGCAAGGCAAAGGTGCTTGAGATTGTTTCCTGACCATTTGGGCTTAGGACAGCTGTGCCTTTTGTCAATGAGATCAAGGAGTTAGACTACTGAGAGATTCAACCTTTGTTAGGTTTATTGGACCACGGAAGGTTCCTGTAATTAACTAACGCCTCCTCAGATGTTTGCTTTGTTTGATGTTTGTCTCCACCTCTAAGAAGTCCTCCTCCAATCCTGACTATAAAGATACCCTGTAAAATGACTTAAGATTGAGATCTTCGATGACTGCAGATAACAACACATGTCATAGAATAAAGAAATTCTGCTGACGATCGAATCCAAGTCTCCTGGTCTTCTCTCTGAGTTTTCTACTTTAGAAGAACAGAGTTTTCAACAGGCCCTAAATTAAATGGTGTCTTACTCTTTGTGGAGTTTGCAAGCAAGTTGTGTTTACATCAATTCTTAAGGGCTAACACATATGTGGAATACATTTTAATGATACATTTGTAACACACTGTATGATACATCTTTGATTTGAATGTATTGTTATTAGTTGTGTCCTATATCCTAACATTGTTACATTATTAATCACAGTTTAGGAAAACTCTGATCGTTACAGTTTGTGTGTAAAAGTTATTTTAATGAGGTAAACCTCTGCAAAATTTTAGTTTAGGAAACACATATTCACTATTAACCAAGCACTTTTCCTCAATTAACTCATAATTTGCTGCTTATTGATAATAAGGTAACGGTTGTAGTAGTTATGTTTAGGTAGTATCCATGTTTTTAAATTCGGATTCAAATGTGATCCCTTTTTTGCTTAATCTTAGATATTTGGAGTTATAATTGAGTACAAACAGTTCTCACGCTCTTACACAAGGCACATTTCCCTACATAAACCATACATAAAAATAGAGCACGCAGGACTCGCCGAATCCATCACATGCTGAATACTTGAGTACTCGACTGATCTATATGTCAAGCGCCGGAGCAGTCCAAATGACCCAAATGCACATCCCTGTCTCGGTCGAGGAGCTGCTGCTGTCTCCACTTGTGCTCCTGTCGTATGAAGGCATAATCAGCCCTGTTCCTCCACAGCCAAGCACAGGATGGAGTTTGGAAATTCTTACAAATCCCCTACTGGCACACTTGTCTCCACATTAACCAGCTCAGCCCAGCGTATTTCCCGCCAGCCCTTTAGATTCACTCATATGCTGGTGCATATTTCCGATTAACCTTTTTGAGAGCTTTTGGGACGACCAAAAATCCAGCAGCAGAATCAGTGGCCAAAAGCAGTGAGCGGCCAATGTGTGTGATATCTCTGCATGAGGTGTTTGTTCATCTGGAATGCATTATATTGGCTCTGTTAAACAGCTTTAACAGCAGTTTTTAAATGTAAAACACATTTTATGCTCGATTTTGCAATACACGTTGTTTTATTCAGCTGCTTTTCTTGCAGGTGTTAGAGATTGTTAGCATTCAAGCACTGTTTAATGGCAATAAAAAGCATGACAAGGTAATTTTTGCCTGCAAAATTGATTGTCAAGCCTTGTCAGCCAACAAGGTGCAAATAATGTTTGAATATTAATTTTGTTGTTTACAGCAAGATCTGTGATGAAGACTGCAAAACTGAATGATATAAGCAAAATGAAATCAGACAGATGAAGCTAATCTGTTTTGACTTTATAACATCTGCTCTGATGAATAAAATGAAATGAGATTTACTGTACACAGAACGTACACTACCATTGAAAGGTTTTTACACACCAACGTATTCTTTATTTTTAGAGCAATACATAGAATATTTTAGAATTATATCAACACAATGAAGATTTAGTATGGGAATTATGTAGTGACAAAACAAATGTCAGAGTACTATTTTAATATGATAATGAAGATAAGAGTGTATTATTATGTCTTATATAACATGTCAAAACTACTTCCCCGCTTATTATTAATATTTGAAAAATTATCCACCAAATCCAACATGCAGGAAAAATAAAATACAAATGTCAAGCATTAAAGAAGCCTTTCGGGTTTAGGATCACAAACATAAATTCAGTCAGGGGTGTCTAAACTTTTGACTGGTGGTGTATGTGCTCGGCGTGGTTATTTTACCCAGTCAAACGGCTCGAGTGAGCTTCGGTAATTATCAGCCTCAGCATTAAAAATGACATAATGGATCACCTCTGTGCTTTGGTGTACTCAAGTCTGTTGTTAGCTCGTTGGCCATAACGTTAATTACATTTACATCAACTCGTAACAGCCCCCATCCCCCATCTGCGTCTCATCTCGTCTCTCAAACCCTTTCCGTTTCACGTTGAACAATGTCGCTTTAATGGCTATAATTATTTTCATTCGGGTTTAACTCTTGACATAGCTAATTTAGCTCATTATACAGTAACAACTTTACGGTTAGATCTTTTATATTGCATGCCACCATCAATGTATCGTCTCATCAAAGCTCTGCCCACATAAACGCATAATAAATAAGAGATGGGGAATATTCCACTGCTGAATTAGCACAAGATGCACTGCTGTTGAACTGTAAGTGTATCCTCCTCCGGCGTCGGTAAGCAAACCGAATTAAACGGCGTATTTCTCCCTCTACATGTTAATGTTGTCATGTTAGGTCGGCTGCAAATGTCAAGGCACATCTTGCTATTAATAGAGCTCTAGTTTTACAGTTAACATCTGGGTCACGATTCGTTTTTTTCCCTAACAGCAGTTAATTCACATGTACCCGTCGAAATCCAGTTTGTGTTTTTGACAAGCCACTTTGTGCTACACAAATTTGAACAGATAGACTCTAATAACAGCTTCTAAATTAACGCTGATTCCTGCCACCAGCAGAAACAAGGCTCATGTGTCAGAATAATAACAGTGCCAGTCCAATCAGAGCCTCCATACTGTGATGGAAACACACACATAGCAAACAAACAATTTAGTATACAATAGGCTCAAATCAACCGTCACTGTAAGTATAGACTTCACTGCATTGATTTGTAGGCTGTAAAAATGACATAGTTGTTGTTAATTACCCCAGATGAACCGAACTGGCATTGCACGCTTAATTCACGAGACTGGCAAAGCATGACGCATCCCAGTCTTCTTCTTCAAAAGGGCCACATGCATGAAAAAAACAGCAGGTGAAGCTGACCTACGAATGAACTGAGAAATGATATCAAGCTTGTTGTGTAGTATTTCTTTAAGGAAATATCTGTTAGATTCTTGCCAGTGTATATAAAGAGGACACCCTTAATTAGCAGTGCCACATTGTTTATGCTGCGAGGTGTTGCAGCTCTTTCGGTGTGTAAAGCCTTCAATGGGAATTTCAGCCTTGTTGCTATGCCTCTATAGTCCTTTAATATTCTTGTCTTTAATATATGTTTAATTGCAAGTAAGAAATACTGTGGACTGACATCTAATGAATGTTCATTTTTTCTGCCTGTTAATGTTTGAATATTATCTTGTTTAAATAATTATTCTAGAAGGTGTTGCAGGTGTTCTATATGTTTTGCATCGCAGCACTACATCTAAAGAGAGTAGCTACATTAATTAAGTGTGGGTGTAAGCAGGTGTAGAAATAAGTAGGTTTTTGCTTTTCTCTATTTTCAGGTCTGCTTGTGCAAATGAAGTTAGAGATAAGTCTTTTAATTGGCAGAAGTCGTCAAACTAAATATATAAATATATATATATATATATTTATATATTTAGTTATTATACAGTATCTCACAGAAGGGAGTACACCCCCTCACATTTGTGTAAATATTTTACACAACAAAATGTTACATTGAAAAACACTAATGTAAAAATGTGTCACTGTTGTATGGCCAGTGTGGTGGGGAGCCAACATGACCTCTTTAAACACATCTGAGTGTTTTTAATGCTCTAGATAATTGTTAGATAACACCTTATCTTTACATATCGAATAGTTCTCTTTCAAATAGAAATAGTTTTCTAAAGAATATACGTTTTGTGCTTGTTTTTTTATAATAATGAGACATCAAATTGTATGCTTTTTAAGGAGAGTTCCAAATAGTCCTGCAAAGTGGTTTCAAGAATTAAACTGAAGTTTCACCCAAAAAAAGAAGCCCAATCTATTTAATACATCTGAACGTCGCATTCGTCAGAAACCCTTTCAGTGCTTTCAGTGCGGCAGCAGTCTCGCCGTTCTGAACGCCTGACTGTATTTAGATAGTGAAAGATTATGGAGGGCCGACAGAACGGCCCCTGCGGTTTCTGAAAGGGTCCCTGGAGACATGTTGAGCGATTAGCTACTTTAAATATCCTGCTGGGGGACTGTCTTTCGGTATTAGGTCCACTGTGGATCATTAAGATGATGAGGTCAAAGGGTCAGTTTTATTTAACAAGCGCTTCCAGTCCTGTGTTTCAGAACACGAATGCGACATATGGGAGGAAAATTGTTGTTTTCGTTATGTAAGTATAACAGGAGGAAGCTGAGAGAAATGTGTTTGAGGAAGTTGTGAGAAGCGTGGAGACCTGCCCGCGGTGCTGGAAAGGTCTGTGTGTGGAGTTTATTCCAGAACTGTGTGTCTGTATTCCTCTGTTCAGATGATAGAGTGCCTACACTTCACAGGAAGTAGATTCCCTCTCAGACTTCAGCGATGGAGGCTTATGGCAGCAGCGATAAGACACAATAAGAACGCGTACACCTCTTCACACCTGCTTAAAGTGCTCGATCAGCAGAAACCAAGCATGTGAGCTGTTAGGAAGGAGAGAAAATTAAAGCAGGCTTTGCCGTCACAGTCACAAGTGTGAAAATGTGAGCGGATTTGTTGAGCGGAAAGCGTTGTAATTATTAGTGGTTCTTGCTAAGGCAGATAATGCATGATGCATCAATATTTAGCTGCTATTTAAAGAGAGGTGTGCTATTACTTGTTTGGAAACAGAACATCATATGAATATTATTGAGATTTGGGAACAATAGCAACATGATGCAATCCATTCAGAACACCAATGCGCTGGCAAACACTTACAGCATCATCATAAATGCAAAGATCATTTTAAAATGTGTGTGACAATAGTGCATTCACTGGTTCAAGTAGTGTTATTATTGCATTTGAATTAGAATTAACAAATAGAGTCCCCTTATGTATTTCTGGAAACATTTCTCAAAGCAATCCTCGAATATGGTTTGACAGTTTCGCTTTGATCAACTCTGCGCCAGAGTTTATAATTGTCAGCATGTTCACCATGAAGCACTTAGCTTCCACAATAGCATGCATTCAATCACATGACAGACTGAGCATGTATTCATGGGATGAGGAAAACACGCATGCATGCATAATCCTGGAAATATACAAGCGGTGACATGTTTGTTAAATCAGAATGGGTGTAGTGCCAAACAACCATTCTATGTGCAGCATTTGCCAGAAGATAAGACAAACAGCCTTTGTAGTATTAAAGTATGTCATGGTGTGATATGTTAAGCAGTTTACCATATTCAGAATCAGTCATCAGTCAGACAAGCCGAGACACTCTCCCAAAGGCCCAAGATTTACAGTCAACATTTTTCATGCGGTAAAGTTTAAAGGTTTCTGTCTTCCTGTCAGAAATCTCCGCTCTCTGTGTATTTTATGCAACACACCAGCCCTGGTTCTAGACTGTGTAAGATGGGCAGGCCACTGTTATATGTAGTGTGTGTGAGGGGAGGGAACACAAGCGATGAAACTGGGTCTATTAAAATAGTTCAATAAATGCACATACTTGTATAAGAGCAGTTTGAATATTAAGTAAAATTACGTTCTGCAATACAAACTTGAACACATTCATAACATAAACATAAACAGAATCTCTCAATATCAATCATCGTCTGATAAAAAAAATCAACAATACAAATTATATATATATATATATATATATATATATATATATATATGCATTATTCACAGCCCATCACATTCAAAACAAACGTGTTGTTGTTTATTTCACTGAAAAAAGGGGAAATAACTTGACATGTATCAGTTAAATTATATTTTCATGACTGGTAACACGATACCACTTGCTTTGCAAAGTGTAAAAAAATATAAATTAAATATAAAAACAACAATTTATTTTATTAATTTCCACCCTGAACCCGAGAATATGTCTGCTTACAAGATGCATAACAATACTGGTATGACTCAAATATTAAAAAGGGTTTCATAAAGTACAGTATAGTGCCATTTTTTCATGGTAATGCCATCATATTTGACTACGGCAAGCCGCACAGTGAAGTACTGTGATATTAATATCTGATACTGAAGTGAAGACAGTCTGTGCACATCTCTCTCTCTCTCTCTCTCTCTCTCTCTCTCTCTCTCTCTCTCTCTCTCTCTCTCTCTCTCTCTCTCTCTCTCTCTCTCTCTCTCTCTCTCTCTCTCTCTCTCTCTCTCTCTCTCTCTCTCTCTCTCTCTCTCTCTCTCTCTCTCTCTCTCTCTCTCTCTCTCTCTCTTTTAGGACTGGGCTTTGTTGTTGTTTTTCCTTGATGCACAGCCAAAACCAAAGCTGGGCTCCAGTAATGCATGGAAAGGCTGTTTTCCCAGTCACAGTGCTTCTGGATGGAGACCGGCTATTTCCATTTAAAGAAATATTGCAGTCTCTTTGATGAAATATAGACGAGCGATATGTACGAAGCCTTTGTGCACAGGTGTTTATAAATACATTTTTCATTTTAAAAGTTTCACTTTTTCAGAATTTTTCAAATTTGCTTTGCACACTAAACTGTCATTATTCATGATTAATATGTTTTTCTGTAGCGCTCAAAAGCAATATTAATCCTACATTTTACTATAATTGCTTATTAAATTTAAATGTAGTCCTGAGGGGTTTCACTTTCAGCTTGTTTGACACCCGCAATAGAGTCTATGTAGTCTGGAAACATGCACAACTTTATAACTGGATGAAGTGAATTTCTTTGTTATTATTATTTTGGTAAAATGACCGGTTGATTATACAATATCATGCTTATTACACTGATCCTTATAGTCTCACATAGTAAAATAATAAGGTATTGTACTGGATAGTATGTGAGAAGAAAGTGTGAAGAGATATGGAAGACATGAGATCATTTGTGAGGAAGTCAGCGACACAGTAGCGGTCAAATATTGAACAGCAAAACTCCTCGTTTGACCAAAAATAATCAAATATTCTATAGAATTGTGTGATGTCATAACCAACTAGCAAACTTCCCCACTTGACCCATTTCCAGCAATGAAAGCAATCACCACATTTTGAATGAATTTTTTACTGTAAATCAAGGGTTTCTACTGTGAATAAAATGGCCAGCTGTTGTCCTACTCTGGTGACCAATAAGATGAACAAACCACAGCTGTGTGTCTTCAGAGCTGATAATCACATCTGGATCACCCATCGAGTTCTTATCTTAACCAGCGGCATCTAAACGTATTCAACCTAAAGGCAGCCAAGTGGGTGATGCCTTTCTAGCTTCCCATTAAGACCCTGAGAATGAGTGATGTGTGACGTGACACATCTAGAGAACTCTCTTTATCCAGCATCAGTCGTGTCGCATGGACACGCTGTAATTGTACATGTGTTTGTTATTTCACACTATAGATGTGATATACAGAGGGTGGTTGAGTATAGGCTGGGTTCAGACAGGCAGGAGTGTGTGTGCACATGCACAAACTCAGTCCTGTGAGCCTCTGAAAAGCCTCTTGTAGACTCAGCGGTGTGTCTGCATGTTGGCTTTATTACCGGCAGCAAGGCCAACCACATGAGACAATCAATATATTCTGTTTTTCTGCATTTCTGCAGGTTTCTGAAGGGATAGATCACCTAAAAATGGAAATCCTGTCATCAAGTACTCGCCCTTGTGCCATTTTAATGTCTGACTTTCTACTGTGGAGCACTAAAGATGATGTTATCAGAATGTTTAAGCAGATTTTGCAATTGAAGTGAATGGGGATGGACATGAGCTCCAAAAATGGCAGAAAAGCACCATTAACTTTTGACAAAAAAAAGTGCATACCGCTAAAGAGCTATATTTCAAATCAGATGTGCAATTAATAAAAACAATTCTGCAAGGATGATTTTCTGTAAATAATAACTGTTCCTCACACAAAGGTACCCTATTGTAAATCACAGACTACTGTTATAGTAATGTTATGGTGCTTATCTGTAATTGTGGGTGGTTGACATTGTCAGTCCCCTTTTACTTCCACTGCATGTGAATGAACAGCAGGACTATTCTGTATAAAATTCTTGTGTGCTTAATTACTACTAATAAATGGCTAATATTCTAGAATGCAGAAACTAGTTAGGTGTATCTTAATAAAAACTATATACAAAATATAACCAGTATCTTAATACCTTAAAATAAAGTGGTACCCAATTTTATATATTTAAAAATGTGTTTAAAACAATAATAATAATAATAATAATGGTGATGATTTCCATGAGGTTATAATTGTTAAAAATTATTAAATTAATTACAATTAAAAAGGGATCATGAACTGTCTTTTTTGTTTATTTTTATAATGTTATAATATTATCATCAATATTTCATCATAATGAAGAAGTAACAAGCTGTTTTCTGTCCTGTTTTGACCCCCTCATCAGAACGCTCTGTTAGGTGTGGGGGATTGTAAACGCCCACTGTATATGATTGGCAATAGTTGTGTATGTTTGACAGCATACATCCTTCAAAGATTGATGCATACATACTCAGTGCGTATCAAACGATCTGTAATAACAGACAAAGCAATAGCGTTCATGTAATAAAAACATTTACTAACACGTCTGCTGTGACATTACTGTTGGATCCAATATAATCGGCATAGCATTGTCTTTTAGTTTCAATATTTCTGACAATCCCGCATTGAAATAACGAGAACTTTTTAAGTTCTAAAACTTACAGACTTACTTGTTTCTAGTACAAGTACCTCTTATATGTCAAAAGACCAAGGGAAATGTGATTTCTCAGTTCATGACCCCTTTACGTTTTTCTTCTTGTTTATTCAGGTGTATAACTACACATCCAATCACTCTCATTTTTTGAAAAACTCAACTTTGAAGAAGAATATTTTGTAGAATTACAGATGTTAACATGTGCTCTGAATCACATTCTCATAATTGCGTAAATGTAGAACAAGTCTGTAGCTGCTATCATTAGCAGTATGTTCACTTAAGAGTCAGCAGAATGAATTTATTTACATTATATTTGATGCCTAACACCTTTGATTTCCATTTAATGAACAGTTTGCTTCCTGTGCGAGTGTTTCATTAGTTGTAGAATGACGTCATCGTGCACGGTGTGTGACGAAACAAGACTGTAACAGTAAACCTCCCTGTGGTGTGAATGATGGTCGATGTGAAAGTGTGAACCAGGGCACGGTTGCCAGGATGAAGACGTTCAAAGTCACCGCATCACGTCACTGCTCTTGAGCGGGTGACACACTGCTCAGCTCGACGCGAGATGTGTTGTGTCGCTGATGGTAGCTGTCAGTCACGTCTGCTCAAATCACCAGCTCTCACTGGAAATGAATGACTTCTGATCGCTTTGCCTCTGCAAATCGCTGTCGGTGTAAACGCACCATTAGACTTAATGAATTTAAAACGTACTGGGATGTTGTTTCTGTTGACGTTTTTTCTTTTCGTTATTCTCTGCACATTTCACATCACATATTCAGGTGTTCTATTATTCGGTCCTCATTGCCCTGTGGTGTTCTCACACAACACACAGTCAGGGTCATCTGTTATCTTGTGCACCTTCATGTGTGATGTTATGTTGAGTTGATAGTTTTGGAGCCTCAGGACATACACATTTGAACCAGGAAACCAAGGTTTTATTCCCTCAGGCTTTGTCATTTGCAACCATTCCATATTATGTTCAGGTGGAGATGGTTGTGCCATCATATTTCAGTCTTTAGTAATTACTATTTAATTTAAATACATAATGTTTAAGCACAAATCTATTACAGAGCTGATTTAGCATGGGTGTAGGTCTGGTGTGCTGCAAATCCTGTTTTGTTGTGAGTTTTTACCTACTTACATGTAAGAATGTGACTTAATATGATATATGTATCTGTAGTTTTAGCTTCAGGATAATTTTGAAGACAGCTCTGCATATTCTGTGCTGTGTTTCCCACAGAAGGTGTTAAGATGGTGACCATGTATTATGCAGTGTAGTATGTGTTGGCTGCTGACAATGAGTCCCAATGCACACTTCCATAACTGTCATAATTCACACTATCAGGGATGAAGATTCACAAATCTCAGCAGTGAGCTGTGCAATAAAGTTTAATATAGAAGAATACTAATCAAATCTACAACAGAAACATCTGGCTGCTGATTATCAGTCGTTCTTCAATAGCCAGTATTACATTACCTTCTACAAGATGTATTCTTATTGAAGAACCGTACGATACGAATCGTGTTATCCTGAATTGTTATAGGAATTTTGCATAATGGCCAGTTATCTAGTTTTACCGGAGTGTCTATTTTCACTATGTGCAGAGGTTATTTATAGTAACTCTGCCTATCAATGTGTGATTGAACTAGACAACAATACAAAAATCCCCACAAGACATCAGTTCCAGTGGTGTATCTGGTGAGGTGCATGATCAACCCGGGTTCAAACCTGCCTTTTGCCCAAAAAAATGTATTCCTTTTCAAATCTCATATCACATTGGAAAGGCATTTATTTTGAATAAAATTAAGAAAATAATCAAAAAGCTGAAAATAAAGTTTTATTGTCCCAAAGCATCCATTTAATAATTTGAATTAAAATGTTAATTTACACTTAATACGTTATTATTGTGTACTGTTTTATAATGTATACAATACTGATGTGCAGATAATTGCCATTATTTGCAATAATTGCTATAAATAGCTGAAAATCTTGCTAATTTAAGTGTAAATAAAATCTATAGCAATTTACACTTAGTGCAAAAAGTCGCTGCCTATATATATATATATATATATTAGCATCAAACATACAATGGTAACACTGTATTTTAAGGTCCAATTCTCGCTATTAACAAACCGTTAATTATGAATTTTACATTTACATTTAGTCATTTAGCAGACCCTTTTATCTACAGTGACTTAAAAATGAGGACAAATGAAGCAATTAAAAATCAACAAAATCAACTTTAAGAAAAATGATCATAACAAAGGTTTGGGTTAATCAACTGAAAGTTCAGGGTTTATGTGACGGTAAGTTAACAATGCTTTCTGGAATACGGCCTGGAGAATGCTATCTGTCATTGATCTCAATGGCTCAGGTACCATGTTACTCAAGGCATGATGGATTGAGACTTTAAGGTGTGTTGTCATTACAAAGTGGAAAAGCAACTGGCGAATAACAGGACGGGCAGCTGAGAATGCACAACGTTTGCCAAGCTGTTAAGTGTTAGCTATTTTGTAGCTAACCATAACCATAACCATGTTGCTGTACATTATAGATACCAATATGTGACTACGTGAGTCCCTAAATGTGAGCCCTCTGCGCTCCCATGAAAGTGATATGGAGTGTGACAGAATAAGTGAAATCCAACCACAAGTGTTCACAGGAGACGCATGTAAAAGACCACTTGTGATCAGATCAACAAAATCGCATGTTAATATCAGCTGGAAACAGGGTCTCAGGTGTTGGTTTTCAGGTGTGGGTCTCAGCCTGGTTTCACCACATCAAAAACAATGTAGTTGTATGTTTTAGACAAGTGTGACTTTTATTGTGGAGAGAAGGGGTTGGTAGTTGACCAGAATCGACCCGGCTGATCATAGCAGCAGCTTGACTGAATTATTCATGAACTAGGCTTTTACATTTTCATAAAAACGGAATGGTGCTTGACTATTCAAAAGTGTTTTGAGGAGTTTCTATGATGTTCTGATCTCTTTATAATTTTGAGCCCCTTTCATGCTTTTTATGCAAATGAATGCTTATGATGCAGTGTTTTTATTGCTTATTAGTAATCATTTTATACAGTGTTGCATATAATGGCCATAGCTAAAATATCAACTGAAAAATAAAATATAGCATACTTTATCTCAGTACATATCCAGAATATATTTTAATTGATCATCATTGTATTTCAAAAGTTTTTGTCTGCGAAAGTCAAGGGCAATAATTTGAAGAATGTTCTGTTTATTCTTTTCCATATAATTAAAGTCAATTTGGTGGGGTAGGGTGGGGTTTCGGGGCTCCAACAATTTAAACGTATCATAAATGTGCATATGCTGAAGATAGTACAATACAATACAATATTGTAGAGGCTTGTTTTGTGTGAGAAACAAAATATAAAATAATGGTTTTACACTTCCAACATGCCGACTGTACATCTCCTCTGCTTCAGTGGGCGTCTCTTCTCTCTGGAGATCAGTTGTACTGTCCACAGGCACCAGCTGATTACAGGCAGCAGCAGGTGTGTGCGGATGATGAGGTGGAGAATGAAGAACTTCCTGCCAGGCTTTGTGAAAATCAGCCCAAGTTTGGATAGGAGTTGTGGAGTGATAAGTGCACCTCCAGGAAGATTCATATTGCCTCTCGTCTGGTGGATACTGCTCCACTAGATATATTATAAATCATTTACAGAGTCATTTTGGAATGCAATATCCGCTACTAAACTCCGGCTTTTCTCCTTGTTATTATTCCAAGCCCTCCGAGGGATGGAGGTCTGAGGGTCTTAAGCTTAAAAATGGAAAATTGATCAGAAGCTGAGCATGGGAAGAGTTTATCTCCGCTGGGGACGACCCTCCTCATCATTAGCATTTACAGTGTTAGCACAGGCGTCCGCGAGCCACTTACTAATAACAGCTTTCCAGAGATGGGGACAGGGGATCTGTTCCTGAAAAATCTTTTATTTAACACATTTCTGTCGAATTTGGACAGAGATGTTGTTATTTTGGCTTGATGGAAATACAGTATGTTTTATTTACTGATTGAGTAGCTCTCAACTGGTTTTGCTTTAGGACCTTAATCATGGTACCAAAATAGTTTATTGTATAAAATAAATAAAATTACCTTACAAAACATACGTTTAAATGCATAAATATTACTAAAAACACTATTAGCATAACAGTAACAAGTCCATTGCCTTTTAATTAGTTAAACATTTTATTTGTTGTTTAAATATTTGGTTGGCACAACTGTAGTCTGGGTTGTACTTTTCTATACCTTGCATAGATTTGTTTGTGGAACAAGAAGATGAGAGAATGTCACAGTCTGGCTGCATCTGAAAGCTTAGGCAGCTGACTTGTTGCCTTGCTGTCTTATCTGGCAATGACTTTAGAGGCAGGGTTTGTGCACGAAGGTACCTCATGAAACTGATTTCAGACAGACTTCTGAGGCAGCATAGCGCTTTAATAAAATACAACAAACTAGAGAGAGCTTCGGTGAAAACTAAGTGAATATTTATTTTCTACAATACTAATTTATCCGTACAAAAGAAAAGAGCATAGGCTCATTGGAAATATGTGCCTATACCTACAGCTCTGCTAAACTTTGTCTAAACTATGTCTAAAAATGTACCTATACATACAAATCACTGCAGTTTCCAGTTGAAATGAACACTAGAGGCAGTGCTTTATTTCTTTTCACACAAAGTATGATTTGCAGGTCCTCACTTTTGATTAATAAAGCCAAATGTTCGCGTAATTACTTGAGGAATATTATGTTATGAATTCAAAACAATTTTAACATGCTGCGAGACATGAGCTTCTGGTATGAACCCCGTGAAACTACTGTCCAGCAAAACCACTCAAATCTGCATGAGGAAGTTAAAATAGCACGGCTTGCTTTTTATTTTAAGTGTTGGGTAGGTTTAGGGTTGGGGTTGGTGTAGGGGATATATCCAACACGACAAAGCATTAACTTTTGGTGACACTCCTTGGATATTTGAAATATGAACCACCGCTATACATACCTGAAGCAACGTAATACAAACACAGCAATACGTGCCTATATCAGCGTAACAAATATGTGCCAGGGTCACGTATTGAACCCGTGTTTTATCACCACTCACTGGACGTTTCACTTTGAAACTGCCGCGAAACGTGCAGTTAAGTATCTATTAACCATGTTGTAGACATGTGTTTAGAGGCACATTTTTCAAATGAGCCTGGGTTGAAAGAAAATGTGTTCAAACTATACACAAACTAACCACCAGCCACCAAGTTTTTTAGGTCATGGAATCAAAATCACAGTATAGTGGGATATCTAGGCAGTGAAGGACACAACTTTATCAGATAAGGTATCTCAGTTGATAGGATGTGACACGATCATTGGATTGATGTGTCTTGTTACCTCCGTATGCTGCCTGCGGAGGCCACTATCCGTGTTAGCATCTGCCTAATTTAGCTACCGGCTAATTTTAACCAAGTAACTGATGAACCAAAATACTGTCGAGTTTAATTGGACACACACGATTTGACATCAGTGGGGAGCAGTTACTATTTTGCTACCCTAACTATGCAGGATTATATGGTTAGTTGCATTTTATGTTTATCATTTACAATTTTATCAGTTATGATCCGCCATTTATGAACCACCCAGTTTCTGAAGTGTAGGGATGTATAAATCAACCTGCAGAAGATATTCTAGTTGCATTAGTTTGTGCAGGCCTCTGGATTCATTAAGAAAACTCATATTTATGTGTGCTGTTCTATGCGCATTCAGAAAAAAACAAAAGTATAAAAATGGTCCCATTTAAAATTTTCTTGTCTTGTTTTTATTTCTTTTTTTTCTGCAGGAGAGAGGATCTGACAAGAAAACTGTACAGCGAATGAGGATTCTTCCAGAGGGGAACGGAGCGCGTGTATGTGTTTTTCTTCAATGACAGGAGTAATCCGGCTGAGTTTGAGGGTTTGAAGGCAGGAGACACGTGCTGGAGGAGTTTCTCAGCATACGTCAGCATCTAGCAGCAGCGGCCATCTTTACGGACCATGTGGTTAGCAGTGCGCAAAAACCGGCTCCTTTTGCACCAGCAGGACTGCTGTAATGGCAGGGTTCATGACGTTTCTCTGTGGATATGGATTTTTTGTTGGTTCATGACGCTCGTCAGGGGACAAAGCTACCACCCCACCGTGAACACGCAGTATGGGAAATTACGGGGCGCACGGGTCCCGCTGCCCAGCGAGATCCTGGGACCGGTGGACCAATACCTGGGTGTGCCGTATGCTGCCCCGCCGGTGGGGGAGAAACGCTTCCTTCCACCTGAGCCGCCTCTGTCTTGGTCGGGGATCAAGAACGCCACTCATTTCGCACCGGTGTGCCCGCAAAACATTCAAAACGCCGTTCCGGAGATCATGATGCCAGTCTGGTTCACCTTTAACTTGGATATAGTTGCCACTTACATACAAGATCAAAACGAGGATTGTTTGTATCTTAACATCTATGTTCCAACGGAGGATGGTGAGTGTGTCGGGTATAACGGAGAAAAATAGCCTCTCACTATTACATTCTGTCACTTCCTGTGTTGTGTTTGAAGCATGAGTTGTTGTCTGGCGCATGCCGTGTCTGTGTACACCTTTTACATTCCTCATCATGACTTGATCTGCCATGAAGTCTTTCCATCAACTTTTCCCTTCCATGTCACTGTTATGGGTTCCTCTTTTATGTTGTTCAAGAAGGCAAACCAAAAGAAAGAAAGAAAGAAAGAAAGAAAGAAAGAAAGAAAGAAAGAAAGAAAGAAAGAAAGAAAGAAAGAAAGAGAGAAAGAAAGAAAGAAAGAAAGAAAGAGAAAAAGAAAGGAAGGAGAAAGAAATCTTTTTAATGTAAGAGCTCAGATTCTAATCTGACATGAAGTTTGGATGTAATGATCTTGGTGCACCTCCCTCTCCTCACTGTCTTGACTGTTCTGGGGGATTAGCGATCCGAGATTAGCTTGCTTGATGCCAGAATGAGCCTTTTGTAGCGTTCCTAAAATGTTCTGGAACACAAGAGGCCTATGGCATCAGTCCTAACCATGTAAGACCCTTTACTGTCCCACTTTCTTCTGTTAACATGCAAAGCCTGTCTCCAGAAACTTAAGATCTTTAAACGAATTCGTTGATCAAGTTGAACATTTGCATTTGCAAATATCTCCCCAGCACAAAGAGCATTTCTTACAAACTCTTACAGATTTGAAAGCAAAAGCGCAAGCTCTGTTCCAAAACCCAGTGTGCTGCCATTTAAGGATAAGTACATGCTTGAGAAGGCAAGAAGACTTTGAAGAAAAACGTAGACTTTGACGCTACAAATGCATAAAGTTCATAATGAGGGCATGGAAAGAACCGTATCAGTTTGTGTGCGCATGCACACAAAATACAACTGTACCTAACATTTTCAATGGTCAGTGGCAAAAATGCTGTTTGACATTGCTTAAAATTTGCATTTGCAGATTTCATGCCAGCTAAAAGATACAACTCTCAAAAAAGATATTCTCAATTGGTGCTAGCTGTAGTAGGATTACCAAGTGTCTTTTCTGTATCCATCACTGCCAGTTGCCAGAGGCTTGGTTAGCTACAGTACATTTTTATTATTGTTTTCCCAAGCTAAACAAAACTCTTAAAATACAATGATTACAGAATCTCCTAAAAAGTGGGGTGGATAAAGAAGGATGATATAAAAATGGTTGCTACACCCCATGATCTTTACTGAAATGCAGCACGCAACATAAGCACACAAACAACACTCCTCACATTAAGCTCATGGGAGACTTGACAATTGATTTCAATTGAGTTTAACATTAGCAAGTTGCTAAACCAATAACACAGTGCTCTAATAAGCAAAATAATGCATTGTAGACCAATATTGGAGTCCACCATTTTTCAGTGAGCTCAGTGCAGTGCATTCTGGGATTTCCTTCACTTTGAAGGATAAGTGCATTGCTGCATTTTAATTTGGCAAAAATTAAATATCCAAGAAGCCAGCATAATGTTACTGCCTACCTTTTAGAACAAGCAGACCTCTGATGTATGCGGTAAAATGCTGTCTGGGTAGTGCGCTAGGTTTTGGAACAGACCCAATTGTGTAATCGAAGGATACATGATCTTTTTGGAGCTAAAATTAATCTGAAGTAAAAAATGCTCCAAGGTTTGAGTGCACACTTACAGCAATTCTCTGCATCTGTTGTCAAAGCACGTTTGGTGCGTCGTGCAACAGAGCCGTGCATTTCTCACGCAAAACCTGGAGTGATGCAGCGGTTGTGAGGAGGAAGAGTTTATTTTGTGCTTGTAAAGGGTCTTATATAGCAGTGCATGTGAAACTAGGCTTCCTGTGTTCCAGGGTGCAGCAAACCAATTCCACTTTTTTAGGATTTTTTTCTGGCCAAAAGACAAAGCACCCCAGCTAACGTTCTGGACAGGTTCTCTTTGTTGTTCTTGTGGGGAGGGGGAGTGACGTTGTTGCATGTTCTCCTCAAACGTTTCTTCCAGAGACTTCTGTTATTGTGTAGTCTTTTATTCATTTTACAGTCAAAAGAATATCCAAGGAATGTGCCAGAAAACCCAACAAGAAAATATGTAGAAAAGGAGGTATGTAACAAGCCTACATTGGAGCGATATACCGAGAAGAGAGCGACTGGTACGTCCTCTCTCGTACCCACGGGATATCACCGTCAACTACAGAGTCTTGTGCGCAGAGCAATGTTAAAAATGTCTGTATTTTCTGTTCAACATAGTATTTTTTTTTTCTGTGAATATGTGCTATTTCAAATTGCTATACGGTGTGTATGTACACAACCTCCTGTTTTCACATGTTCAACCCTGTTACGTTCAACAACTTTAAAAATGACACAGGCTAAAAAAAATAATTGATCACTAGCAAATATGCTTGCACCATATAACACCATTGAACAACATCATGCTAACATATTTAAATGGACAAGTATCATAGCAGAACAGGGTTGAATGGAAAGTTCAGGGGGGATTAATTCAGCATTTAAACTGAAACAAAAAAGTTTCTAGATATTATATGATAGTAAGTGATTCGTAGATAATGAAAACACAATGTATTATTATTATTATAAGTACAACACAAAATGTATATGTAGTGTTGATACATGGACATGCTATTTGGCTCATATTTAGTGTGTTTTTTTATTTTATTTTATAAAATAATCAATTTCTATGACTTATCACTGTTAAAATATATCTGTAGTAAGTTATTGGCACACACACAGCACACAGTGATACCCTTTCCTAATAATGACCTATTGATCAGTGTCACTGATGTCATTACGCAAAGCATCATACATAAGATATGAGTCACTGATGTCATACAGCTTGATATGTGTCAGAAGTGTGTAATATCTTATGACACACGTGATTGTGAGTGCTCCTGCAGTCACAGTATGGAGTCTGCCATTACAGAAACCTCAGCACCAATGTCAAAATCAGTGCATTGTTTTAAAAAAAAAACAGCCATAATCACAATTACAACAAAAGTAACGTGTTTAGACTAGTATAACCACCTCAAAGCAGATACGGACAGAAAGTAACAAAAGACTTTGAGACATTAAGACTTTGAATGCTACACTGAAATAGTGTTTGCTTCAGAATTTGTCTGTTTAGTTGTAAGTTTTATATTGATAAAAACAATGCTTCTGTGACAGTAAAGGTTAATTGATTATGGACCATGGGACAGCTGCTTTGTCAACACATCTCCTTTAATTATGCAATAGTAATTATAACCTTAAAAATAACACCATCAAACATACAATTCAATGGCTGAGTAAACACTTTAATGCAGTAAATAGTATTAATAATGGCATCAGCTAAATTTATTGAATTGCATTGAAATTCATTAAAGAATATTCTGAGTTTAAAACAGTTTTAGCTGTAAAGGCAGCATCTGTGTCTTTCTGTCAATAACAGTAAAACAATTTAGACTCTGCTCCCCTCTGCTTAAAACTATTTTTGTATTTTTTACTTTTTAAAGAAATAGCATGTTTGCTTATACAGAAATGCATTAACATTATAAGTCATGGTGTACATGGTGTACACAAACATTAAAAGCAGAACTATGAAGCTTGTAGTGTTGTTCAAACCCTGAATTCTTCTATAATGGGTGCTCTCTGAGATGTTGTTTTAGTGGAAGGACCTGCTATCTCTAGATGGATGAACTCCTGGTGTTATTTCTGTAAACAGCACTTTACAGATTGTGTGCGTGTTGTGTGGAAGTTGATAGGTTTGCAAAGACAGGCTTTGTAAGTGATTGTATCAAATGTATTGCTCATGTTAACATGTGCCGCATCATGTTTAGGTTTTGTAGCTGCATCTTTGAAACAGTGTCTGGAACATTATCAGCACAGTCACTTTCCCCTAGAGACCTCAATCATAAGATATGTATCTGCTTTCATGAACTGAAAGATAAGTCTAAGTTATTTTCATGTCACAGATGCTGTCTTGCCTGGCACTGGTGCTTTTATTACATTCCTTAATGATGGCATTTTTGTAAGATCCATTCCCATTACAGTGATGTTTAATAAAGCACACTATGAGAGGAGCAACCTTAAGAGCAACCTTATCTAACCAAAGAAAACATTAGTTTATATTGTCTATGGAAGGTTTTATAAATTATTTTATTTTTATTATTTAATAGTGGAACTGAGATGTTTCCCACAAAATGTTTGCGTACCGGGACCCAAAACTGAAAAGTGAGTAACGAGCAGCTGGGGAAAATAAAAAAGAAATATTAATTGTTATTATGACAGTATAATAATGTCGTCTGACAGTAATTTGTGCATTGCATTTAGTACACTTAAACTGAGCTACTTTTTGGATAGCATTTTTGTTTTCATTATTATTATACTGAAATAATGTTACTCTGAAATGAAAAACATTTTCAAAACATAAAATAAAAGCATTTAAGGTGCACTCTCAATGTTTTATTTGTGTTGCACTGCTCGATAAGCGTTTTACAAAGTCAACTGCTATAGAAATAGACATATACATTAAACAATTATTTATTTATTCTACAAGCTAATTTTCCCCAAAAATCTTTAGATAATTACAAAGATAAAGCAAGTGGTATTCACTTTTGAAACAAAAATATATGGGAAACGTCTAGGTTACGTACGTAACCCCCGTTCCCTGATGGAGGGAACGGAGACGTTATGTCGTGACGACATAGGGGATTTACTTGGAAGCCCTGAACATCTCTGACTAAGAGAAAACGCCAATGAAATTGGCTAGTGGATTTTGCATACCTGAGCCACTCCCCGTGCATACGGGTATAAAAGGGCGACAGGTGCATCCACTCATTAGGTTTTACGCTGAGGAGCCGAGACGAGTCCCTGGCAACCAGCGATGGTTCAAGATTGTGGCATGGGGACATAACGTCTCCGTTCCCTCCATCAGGGAACGGGGGTTACGTACGTAACCTAGACGTTCCCTATCTGTCGGTCACTACGAGTTATGTCATGACGACATAGGGGTCCTATGGAAAGCGCCACAAGCTGAACCCCGTCACAACCTTGTGGCATGCAGATGTTGACAAGCGAGTGCGTGACAGACAAATGCCATGCAAGAGGTTGCAACCTTCCTACCGCTCCAGCCCACCGGGACCACTGAGTTCATCGCTGCTGGAGATAGCCAAGCCGCTGTTCCTTTCCCCACGGAATCGGAAGGGATTTCGACCTTCAGTGAAAGACAGCTTCAGGTCTTTCCTATTTGTTGTTACAGCTTGTCGTAACGGCAGGGAAGCGAGCCTTGCAGAGAAGGGCGCTACGGAGGCCACATCCTGCCCGAAGGGAGGTAACATGTGGAGACACTGATATGGACTGGCCCAGGCTTGGGGCAGTACTACATACGACTGGACTCTGGGGCAGATCCTACCTAGGAGTAGGGAGGGGGGCTGCCAGCATAACCTGACAGAAGCTCTGTCACAGGGAAGACACGGGTTTACCGTGAGGGAAACCTTACTGTGGAAGAATACACATATGGGATTACCCGAAGGGGAATCAGGCCATACGGACACCTAGCCCAGTACAGGGGCTGACCGGAGACCCGGCGAGCCAACACCAGTACTGGGCCTGGCGTCAGACTGCTCCGCCCAGTCTGACTGCCGGGGTGCTGGAGGATTCCACCAGGGTTCACCGTCCGGGAACTGAACTGGGGAAAAAGGCGCTCGTATCCCGGTGAGGGGAATGGCGCAGCAAGCGTGACACCGGCCAGTTCTTCCCGCCCATTACTTACCCAACACACGGGAAGAAACTGGCTCAACGCGGAGATTGTAGAATCTTGCGAAGGTGTTCGGTGTCGCCCAGCCCGCAGCTCTGCAGATGTCTGCCAAAGAGGCGCCGTGCGCCAACGCATGAGAGGAGGCAACACTCCTGGTGGAGTGAGCCCTCACCCCCAGGGGGCATGGCTCGCCTTGCGACTGGTACACCAAGGCGACGGCCTCCACTATCCAGTGGGCCAACCTCTGTTTGGAGACAGCCTTCCCTTTCTGCTGCCCTCCGTGGCAGACAAAGAGCTGCTCGGAGCTTCTGACGCTCCGGGTGCGGTCCACGTATATGCGCAATGCTCTTAAGGGACACAGCAACGCTAAGGCTGGATCTGCCTCCTCCGAGGGCAGTGCTTGCAGGTTCACCACCTGATCGCGGAAGGGCGTGGTGGGAACCTTGGGCACGTATTCAGGCCGGGGTCTCAAGACAATGTGAGAGTAGACCGGCCCGAACACAAGGCACTCTTCGCCACCGAACGCCTGGAGGTCCCCGACCCGTTTGATGGAAGTGAACGCGGTCAGGAGCGCTGTCTTAAGAGACAGGAACTTCAGCTCGACTGAGTCCAGCGGCTCAAAGGGCCCCTCTGAAGTCCAGCCAGGACGATAGAGAGGTCCCAAGAGGGCACAAGGGGAGGCCTGGAGGATTCATCCTCCTGGCCCCTTCAGGAACCTCACGATGAGATCATGCTTTCCCAGGGACCGGTCCACTGCATCGTGGTGAGCCGCAATAGTGGCTACATAAACTTTCAAGGTGGAGGGTGACAGCCTACGCTCCAACCTTTCTTGCAGGAAAGAAAGCACTACTCCAATCGTGCATCTTCGGGGGTCTTCTCGGCGAGAAGAACACCAGGTCGCGAACAGACTCCATTTCAGTGCGTAGGTTTGCCTTGTTGAAGGAGCTCTAGCCTGAATGATGGTCTCTACCACCGCCGGTAGTAGACCATTCAAGTCTGCCGCGTCCCGTCCAGGAGCCACACATGGAGGTTCCATAGATCTGGACGCGGGTGCCATATGGTGCCGAGCCCCTGAGAAAGGAGGTCCTTCCTCAGAAGAATGCGCCAGGGAGGTGCTGTCGCGAGGGAAATGAGTTCGGGAAATCAGGTCCGGGTGGGCCAATGGGGCGCAACCAGCAGGACCTGCTCCTCGTCCTCCCTGAGCTTGCACAGTGTCTGTGCGAGTAGGCTCACTGGGGGAAAACGCATACTTGCGTAAGGCCCGAGGCCAGCTGTGTGCCAGTGCGTCTGTGCCGAGGGGGCCCTCGGTCAGGGAGAAGTACAGCTGGCAGTGGGAGGACTCGGGAGGCAAACAGGTCTACCTGAGCTTCCCCGAATCGACTCCAGATCTGCCGGATCGTCTCGGGATGGAGTCGCCACTCTCCGGGGAACGTGAGCTGTCGTGAGAGCGTGTCGGCCGCACGATTGAGCTGCCCGGGATGTGAACAGCACGCAGTGACTTGAACTGCGTGTGACTCCAGAGGAGCGAGCTGTGACATGCGTTGTGATCGTATACCCCAGCCGGTTGATATACGAGACCGCCGCAGTGTTGTCCGTGCGGACTAGCACGTGCTCGCCCAACAGCAGTGGCCGGAACTGCCGCAAGGCTAAATGCACTGCCCACAGCTCTAGGCAGCTGATGTGCTAAAGCAGTAGGGGCCCTGTCCAGAGCCCCAAGGCTGCCTGCCCGTTGCATGTAGCGCCCCAGCCCGTGCTGGAGGCATCTGTTGGGACCACAGTATGCCGGGACACTTGTTCTAGGGGCGCCGCGGCCCGTAGAAAGGCAAGGTCCGTCCAGGGGCTGAGGGAGCAGCGACACTGCTGGGTGATACCCACTCGCAGTGTACCGCAGCGCCATGCCCACCTCGGGACCCGGGAGTGTAGCCAGTGCTGAAGTGGTCTCATATGAAGCAATCTGAGCAGCTTGACTGCAGCTGCGGATGCCATATGCCCCAGGAGCCTCTGAAACTGTTTCAGTGGTACCACATTCCTGCCTCTGTAGGAACTCAGGCAGTTCAGCACTGCTTGTGCACGTTCCTCCGTGAGGCGTGCCGTCATACTCACCGAGTCTAACTCCACACCGAGAAAAGAGATTCTCTGCACAGGGGAGAGCTTGCTCTTTTCCCAGTTGACCCGAAGCCCCAACTGGCTGAGGTGCCGGAGCACCAAGTCCCTGGGATCGCCCAACTGCTCTCTGGATTGGGCTAGGATAAGCCAATCGTCGAGGTAGTTGAGGATCCTGACACCCACCTCCCGTAACGGGGTAAGGGCGCCTTCTACGACCTTCGTGAACACACGGGGAGACAGGGAGAGCCTGAAGGGGAGGACCCTGTACTGCCATGCCCGACCTTCGAACGCAAACTGTAGGAACGGTCTGTGTCGCAGAAGGATCGAAACATGAAAGTAAGCATCCTTCAGGTCAATCGCTGCAAACCAATCCTGGGGCTGGATGCATTTGATAATGCGCCTGCGCGTCCGCATCTTGAATGGGAGCTTGTGTAAAGCCCGGTTCAAAACTCGCAGATCCAGGATTGGTCGAAGGCCACCACGTTTCTTGGGTATGATGAAGTAAGGGCTGTAAAACCCCTGCCTCCTCTCGGCTGGAGGGACCGGCTCGATTGCGTCCTTTGCCAGGAGGACAGCAATCTCCTCGCGCAAGACAGGGGCGTTCCGGACTGCCACCGACGTCTCGAGAACGCCGTTGAACTTGGGAGGTCGCCTGGCGAACTGAAACAACGATCGTGTCCGTCTTCTGCGGACAGGAAACGACCACAACCAGAAGGACACGGACGAAACAGCATCTTGAAAAAGACGCGATCGTCCGTGATTTGCTCTTTTAGAATTTGCTCTCTCAGTTGAAGTGCCCAGGGGAATCGCTGACGAGAGGGACTCCGCTGATCGCACCGTTACGCCAACCGGGAACAAAACAAAGATGAACGGCTTTGTGGAGATCAGCACTCTTCTCATCCACTCGGCTCCGAATCAAAAATCTAATGAGTGGATGCACCTGTCGCCCTTTTATACCCGTATGCACGGGGAGTGGCTCAGGTATGCAAAATCCACTAGCCAATTTCATTGGCATTTTCTCTTAGTCAGAGATGTTCGGGGCTTCCAGGTAAATCCCCTATGTCGTCACGACATAACTCGTAGTGACCGACAGATAGGGAACTAGTGCTTATATGTGACCCTGGACCACAAAACCAGTCTAAAGTGTCAATCTTTTTTAAATTGGGATGTATACGTAACCTGAGCTGAATAAATCATATTTCCATTGATGTATGGTTTGTTATGATAGGAAAATATTTGGCTGAGATACAACTATTTGAAAATCTGGAATCTGAGGGAGCAAAATTAAATAAATATTAAGAAAATTGCATTTAAAATTGTCCAAATTAAGTTCACTGCAATGCATATTACTAATCAAAAATTACGTTTTGATATATTTACGGTAATTTTACAAAATATCTTCATTGAACATGATCTTTACTTAATATTCGAATTATATTTGGCCATTGCTACACATATACCCCAGCGACTTAAGACTGGTTTTGTGCTCCAGGGTCACATATTTTCATTGATACATATAACAAATATATATAGCAATGAATGCAAAAACTGCACTACGTTTATAAGGAAATATATTTTCTATGTGTAAGGTTTCAACTGGTCATGTGATCTCAACATGGCTGCCCACCTGCTCAATATAAACTAAAACAGCTTACAATCTTCATCTTCATTTTAAACTAAATCTTCTATCCGTAGGTGCGAAAGCTTACAAAAATAGCAAAATGACATGCAATATCTGTCACATTTGTAGAAGGGGTGTCTGGACAATAATGGCATTGTGTTGAGCATCAGATTACAACAGCATGTTCCCTGGAAATCAGAGAATGGAGACAGACACCGTCGCAGTCTCCCGTGATCTTGTTACGAGAAAAGTAAATAACATCTAAGCATCAAAACCCATGTCTTTACACAGCAGCTGCTGCTGAACTATTAGCAACTGCGTTCAGGGGAAAAGTAGAGTTTGGAACACATTTGCAGTGAGTTTGCGCTGTCGGTTAAATGATCTATGTGTTGTGAGGGAAGTCTTAAGGGAACAAGCCCTCCCCAGAGGAGCCGTCTCTCTGTATATGGGTCAGGAACAAGAGCAGCAAGCATTAATTTCCTTTACTAGATGCTTAATATGCTTACCTTTGCTGAATCTACAAATAGTATTGCTGATAGCTTAAATGAACATGAAAGAAACCCTTCTGAATGCTGGTTTTGTTTTCAGTAAATGAGTGGCTGCATTAAATGAGAGTTTCTATTTCAATACTAAAGCCTCTAGATATTTATATTTGTAATGAAGTGTTTGCATTTTCACAAGAGCTATGCCTTGATGATCTTAATAGCATGTAATATATTAACAGAACAGCGGTTGAAGTTTTGAACTTGGCAAACGCAAACATAAAACATTTGCATTAGAAAGCACGATTCCCAGCTCCAACATCGGGGTTTTAGTTTTTGGAGTGCAATCTTTTTGATCACATCAAAAAAAATACAACCTATTAGTCTCAACGTGCAGCAACATGAAATCTTATGTAAATTCCGGCTAATTTGCATAACATAAAATCATCAGTAAGGGTTGCCAGGCAACAGTACACTTGTGCTCTAAGAGCCTGTTGATGGTCTATCTACTCTGTCGAGCTGTTTCAATCCAATTTGCCTTAGGGATTTACAAAAGACAATTTTACCAAGACATTGTGTTAGGTAGAAAAGCTGAAAATGTGACAGAATGGAGGTACTTTCAGGCTGAATGACACCTGTATGAAAGGTGTTACAGTGAGTGAACACATTAAAGTACAAAGTCGTTCTTCTGGGGAACATTAGCACGCACAAACACTTCAATCCATTACCAGAAGGTCGATTTGGTAAGAGTTTTTGAAGGATGCAAAAAAAAGCACGAGTAAATAACAAAATCTTAAATCCTCATTTGCTTTAAAATTGTATTTCTAATCCCACAAAATTGATCTATTGACATATTATGAAAGTGCCGAAAGTCGCAGTTTTTTTTGCTTTGTCATATAAGGTTTGCAGGGTCACAGAGAACTTTTGTGACCTAATTTGATCTTCAGAGATTATGCCATCAGAGACGGCATGCATTTCCAAAAATAATTAGTACATTTTGCATTTCCAAAAAATAGATGAAGAAAAAAAATAACAAAACACATTAAAATACATTTACTTCCATAATCTTATTCGTGTATTTCCAAGTGAAGCAGCATGTTCCATGAGGAAATTGTGGGGCTGGGTATTTTTTACCTTTTTGAAATAATGTGCACCAATAATTCACAAAATAACCAGGAACATTAAGTAAGTAATCAGGGTCAAATTTGATTTACCTCAAAGCAGTGGCTCTACTCTTGTGAAACTATTACGTTATGAAAATGGGTCACAGGGCTGTTCTGGGAGGGAGAAGGGGCGCTGCTAATTGTTAATAATAAAACGCAGATTGACAAATAATTGGGATAATTAAGTAGGCTTATCTGCTATTAAAAGGAGACTGTGCATCCAATCAAAGCCATCAAATGGTATTTTGGCACAAGTTCATCCATCACTTGGTAGGAATTAGTCGGATTAGACAGATTCCAACAGGTCACACCGTCATCCTTGAAAACTGCAATATTACCTCGCCAATAACTTTCCACGTTTAACCAAGGAGATTTTACCTCGGTGTGATGGTGCGGACCCCGGGGGGTTACACATACAAATAATTAACTGCACTTGATGCTTTCATAAAATTCAAAATGAGGCACCCAAAACTGTATATGGCATCACCACGAAGACGGAATGATCCAGGCTCTTGTCTACTGAAATATATACATAAAAACTAATAATTTTATAAAAACTGCACTCTATAAAAAGACCAATGTCTGGTTTATGAATTATTAGATGAAATTAAATTAAAAAAATTCTGAAAATATAAATACAAAAATTATAAATGGCACATCTAGCTTTTTTAATTCACTATTGAAGTTACTAAGTAATATCTATGAGTTTTTAACATTTTGTTAATTTACATTTAATATAAAAATTTAGTGGAATTTTTTGAGTTTCTATGACCTCTAATAAAAAATGCTTTATTTTAATCCCAGCCTATAAGAACATGTCCATATAATAACTATTGTACCAAATTAATGTGAATTATATATTTGGTCATTAAAGTTATCATTCGTTATTTACACAATCTTATATTTGTACATCACATATTTTACGTGGGAGAGACACCATTTACTTGAGCTTTAGCTTAGCTTTGGTTGAGCTCAAATGATAATCGGTGGAGCTCCTGCAGATTCCCCAGGGTCACAGACCCCCTGCATTAACTAATGCTAATTTATACAACTTCAAATGTTAAAATGTATTAGCATAAGAAGAAATTAACATTAACCAAGATGAATGGCTTTAAAGGTCTTCATTTTTAGTTCATATTAGCTATTGCAGTAACTAATGTTAATGTATTGGATCTTTCTAAAGCGTTTTTCACAAGACCAGTATCGAATCAAACTGCATATTTTTAATTAGTTTATTCCATACATGCTGAGTGTTGAATATTTCATATTTATCCCATGTATATGATTCTAGCAGGAGGCAGTTCTGTAGGCTATTCTTCAATGCAATCTTCAACACATCTAGTTTTTATCTGTTTATATATTCAGTTTAAGAATTCCCTGGGATGAATCATGCTGTTAATAGAACGTTTAATGCCTAAAGGGTGTTTTTAAAGATTGCATTAAAACCATTCCCCAACCACAGGATCAATTATATTTATTTGCTGCTATTAACATAATATTCTGATGTTGGCTACTCATTTCTAGCATGAAATCTCTCAGGAGCCGCTTCTGTCATGTTTCAAATGGGCTCTGACAAATCACTTATTAAGAGAGAATTCATGCTATTGTTTTGTCTTTGGTGCAAATTAATTATCTGAGAGAAGGGCATTTGGAGGAACCAAACCAGAAAACCTATTTACACAGCATTTAGAGAGTAGCAGGGTTTTTTCCCACGAGAAAGACGAATTGAAAATGAATTGGACAAGCCGTCATATTCCAGCAGTCTGCCAACGTGATGGAAACTGCTAAGTGTTGGAATCTGAACTAGGCTCCGACTGAGCAATGACAGACAATGAAATGGCATGGAAATCGCTTTTTAGATAGCTCAACTTTACCGAGGTTTGAAATGTGTGCGTATGTAGCTGCAAGCTAAGCTGCATGGCAAACAGCAATGGCATAAACGGAGAAAGGGGTGGGCGGAAGTTAAGGAAGAAAGGCACAAGAGAAGCGGATGTCCTCTCTGCTTGATATGGAACAGCTCTTTTAAATCTGTGGCTGCCCATAGGCCTGGCGTGAGCAGAGTCTTGCCAGTGGCACTTCATTCAGTTTGACTTGAAATGCAAGACACAGCTTATTCAGGAAGTTTTTGTTGGGATCCCACACTGCTCGCTGGCCCAGTATATCTGCCCGTTCAGAGCACAGTGTCTTCCAAATGCTCTTTGTTGTTAGTCCTTCTGTAAAGGGCCAGTTATTCTTCCAAGGTCAGGCTGTATCTGTTTTCGTGATCTATACGGCACTGCTTCATTTCATCTTAAGAGGCACGCCAAAAACAGAAGGTAAAAAGAATGTATGTCTTCGATAGAAACATCCAAAGATTTCAATGAAATATTTCAGCCATCTTAATGTAATCATCGGTTTCTGACCACGCTTCTTTTTCATAAGCGCTCTTCGCAGTCACTCTTGGTTATTGCTGCAGCGGTTAACGCCAAGGACAGCTCATAATGTGCTCCTCTATTTATCCAGCACTTGTAATAAAAACAAAAGGCCTGTGATATAAAGTCCTCTGGGCTACTAAAGCCCTGGTGTAAATTTTTGGCTGTCCTTTCTTTAGGATTACAGTCTCCTTAACCTTTAAAGTCGATATCAAGTCAAAATTGGACCTATTTACTTGTAATACATATTCCTGGTTTTATTGTACAAAACTCACTAGTCTTAGTTTATGGCAACAATAGCAAATAAAAACGCTAGATAGCTGATACTGCTGCATGTTGTCATTTGGACTACGTTGGTACTGATTTTTGGAATAAGCTATTGCAGTTACTTTTATTGTCTAACTATATGATATGTATAATATGTACATTAATACTGGTACGTTTAAAGTTGGGGATAGGATTAACAGTTATAAAATACATCTATAAAATTGAAAAAGTGAAAACTAAAGAGTTACATTCCCTGGACCACAAAACCAGTCATAAGGGTCAATTTTTCTGAATAAATAAGCTTTCAATTGATGTATGGTTTGTTATGATAGGACAATATTTGGCTGAGATACGACTATTTGAATATCTGGAATCTGAGGGTACAAAAAAAATCTAAATATTGAGAAAATCGCCTTTAAAGTTGTCCAAATTAAGTTCTTAGCAATGAATAGTACTAATCTTATTTTATCTTACTTAATCTAAAATGAAGTTTTGATATATTTACAGTAGGACATTTACTAAATATATTGGACCACGATATTTACTTAAAGTCCTAATGATTTTTGGCATAAAAGAAAGATCAATAATTATGAACAATACATTGTATTTTTGGCTATTGCTAAAAAATACCCCAGTGACTTAAGACTGGTTTTGTGCTCCAGGGTCACATATATACACTGACCAAAATTATATTGTTTTTGTTCCCATTTTTCATGAGCTGAATTCAAAGATCTAAGACTTTTTCTATGTCCACAAAAGGCCTATTTCTCTCAAATATTGTTCACAAATCTGTCTAAATCTGTGTTAGTGAACGAGATAATCCATCCACCTCACATGTGTGTCATATCAAGATGCTGATTAGACAGCATGATTACTGCACAGGTGTGTCTTAGGCTGGCCACAATAAAAGGCCACTCTAAAATGTGCAGTTTTATCACACAGCACAATGCCACAGATGTTGCAAGTTTTGAGGGAACGTGCAATTGGTGTGCTGACTGCAGGAATGTCCACCAGAGCTGTTGCCCGTGAATTGAATATTCATTTCTCTACCATAAACCGTCTCCAAATGCGTTTCAGAGAATTTGGCAGTACATCCAACCGGCCACAACCGCAGACCACGTATAACCACACCAGCCTAGGACCTCCACATCCAGCATCTTCACCTCCAAGATCGTCTGAGACCAGCCACCCGGACAGCTGCTGCAACAATCGGTTTGCATATCCAAAGAATTTCTGTACAAACTGTCAGAAACCGTCTCAGGGAAGCTCATCTGCATGTTCGTCGTCCTCATCGGGGTCTCGACCTGACTGCAGTTCGTCATCGTAACCGACTTGAGTGAGCATATACTCACATTCGATGGGGTCTGGCACTTTGGAGAGGTGTTCTCTTCACGGATGAATCTCGGTGTTCACTGTAAAGGGAAGATGACAGACAGCGTGTATGGCGTCGTGTGGGTGAGCGGTTTGCTGATGTCTACGTTGTGGATCGAGTGGCCCATGATGACGGTGGGGTTAGGGTATGGGCAGGCGTATGTTATAGACAACGAACACAGGTGCATTTTATTGATGGCATTTTGAATGCACAGAGATACCGTGACGAGATCCTGAGGCCCATTGTTGTGCCATTCATCCACGACCATCACCTCATGTTGCAGCATGATAATGCATGACCCATGTTGCAAGGATCTGTACATAACTCCTGGAAGCTGAAAACATCCACTAACACAGATTTAGACAGATTTGTGAACAATATTTGAGAGAAATAGGCCTTTTGTGTACATAGAAAAAGTCTTAGATCTTTGAGTTCAGCTCATGAAAAATGGGGGCAAAAACAAAAGTGTTGCGTTTATAATTTTGCTCAGTGTAGATGAATCTCACACACTGCTATAATTGAAAATAACAATCAATAATGTTTTCATCCCATAGCCTGAACGCAAAACTGAAATGTTGCATTAAAACATGATTATCAAGCTGTCATATTTTAATCTATTTTTGTTTATCAATTTGCTTCTATTTATTCACACACAACTGCTTATTAGATTAACAAGAGCGATAAAAAAGTAAAAATGTAACTATAAACTATTTATTTTATTTCATATATATTCTATATTTCTATACCTGTAAATATATATGAGATAACGATACTGAGTACATAGTAGCCAGAAAGAAATGCAAATTTTAAAGAAAAACGTCAGACATACTTACAGGCTTTTGCATTTGAACTCTTCATAAATAAATATATATATATATATTGTAACTGCATATGAACAGTGGACCAGGGTACCATACAAAGGGACCAGGCTGGTTTTATATTGTTGATGAATGGTTAGGTTTAGGGGTCACAAACACAGATGGCAGCAAACAGGTTTTGCAGTCACAGGCCAACTGAGAAACTGCCATTGAGATGAATGGGAATGCTAACGGATAGCTTTCTACAGGTTACAGGTCATTATTCACATTAATTAATGCATATGACCAGGTCTGTTCTGAGACAGAATGACAGTTTTCACCAGCCTGTCAATTCCCGATTTAAAAAATGATGTGCCCATTCTGCATTTTAATCACGGTGCACATGGAAATACCTCAGATTACAGGAGTAAAATGGGTTTTCAGTCAATCTTTCACCTCAGATTGATACTAAAATCTGTATATGCTACATTGAAATTTATTTCCAGAAGTAACAAAAGATAAAATACTATGACAAATGCCGAGGAGAGAGAGAGAATGCGAGAAGACCACAGGAGGATTTGAGACAAACAGTGAAGTGAATACGATCTTGGATTGTTAGAAGTCAACATTTCGCCAATAGTTCCCTTGCCACATTGTGACCTTTCCGATATGTAAATCTGGGCTCAATCCATTGTCACTTTGACCCTCTTCAGAATGGGATGCACTTTACATTCAGTGAGCTCTTAACACTGACGCATAGGTCACAGAGGCTGTATTAGCTCACTGTAAAAACACTTGTGTGTGGAGACCAGATGGACTGCCGTCCTCTGAGGCTTATATTATATAAAGTGCTATAGTGGGCTGGGAATCTTATTCAGAACCGGTTCAGTTTTAAACCAGTGATTTTCATGACATTCATTTCCATCAACGCTTCTTGAACATTCGTGTTTTAATGCTGATACAGATGAAACACTGCAGTGAAAGGGTGGTGAATGCAATGCAATGTCAAAGTGAGAAGTGACAAAGTAGAGAAAATGTTAATGAAAGGATAAAAAACTCCAAAAATCTAACTTATACTATCAGTTTGAATCAGTCTAGTGACTAACTTGTTCATATAAATATGTCTTAAGTGTCAATTTTTCAAAATTGAGATTCATACATCACATGAAATCTGAATAAATAAGCTTTCCCTTGATGTATGGTTTATTATGATAGGGTTATTTGAAAATCTGGAATCTGAGGGTGCAAAAATCGAAATATTGAGAAAATATCCTTTAAAGTTTGTGTTGAAGTTCATAGCAATGCATATTACTAATCAAAAATTAAGTTGATATATTTACAGTATGAAATTTACAAAATATCTTCATGGAACGTGATCTTTACTTAATATCCTAATGATTTTTGGCATAAAATAAAAATTGATCATTTTTACCCACACAATGTATGTTTGGCTATTTCTACAAATATACACCAGTGACTTAACAATCATTGTTTAACATGTTCAGACTGAGCCAACAGACCATTTTAACATGATAAATTGAATATTAACAAAATGTATGGGTCTAGGTAAAAAAATGTCATTTTCATGAAAACTATTAAAATGGATTTATAGCGTTTTGGAAAAGAGCTCTTCATATATATATATGCTGAGTTATTAAAAAAAAAACATAATTCAAATATGATTCCAAAACATTATTCAAAGTGCATCAAAATAAATTATTTATGGGATCATTACAGAACCAGAATTATTATTTTAAAATTTTCCTAAACATTCCTAGGGCTAAATTACTGAAATCAAATGAATGCAGTGTTTGACCTACAAATGTAAAATATAAATTTTCTATGCATAAGAAACAACACCAAATACATACACTCACTGAATTCATCATTCATTGATGTTATCGGTGGTTGATAAATCCAAGGATTATGCATTTGATTTGAAGTGTTTAAAAATCAGATTTTCACTGAAGTGTTTAACATCTGCCTTATTAATGCAGAAATGTTTGGACTGTGAATATTCTAAATGAAAAATAATAGCGTTTAAGGGAACTGCAGCATGATGCCATTAAATCCAGATGCACTATAAAGGACATTTGACGTGACAGAGCTTTCTCGCCTCAGGTGTCACAGCTGCCACCTCTCTCAAACAATGCCTTACTTCAACTTAACCTCACGGTGTGATGCAACACACCTAGTGGACTCCGATGCACAAATAAAACAGCATTTCTTAAAAGACAAAAGAAAAAACATGCATTTTGAAGAGTTTCATAAAAAGCGCTTTAAAAGATTGACCTCACTCACTATATTCAGACATTTTAAAACCGAGAGGCTGATAATGAAGTTTTCTCTACCATTACAAATTGTAGCTTGTCTCGTTAATACATTTTATTTATCTATAGTGTGTTAAGCTCTTGACCCTTTGAAAAGTATGTCATTTATTTTAATGAAACTCTGCAGCACTCATTGTATTGTAGTACTACTTTGTTTGAATAAAGAATTTGTAATATAAAGAACAGACTTAATAAGAGGATCCAACTCAACTGATAATTAATTTTAATATTCTGCTATTATGTACACAAAATGATCTATCATGTTTTAGCCATTTAATCAAATGTCAGCAAGCTCTAACCTCTTATTAGGTTGTGTTCTTATCGATGCACATTATGTGAACTTGATTCTGTATACATAAACAATCATGTTATACATTTAAGTGATTTGTTTCATGTAATTTAATGAATACTGTTTAATATTAATCACATGTATAGCTAAATACATGTAGTGCTTTTTTGGTCCATTTCTTGTCTTTAAGATCATACTATTTTGAATTATCCTGTGCTTCTCTGTATTTTCCCTGCTTTACTAACAGGAACCCAATCCAAAAAACAGGGCGAGGATTTATCCGATAACGACGGTGATGAAGATGAAGGTATTCACTTTGGTGACGAAAGACAATTGCATGTCTTGGATTGATTGATTTTTCCCTCTGTACTTTGAATGCAGCCCTCCCTTTTGCATCTTTTATCTTCTCTCATGGTCTAAAGAGTCATCTAAGTCTTTGTATGTCAGGGAGATTGTCAAGAGTGAGAGTGAATTGCGTTGGTGTAGCGTGGCTTTGTATGTTTTTTCTTTCTTCTGTTTCTGTTGAATATGGTATATCTGAGGCTTGAATTGTTTTAATTAGTGCAGTGGTTCTCATCTGCTTTTGCTTCACAACCCAACAGATTATAAAAAGTATTTATCATACAAAAGTAACAAAAATGTACTTACAATCATTTTGAAATCTATTTGCATTACCATGAACAGCATAAGCCCAACAATATGTTTATAAACAATCTTTACATTTTATTAGTTTTAATTATCAACACGATCTCATAGCTAATCATATATATTTGTACATTTGTACATTAAATGATTAATGTAATGCATTGTAAACATTGTAAGAAGGATTTTTTTCATTCTGTTCCGTGTCATTTCTGATGCCATTTCAATTTGTTTTGAAGGATTCCATGACTTTTCCATGATCCAACTTTAAAATATTAAAAACCGTTTAATCAACAAAAAATTATAATAATATACAATGTATATACTCTAAAATAGTAATGTATATACTCTAAATACTCTAGTTCCATAACCATATTATTGTTATCACACAGAGTAATAGTACAGATTCAAGCCTTATTAAGGCATGTTCATTACACTTCAACTTCAACAAACCGCTAAACGCATACGTCACGCAAAGCTTTGACCTCTACATGAAAAGCATCGCAAATAGTATCACAGAAGGTTGATATGATCATTTATTAATTTACATAGAATACAATACATTACATACATTACATTATCGGAATGATATGACATGACCTATGTCTTATAAATAAGCACTTTATAGTTATATGTACATGATCTGTCGCTCTTTCATCTCATAGGTCCACGGCAGATGAGGGAAAGGTGAAATTATTTTAACCCTGAGTTTTGTGTAGCGGTACTTGACTTGCATGCAACATAACGCAGGCTGTATTGCTGATGAGTCTCATTTAGTCATGGAATAGCTGTATAGAATTCGATCCTAGGCCATAATATAGCGCAAAGACATGTTTTCATGATGTGGTAATTAAAATATATTTGTTGTTGCTTGGCTCCCGTATATGTTTTTCTAGCATGCAGGACTTAGGCTGTCTGTATTCAGCAACATGGAGACACATATGAGCATGGAGTATCACAACACAGTTTTTAAAAGAGGCGAATGGATTTAGATGAGGAGAGAGAGGCTGACAAGTTCTGGTAAGAGGATTAGCAACGGAGGAGGAAAAAGCATGCGTGCAAGAGAAGTTGCCAATCAGCAAGAGCATTGTTCAATTTCATCATTTATCTTGGGATATTCTGGGCTCAGGGTGGATATCTGGCGAGATTAGAATAGGAAAGCATTCTTCCCAGTTACTGTGAAAGGCTTAAACCCCAGAACCTATATCAAATCCTGTTATTGTTGTTCCTTTATGCTCCTAAACTGACAATATATTTTATAGGGGAGGGACATGTTAGGTGCTGGAGTTATGGTCTAGTTGTCCACCCTTGCTGTGCCTTTGTTGGTTTAGACCAAGTGCGGCTCTCAGTTCTCAGCTCGTGTTCAGGTGCTGCAACAAAGCAGGTACGCTGGCTTTGTGTTTGCCATTCGACTGGTGTACTTCACAGCGGTTTCTAAGGCTGAAATGGAAACTAAAGCACCTCACGCTTGAAGCGACTCAGTCAGGGTATTAACAGCAGTGTTAATCGATATGCTTTCTTCAATACCAGTGGAGGCAGAGGCCTTGTAATGCACACGTCTTAGCCCTCCATGTGTAGAGAAGCTTCCTCTGAGAATTTGGGCTTCAATCCAAAGCAGTTCCATTACCTTTGCAATTGGCTGGTTCAGACAATCCAATTTCTGACTTGTACAAATGCGGTGGCTCTCCATGAAAAATCCTGTAGGCTCAACAGTCAAGCAGCATGTCCTTCCAGAGGCTTTTCCGCTTGGTCTGGAGGTTGGATTTACGGCCATAGCAGTCCCAGTGGGATGTGGATTCTGCTCTGGATTGAGATGTAGTCCACCGAGATGTCCGTGTTCTAGCCTGAGGCATGTTTTTGCATGAGGTGCCAATTACCCTGCATCAATGGCCTGCCTATTTTTCGTTGACTCTGAATGGCCCAGGGGTATGGCGTCAACAGCGACAATAGGGCACATGGCTGATGAAGCATGCCGATACATTAAAATAAAACAAGAATACAAAGCAGGCAAAGGTGGCAAATGAGTTAGCCTAGACTGGGAGGCTGTGGTTGGTAAACAGTTGAGCTTCCACTGAAGTTATCAAATGTAAGAGTGCTACAAATTAGTTTTGACACTTGAACAGTGCTGGAATGATATTCCACTTGAGTCAACTATATATCAGTATGCCCTGTGTGTCTAACAAGGCGTGTAAGTCAAAGCAACAATACTCGGACACAGAAACTAGAATTGAGCTGCCACTGCATGTTTGCGAAAGATAGCAATAGTGAGCATGATGCATTGTTCACCTTACAACCTCTACTCCTCTCTGACTACATAGTATCATTGTGAATCTAGGCCATTCTTCCTTGGCAAACAATTATAGAAGACATCACCACACACTTAAACCTTTGCCAGGTCAGCCATGAGCCTTTAGGCACAAATTAAGGCAACTGTGCAAATACATCCCAGTCTTTCCATCTCTTTCTGCTCACCCTAGCTGAATCCCAATTTATCTGCTTCTAGGTAGGAAGGCATGCAAGTAAGTTAATATGTCAGTACTATGCCCATTATTTTATTTGGGATGCACCAATCCTAATCTGGTTTACTGTATTGGAAGAATACAGTGAGACTTGGGATTCAGCCCATATGTCTGTATTTAGCTCTGAAATAGACTGAGCTCATATGTAGGGTTGGGTATCGTTTGAAATTTATCGATTTCGATTCGATTCTGCTTATCGATTCCGATTCTTTTTGATTCCCAGTTTCGATTTCAATGTGATTAGATAATGATATCAAGCATTTATCCCGTGTCTCTTTTTAGCAAACCATTGCACGAGAGCCTATATTTTAGTATGCCTTTCAGAGACGTTCTGAAATGTAATGCATACATGCATGAACAGTATGCAGCTTTAATCGCCTTTTTTTGGTAATTTCATGACTTAACTGACGACAGAACTGTGTCGTATGCTCATAGTTCCTTGTGCGCTTATTTCTGATGACACGATCAGAGCATGCGCCGTGAGCACAGTGACGGCTGACAGCACAGGAAAGTGTGTTTTACTGACATATAGCCTAACAGCATCTTGTTGTTCTACCGAAGCTTATTTGGCTGATGTACCTTTTCCGCGCTCATTTGACTAGCGCCTGGTGCTGAGGCAAAGCTGCAGTGCGCATCTGAAAAGTCTCATTGGATGTGGATGCAAAAACACCGGTTCCGCATCTTAATAAAGACATTTCTTGTCAAGAAAAAGGGGACAAAAACTGCAGTTTTGAGCAGGGTGGCCAAGCTTAGATCAGTGGTGGCACTGCTGCATGGATGAACCAAGTGATCACAACATTGTGATCGCACACATCAAAGGTTGAGGAATGAAACAGACAAATCATTTTCATTTAGGAATTCCGATTCCTGACCTTAAGTATCCGATTCCGGAATCAGAATCGATTTTCGATTCCCAACCCTACTCATATGACAAAGTGTAACTAGCAATCTGTTAGCATCATTTCTTAGCTGGTGGTCCTTATTTCAGTCATCAGGCTTGGCACAAACAGATTGCACTGCCTATCATTCTGTTGAACAGCATTGTCAATTAAGTCAACCTCAGGTGCTACTAAACAAATCTATAACACCTCCTACCAGTACAGTTTGCACCAAGGTATGCTTTTACAGTACTGGTACATTAAGTAGGTGTATATTTAGGCACAGAGAGATACTTCTTTATGTAGAGCAAGGCAGAAGTTATATATTGCATTTGGCTCACAGGAAGACTTACCTTGTCTCATGTGTCTGCTGTCTTCCCCACCTCTGACAAGTAGATACACATAGCTATTGCTTGGTATGTTTATCCATGTGCCCTAATTGGACAAAAGAGCCCTTCCCTCCTCCAGACACCAGCCCTCTTCCCATGGTGCCAGTGGGCAGGCCAGCTACACCTGCTTGGGTGTTAAAATGGATTTCAGTAGGCATCCTGACTAGAACAGAATTCAGTACCCACTGTCACACAGGATGGGTTAAATAAACAATTGGCCAAATTGGATGTATGCCTGGGTGTTTAATTTTTGTGCCAGTTTACAGTTGAAGTAGCAGACTGGAAATGTATATGGCTTCAATGTATAGGTTGCGTTGTAGGCTAGTGATTTAAAAAAACTAACCTTTGTAGTAAACTTTGGTGTATAACTTGTCCTGCACCTTTAGTTAAGTGCTACTTCAAATTACACAACTTGTTTAGGAGAGGTGTGCTGTTTGTTGTGATTGAACTAATGATGGTCACCTGGAATTTTTCTACATTGGACATTTTTCGATTGATTGGAAATATTATAATAAACTATTTATTTATATGGAAAATGATTGTAGACTAAAAATATACTTAAGGTCAGTTCACACCAAAACAAGCTACCCAGCCTCACTGGAAACATTGAGCACTTGTGGCAACATTTCTGCAACACCATTACAAACCTGACTGGTATTGCAGCACTTTCGATGTTAAATGTTCAATTAGTAGCACTAAAACACATGTTCAATGTGAAACCGTGGCTATTACATTAGTACAGGCATGTATTGCTGTGTTTTTATTACGTTGCTTCATATATTGCGGCGGTTCAGAACTCAAATGTTTGGGGAGTGTTGCTAAAATTGCAGTGCTCTATCGTGTTGGAAAATAACACACACCAAACCCAACCCTAAACTTATCTGATAATGTTAACATGTAAAAGTGATATTAAAACGCGTTTGTTGAAGCAACTGTCCTATTTGAACTTACTTCTATGCTTATTTGAGCTGTTTTGTTGAACCATTGTTTCACAGGATTTGTACTGGAGTGAAATATTATGTCAGTACACAACATTACACAACATTGTTGGCAGAGGCATGTATTTTCAATGAGCTTGTGTAGCAACAGAATTTTGAGTGTGAAAATTTGGTGCAGTAAATATTTTACAACCCGAATTCCGAAAATGTTGGGACGTTTCTAAATGTGAATAAAATTAACACTAATAGACTTTCAAATCACATGAGCCAATATTTTTTCACAATAAAGCTCAGAGAACATAAAAAATGTTTAAACGGATACATTTTACACTTTTATCCACTAAATGAGTTCATTTCAAATTTGATGCCTGCTACAGGCAAAAGTTGGCAGTTGGCAACAAAAGTTAGAAAAATCAAGACATTTTGAAAAGATTCAGCTGGGAGAACATCTAGCAACTAATTAAATTAATTGACATCAGGTCTGTAACATGATTAGCTATAAAAGGGATGTCTTAGAGAGGCAGAGACTCAGAAGTAAAGACGGGCATAGGCTCTCCAATCTGTGAAAGAGTGCGTAAAAAGATTGTGGAATACTTTAAAATGGCTTTGCAAATCTCATCATCTACAGTGCATAACATCATCATAAGATTCAGAGAAACTGGAGAAATCTCTCTGCATAAGGGACAAGGCCAAAAACCTTTGTTAGATGCCTGTGTCTTCATGCCCTCAGACAACACTGCACCATTCATCGGCATGATTATGTCATTAAAATTACTAAATGGGCCCAGGAACACTGCCAGAAACCACTGTCTGTAAACACAATCAGCCGTGCCATCTGCAGATGCCAACCGAAGCTCTATCATTTAAAAAGGAAGCTATTTGTGAACATGGTCCAGAAGTGTCCGTGTCCTGTGGGCCAAGGCTAATTTAAAATGGACTGTTTCAAAGTGGAAAAGTGTTCTATGGTCAGACAAGTCCAAATTTGACATTCTTGTTGGAATTCACGGACACTGTGTCCTCCAGGCTGAAGAGGAGGGAGACCTTCCAGCGTGTCATCAGCGTTCAGTTCAAAAGCCAGAATCTCTGATGGTATGGGGGTGCATAGGTGCATAGGGAATGAGCAGCTTGCATGTTTTGGTAGGCACAATTAATTCTGAAAGGTATATAAATGTTTTAGAGCAACATATGTTCCCCTCCAGATGACGTCTATTTCAAGGAACATTGCAGCTATTACAGCAGCATGGCTTCGTAATAGAAGAGTTCGGGTGCTGCATTCAGTTCAGATCTTTCACCTATAGAGAACATTTGGCACATCATTAAACAAAAAATATGTCAAAGACGACCACAAACTCTTCAGTAGCTGGAAACCTATATCAGGCAAGAATGGGACCAAATTCCAACATCAAAACTTGTCTGAAGCCCTTATAGAATCATGCCAATTCATTGGCTGATGGCGCGAATGCCATCTTCAATGTTTTTACGTCGCCATCCTTATACAGGCGAGCGCACCATCTTCTCCTCAGATTTCTCTGTCTTCACAAAGTGGCCATATCAGTCCTTCTGTTTTTCGCTGAGCTTCTTCATTTACACTTCGGCGACTGTAATAGTGGCACGATGTTAGTCCTTTCAGTGGAGTGCATGGATTTGCGTCGCTGCCAGCCACAAGCCGTCGTGTTCTTACCTCATCGTGAGCGACGACCCACACGGAAAGTGTGTTAACTTTACGTTTTTGCTTTTCACACAAGTGTGATGTGGTTTACGGCGCTTCTAAATGTATATTCTGTTCAAGTCGTCTGTCTTTCCCTGTCGCGCTCCGGAAGCGGCTTAGACCCTCCGTGAATCGGCAGACTGGGGTCAGATGTAGAGCTCGAGTCGGTGGAGAGTGAGCAGACGGGCCTTGCCCTTTCTCTCCCTTTCTCGCCTGAGCCAGCGTGCGCAGATTCGCGGGTTTACTTCTCATATGATTGTTATGCTCTAGCCCGGAGGCACGCTAAATGATTTCTTCCAGGCTAGAAAATTTGTATACACCACGGCATCTGGCTCCTAGGATTTCGGGCCTGTTTTAACCGATGCTTTCCCGCCTAGCGACTAGGAAGTGTGGCTTACACAGAGCTTATAGACATGCTGGAAACACGCCTCAAGGAAGCTCTCTTTTGATTGCCCCCATGAGCCGCGCCAATCCCATTCATCTAAACTTAACAAGCAGTTTCTGAGCAGCCTAATTCGGTGTTGACAAATTACATACCACTCGTTTTACTGCTTTTATATTGCCAAAATAAATGCCCAGAGATCAGTCTGCCAACCCTGCCAGTTTCCCAGGGCACAGTGGTCTCCAGCGAGCGCCTCTCTCAGTCTCTTCTGCCCGGAAACGTAGCGGAACTGAGAGGCTCACCACCCCTTCTGGGTTTTCTAGAGCAGCTGGTTCGTCCATCTCCTGCTGATCTTCCACTCTAGGGCACCGAGCTAGCAGCTCTAAGCACACCAGAGACAAGTTTTGGGAGACTGTTTCCCTTAGCAGACCATTGGCAGCGTGGAAACTACTGCCAGATGTGTCTCCATGGGTCCTGCGCACTGTAGAATCAGTTCGGCGCATCGTCGCCACTTTCATCTGTGTTTCTCCCACACTGTGGGCCCCAAGCAGGCTATAGTAATTGAACAAGGGAGTTCCTGAGGTTTACTATGGGGCAAAGTTTACCATTACCGGGTTCTTCCCTTCAAAACTAAGGCTGCAAGCATTGTAGGCCTCCTCTCGCTGCTTAGTTTTTGAGGCCTCCGCTTGCCAGAACTCCGCTGGGACAATCTGTGAGTGGTAGGCCCTAGATAAGCCTGCTTACAAGATCCCAGCATGTGGAGTGTAGGAGGCCTACTCTCGATCTAGAGAGTTGTCATGCTAGAGAGTTGTCATGCTGAGGCCTCATCTCGCTACAGAAAGTATTTGAGGCCTCCGCTCACCGGAGTAAGAGGAAACTGTATGCCCTGAAATGGAAGTGTCACTCCATGGTGTGGAGGTCGCAAGCTCGACCCAGTCAACTGCCCAATTGGTACAGTTCTAGAGTTCTTGCAGGCCCGTTCCTCCACAGGGTTAACTCACTCCACCCTGAAGGTCTACCCGGTGGCATTATTGGGCCACCACGCCCCTCTTGGTGGCCAGTCAGTGGGCAGACACCCCCTTGACACACACATTTCCTCCAGAGACTGAGGCCTCCGGCCAGAGAGCTATGCTATGTGGTGGATCAGGATGCTATTCCATAGCCTCAAGTCCTCTGATCTCCCCTCTTATTGGGGGTTAAAACTCACTTCTCAGAAGTTGGCCTTCGGGATGCAGGCCTTGCCCACTTAGCTTTTGTGCTGGCCGCCATGGCTTGCCGCATCAAAGAATTTGTCACAGGGTGAGGGAAGCTATTTCGCTGGCTTACATGGTAAACATGCCCCTGTCCCAAGTATTTTTAGACCTATATTTGAGACCTGTAGCAGGCATCGAATTTGAAATTAGCTTATTTTGCGCATAAAATAAAAAAAATATCTCAGTTTAAACATTTGTTATGTTCTCTATGTTATATTGTGAATAAAATATTGGCTCATGTGATTTGAAAGTCTTTTAGTTTTCATTTTATTTCAATTTAAAAAAAACGTCCCAACATTTACAGAATTTGGTTTGCAATCTGATTGAATGTATGTTAATGTCTCTGTTCAGACTGACACAAATGATCACATATCGTCAATCCAGCAATTATTATTATTATTTATTTTGGAGAGGTGTTCTCTAATCTATTTTCCATCGCATTGCAAATAAAGCTGGCCAACCAATAAAATTCACACTTATAAAACATTTTGTTAAGTGACAAAAATATCAGGATCTGAATATCAGAGGAGAAATACATAAACAGCTCTCTTGTCTGTGTACTCTTGTATTTGTTGTTGTTTGATAAACACCATATTAAATACAAAAACATCTGAACATCTGTTTGAAAATCTATGAATACTGTTTTACTTCATCTATTTTCTGTGAAAAATTTATTTTAGAAACAAGAAGTCATATAGAGTTTTGTGTAGCAAGGTAATTGGGTTAGGATTAGGGTAATTAGGGTTATTTGTTTTCTGTAATTGCCACCAAAGTCAGAAAGTGAAATTTCCTTCGTTCAGTCCATTTTTTGGCCTGAACAGACAAATTGAATGCAAAAAATTGTGCTGTTGAAAACAGGCATTTACACTGAAGGAGGGTCCTGGGGCCGGATTCACAAAACATTCTTAAGAAGAGATTTCTTCTTAACTGTCATTTTCCTCTTATTTTTTTACTTAAGAAAAAAGTTAAGAATATTTTGTATTCACAAAAATTATTCTTAAGAATATTCGTATCTTTTTTTCATAAGATTGTTCTTAAGACAAAACTTAAGAAGAATTCAAATTCTTGAAAAGAATCTTCTTAAAAATCATCGTAAATAACTTCTTAAATTTAGGACAGCCCCAGATTTGTCTTAAATCCCAAACAGCAAGAATGATTTAATACATTTATTGGGTTATTTCAAATTAATTGTTATTTTTAAGCATTACAGCAACATTAGCTACATAGAATACATAGTAGGACCATTAATAGGGATGTGCATGAGTTTTCTGGAGTGACAGGGATGCTAATGAAACAATGATCATGATTAACCTATTTCTGACGCTACTTTTTGCTGACTTCAAAACTCAGTAGCAACTCTACAAAAGCCAGATAGGGAGCTTTAATTGGATGCTTTTATTTTAGCTTATAAATATGACAAAGGCTGCATCCGAAAACTAAGACCGCTGACTTTCTGCCTCGCTGCCCTGTCAGGCAATGACTTAAGGCAGCGTATTTGCACGGAGGCACCTCACAAAACTGAGTTCAGACAGGCTTCTGAGGCAGCGTAACGGTTTAATGATCTACAACAATATAGAACGAGTTTTGGTGATAACTAAATTAATATTACTACAACACTGGTTTCTCGCTAGAAATAACACCAAAAGTGCAAAAAGTTAGTTAGAAATATACATTTATACACAAACTAACCACCAAACGCAACTTTCAGACGCCATCTTTATTTTTTAGCTCAACCGAAACAAATCGCTACAGCTTGAGACAGGCTGTTCAAAAACACGCTGCATTAAAAACGTGAAGCTGAGCGCCAGTCAAAGTCACGACAAAAAGAGTGTGCGTGCTTATTATGATTATGAGGGTAATCTGCAGGAAGCGCAAAAAGACTATAAAGGGTGAGTTTATCAGTGCGTCATGTATTCACTCAGATAAATACATTTTTAATTCGTATTTTCTTCTTAAGAAAAAAATTAAGATGTTCTTAAGAATATATTTGAGAACTTATTAAGAATTTTTCAAGAATTGCACTTAAGAACATTCTTACGAACTTCGTGGAATTTATCTTAAGAAATGTCTTAACTTATTTCTTAAGAAGATTTTCGTGAATCCGGCTCTATCTGCTAAAGAAACCAGAACAACACAAAGAGTTAAGGGTAAACTCTTTGACCTGGGGCCCGTTTTTCGTACATCGCTTATTACATCCGAGGTGAAATGACACATCCAAGATGATATCATCGTGCTAATCATGATCTGGCTAATTCGGTTGATCATTAGTATGGCTGGATTGAGGTATCTGAGATAATTGCTCATTCATGGGTCGGTTTAAAAGGGGCTATGTATTGATACTCAAAACCATGATCAGCAATGCAGCGATTGGCTGGTGGCAAGACAGCAATGTAATGACATCATATAATAAAAAAAGACATCTGACGAAAAACTTGAAACAATTCTGGACTTTTATAAGGAAACAGCCAAGCGAACAAAACTACATAAATGTTATAATAGATACAATTTGTATTGTAATTGTTTTTCATTGATTCCCAATTATTTATATTCATGGTTTCTAGTATTTGTACATGCTTTATATTTATTTCAATTAAGTAATTAGCAATTCATTTAATTTTATTGATTTTGATTTGTTACGTGACAGCATTAATTAAAGTTTCTTAAGAGTCAAGATCTCCTTCGCTCCATCAAGCCACTATTGTCACCATTAATGCACAACTCTACGTTATCTCTATTGCATGTCTGTATTTTAATTACTGTCCCTGGATCAGTAGGATACACGTGTAATAAAGTAGCAGTGGATGGGACAAGATTTTAAATATCAATTCTGCTTAGAAAGATACTATCTAATCCTGTTTACATGAAATAAGCCTGCTCCTGAACAGGTTTAAGCTTACAGACTTGTTACTATGACAGCAAGTCCAGGATGAACTTCGAAGAACCAAACAATCCAAGATCAAGCGAAATCATCAACAATCAAATCCAACTAACTGAGTTAGCGACGAACGAAGAACGGACCCCTGGGCTAATTAACAATCACTCAAACACCCGAGCAGTGTGGTGGTATGTTTTGCTTGAGCAAACGGAACTCACATTTGTAAAAATATATTTTCCTTTGCATCAGTCTCAGGAAATTGTCGCAAATTCTTGTTTTTTATCATAATGCAAATGAGAGTATGGTAATTTTTCATAATTATAAGCTCTTTGCAGGTGTGTGTGCGGTAGTGCTTTTGGTTTGTTAGGTGTTTGATGTGGAGTATACATGGTGGCGCAGTGTGTTTCAGAGCAAACTGTCTACACCCTCCCCTCCCTCTTCTGTCTCTCTCTCGGTCTCTCCCTCCTCCTCATTCACTGCTAGAAGCTGGGCTTCAAAGAGCACATCAAACCACCTGTCTCTGTGTTAGTACCATTATATTTAATGCACAAACACCACAGCCCAGCCTCAAGAACCCACCTTCTTTAAAGGTCACTCGTCCTCATCTGGATTAAGGTTGAGTCATTGAAATCAAAGTCTACAAATTGACATATGCAAACCTTTTGCATTTCACTTAGCCAATATGTGGTATTAAAAATCTATTAAAAGTTGTGGTGCCAGCACTGTAGCATCATCATACCCCGCATCCCAATATGCCTGCTCTCTTACTAAACTGAGTGCAAATGACAGTATGTGAAATAAGTAGCATGCCCCAATTTGCCGTATTCATTAGAAATACATTCTACATCTGAAGTGTGCATCAGAAAGACACTTTAATATTCAATGAAGGGTAACACTTTATTTAATGAAGGGCAACAAGTACACATTAAAATTAAGTGTAACCCAGTAAAGCTATAGAAGGCTATTAATGCACTTTGAGTAAAACTGAAAATGTTGTTCTCTAAGTTATATTATTAACCTCACTTTCATGTTATAAGTTAAACAGATGTTATATAAAACTTAGTCTTGTCAACATTTTGGAAAATGTTTTTGTGTTCATTGAGATAATGTTTAAAATTTTACTTTTCAAAGGGGGTGTACTCATTTACGCTGAGCACTGTATATATATATATATATATATATATATATATATATATAGATACGGTATCTCACAAAATCACATTTCACATCTCACATTTAGGCAGTCAATTTAGTATATCTTTTCAAGGGACAATACTATAGAAATGAAACTTGAATATATTTTAGAGTAGTCAATGTGCAACTTGTATAGCAGTAAAGATGTACTTTCCTCTAAAAATAACTCAACATACAGCCATTATTGTCAAAACAGCTGGCAACAAAATTGAGTACACCCTAAGTGATAAGAGCTATACATTGTTTAATCATGCAAAACCACATGTCCTATTCATCATGTCCATGTTTTGTTTGCTTGACAGGACCATACACATTTGTGTATCTTGTTTTACAGCAGTTCAAATGTGGTTCTTTGAGGTACAATTCTCTCATACTGACCCCTGGTTGTTCAACATGGCAAAGAGCTCTCTGAGGATTTGAGAATTAGGATGGTTGCTCTCCACAAAGATGGCCGAGGCTATACGAAGTTCAGTAACAGCCTGGAACTGAGTTACAATACAGTGGCCAGGGTCATAGAGAGGTTTTCCAAGACGGGTTTCACTCGGAACAGGCCTCACAACGGTCGATCAAAGAAGTTGAGTCCTTGTGCTGTGCGGCAGGTTCAGAAGCTGGCTTCAAAAACAGATGCATGAGTAGGCAATCTGCACAACATTGCTTTAGAGGTTGCAGAAGTGGAAGGTCAGCTTGTCAGTGCTCAGACCATACGCCACACACTCCAACAATTCGGTTTGCATGGCCATCGTCCCAGAAGAAAACCTCTTCTGAAGCTGGCTTACAAAAAAGCCTGCAAACAGTTTGCTGAAGACAACCTGGCCAAGAACATGAATTACTGGAACCTTGTCCTGTGGAGCTCTGGTGAATTCCATGCTCAGGAGCATTAAAGCAGTGCTAGATAACAATAGTGCCCCTACTAAATATTGACACTTTGGACAAAGATTTGACATGATCACTTAGGGTGTACTCATTTTTTTGCCAGTTATTTGGACAATAATGGTTATATGCTGAGTTATATTTAGAGGACAGTAAATGTGTACTTCTATACAAGCTGCACATTGACTACTCTAAAATATATCCAAGTTTCATTTGTGCAGTATTGTCCCTTGAGAAATTATACTAAATGTTTTGCTGAAATGTGAGGGGAGTAGTAGATAGTTTGAGGTAGATGATGCATGCATGTGTATATTATGTATTTTCCTGCAAAGTCCGAGCCATGCTGGCTTCAGTTATATTCAGTCTGACCTGGAACTGTCGATCTTTAACATTTATGTTATCTGTGATGAGCTCAGTTGTTGGGTCTAAAATAAAAACCTCGGCTTGGGAGCTCATACAATGCTCACAATAAGAATGTTTGACAGATTCCATGTTTTACAGCGTCAGTGCTAGTCTGGGCCACTTATCAGTGCTCACGCTGTCCGGTTCCTCTAGAGTGACAGGCCGTTGAGAGGTGGCCCGTTGAGAATTTTGAGAGGTTCACAGATAGCTCGACGCGTCTTCCTCCTGAGCTTTGCAGACACGCTGAGCGTTGCCGCCCGGTTCTGACATCCACCATATTTTAACACCCTAACCACAACTTTGATGGAGATGCAGAAGACTTTGTGAAGAAGGTCATTCAACCCATCGATCGCTCAGAGGTGTTAAGTGTTGTTTCATTTATAAGGAAACAGGGGTCTTCACCTTCTTTAGTTCACTTGGAGATGATTGATGGAGGTTTTGTAAAGGAATAGATGCATGACGCCTGCTGCTTTTGAAGATGAAACATATGCATTTGTTTGTGAGTCTGTGTGTGTGTGTGTGCGTGTGCGTGTGTGCATGTGCCAAAGCGAATGAGTCATGTTTTCATGTCAAGGAACATATTTGTACATTCATGAAGCTGACATTTTAGTTAATGTTAATGTTCTATAGTTTCACCCCTTGTTCAAGGTCATCTATATCCTGTTTATTCAAATGATGTCTTTGTGAAATGCAAGTGTCTTTACAATGCATTTTAATCAATATTTCTCTTCTTTTTCCTCAGGATGTGAATTCTGAATCCTTTTTTATGTCTTCAATGGGATAACTTGATTTTGATGTTGACGTTATATATGATTATTTGATAGAGAAGAGATCAGTTAGCAGAGTATTATGCTTTTATGTCATATCAAACCAACAGGATGTGAATCAACAAAAGAGGTTACTGATAACATTGACATGACTAATCTTTATATTGTTTTTCTAATTGATCTTTTTCATTCGGTATCTCATCCTGTACATCCCTTGTGCAGGAAATCGTGTGCATTTTTTCTCTCTCACCTTCTTTTTTCCCACTCCATACATTGTCTTTCTTCCGTACGATAAGTGTCAACAGAGAATTGTCATTTCAAAGCAGTGCCTTATCATGCTTCTCTCAGATACCAGATAAATCTTTAAATGTAACCGTAAATGTTTCAGCTGCCGGATCTGAAATGGAAAAATTCTATACAAATCAGTTCTGGCTTGTTCCATCAGATCAGGAGCGTAACACGTGAATGCGCTCTTGCCATGTAAAGCAGACATTAAGCGCAGACAGTGGCACAGTGATTGCAAATAACATGCTTTTTTTGCAAGATAAAGCCAGCTGGTAATTTACCGTGTCCCCATACATGCAAATAAGCGCATCTTTAATAGGAGGGCCTGAATGCAAACGGGGGCAAATGCACTGGAGGGGTGTTTGCGATTAGCCATTCTCAAAGATTCTGAATTTTGATCTGCTGTATCCATGGTAACCCTCAATACAATACAGCATTTTGAGTCTTAGCCCAGCAGCGCTTGCTTCCCAAGGCTTCTGTCTCTTTCATCTCAGTAGAGAGACCATTTTCACAGCTTGTGCTCTTTTTCTGTTTTATATTATGTGATTAGCAGAAAATAACAAACTGATAATGGTCGAATTATTAATGTCTATACAAAGGCGTGTAAAGCAATAAGGAACATATGGTGATGCATTTTAGAGGAATAGTTTGGCCAAAAATAAACATCTTCTTATAAACCTGTACTAAAGTCTTTCTTCAAGGAAACACTAAATGAGATCTTGGATATAATGTTCAAGTCCATTTTATGAACCTCTCTTCCATAACAAATTCTTATACAATGTCCTGAAAGAGCTATTCTGTACTAACGTGTCAATGTTTCAAGCAAAGAAAATGGATTAATTCAAACTATAGTCTCACATAACCTGATATATATGAAGAGCTCTTTTCCAAAACGCGATAAACGCCAAATTTAAAAAAATGAGTTTGTCATGCCATTTTGCTGTGTACTGAACCTATTCACTGCTCCATCAATGTTTCATGCCAAATCGCTATATTTCCTTGTTTAAAATGTACCTCACTCTCCTGACCTCACAAACAGGTGCTCTAGAGGCTGTAGCCTTTGGCGTTCCTTGTTAGAGCGCCCGCCTCCCGCGCCGGAAACCCGGGTTCGAGACCCGCTCGGTGTGATGGTGTGGACCCCGGGGGGTTTAACAATCATTGTTTAACATGTTCAGACTGAGCCAACAGACCATTTTAACAGGATAAATTGAATATTAACAAAATGTATGGGTCTAGGTAAAAAAATGTTTAAAACTATTAAAATGGATTTATAGCGTTTTGGAAAAGAGCTCTTCATATAGTCTCAAATATACTTTATTACCAAACTCTCATAACATATTTTGATTACCTAATCTGTCGACATGATGCCTGTGAAACACAGATCGGGTGTAGTCTTATTGATTATATCGCTATGATCAGATGCTTTCTTAACTGTTGTTTTCCCACTTGTCATTTTTGCCGTGTTTATTTTGTTTTGGAAACCGTGCAGCAAATATTAACATATTCATATAAACATCGCTCTCAAGGATTATCCGGTAACAGTGATATCATTGCAAATTAATGTCCAACTTATTTTTAATTCTAAGCAAAGAATGAAAAAGAAATTCGCTGTGAGTATATCATGGCACTGAATCACGTTCAGTGTCTAGTGCGTTCCGTGTGCATGAGTGCGAGCACGGGTAAATAAGTTGGTGTTGCCAATAACAAGTGCTTCTGAATTCTACATGATGTGAGGTTACACTGTATGAGAACAAAAACCATTTAGCAACAGTAACATCAAACCTGCTGTGACCTCCCGCCCAGTTTTTCAACTAAAGATTCTTTAGAGAATAATGGCATATATTTGGTTCTGACTCCAGAACATGTGGTACATTTGAATGGACTGCTTTTATGGTGTTTTTTGTCCTTTTTGGAGTTTTCCAGTACTAAGCACTATTCACTTTTGCATATGATGATTTTGCGTTTTACATAAACAAAACAATAATATGGGGTCAGAACAATATGAAGGTCATTTGAATTTTTGGCAGAACGATTATTTTAGCGTGCTGCACTATTAGATAAGAAATTTCTGCCTGCCCAATCTCTGCTCATTTTAAACCCTTCTGTGGCTGTATGCCGGAGCAGTGAAGTCTAACAAGGCCATTAAATTTGAGATGATCTCATCATTTAGGCCACTAAAGCATGTTAGAGCCGCCTGCAATAGCCAGTTAGGTTCTGACCTTCCATATGGCTTCATCTGTTCATATCTGTTTTGCGCATACTGTTCATTACGAGAGACAAATGACTCTGCTGATATGAGATGCATCTCAAACTGTAATTGAGCTGGTATCTGGGAGGACTGTGAGACGCACTGCTGTGTTGAATCTTGCTCTGACGGGGCAGTGGGGGAGTGAGAGTTTAATGGTGGCCACTCTTGCAGACATACGAGATACTGGAGCCAAGCCTGTGATGGTGTACATCCACGGAGGATCATACATGGAGGGCACCGGAAACATGATTGACGGAAGCGTGCTGGCCAGTTACGGAACGTATCGTTATCACGCTCAACTTTCGAGTCGGCGTCCTAGGTAAGCGCTTTTCTTTGTTATGAAATGTTTTCCAGGAGCAGCCATATTGGATAAATTGCACTTACTAACTTATCAGAGAATGATTACTGCAAGAATGTTTACTAATGGTGCCTGTGGTTCAGTGGTCAGTATTAAGACTACTATTTTTACATTTACTTATGATAAGTTCAGTGCTTTTTGCTGAATCAATAAACATAAAACATTGAGACAGGAATGCAGAAACATTTTAAGAGACTATAAGAATAATGCTCCCAGCGATATAAACTCTTGCCAAAGAGTTCAGTCTACTTGGCTTTTTTTTTTCTTTAATTTCGTTTATATATGAACATAAAAAGTATTTTATTTATAAATTGCAGAATATGCCATTAATTTGTAAAGTATTCAAATATTACAAAGAAGCATTATTACTTGCTTATCAATATATATATATATATATCTTTAAAATAAATGTATTCAATTTACATAAAATATCTATGCTATTATATTATACAGATTTAATACCACTCACCCTGGTGTGAAAAATAATAATTGATCGCAGAAGTTCCTTCTTTATTATTTTTTTAAACAGGTTGTATTTGGCCTATATTTTACTAAATATGTTTTGCTACGGGTACAACCTCTATGAATGATGGCAGCGCTGTGAACTTTGCATTTCCCTTTATTAAAACACAGGACACCCCTCGTTTGCATAGTGATAGCTTATGCAAATGTAATTGAAATTCAGAGCAGAGTGAACAATTCCAAGGAAGCTAAATAAATAAATAATAGGATATTACTAAAAAAGAGCCTGGTTTTAATTATGCAGCTTAAAGGTATGAGGAGAGAATTATACGGTATGTAAAAGATTCCTCGTTTACCTTGTGGCTATTCTGACTTATGTGTGCTCCATGAACACGGCTGTATGTAGGTTACACAGGTTTGATGTAAAATTCATGTATTTATGCATGGATGTGCCTTATTTGAGAAGCACGTAAAATAGCACTCTAGAATGAAAATAGCACTCTAGATGTGAGAGAATACAGCCTGGAAATTTGCGACACAATAGCAGAGATCTCCGCACTGTACAGTCTCTATTACCGAAGCATGTTTAATAAGTCTCACTGGAGTTTTATCATCTCACTGCAGCGTTTCCACCTGTCCTGTGGATGTGATAATTATTGCTTCTATGTGTGGACCCTGTCTCTCCAGGGGCCCTATTTGGAGACTTTTGCATGTGAACTCCACACCATGTGGATGGCTGAGAACTCATTACTGGTTTAATATTTAATTACAGATGCCAGATCACCGGCGAGTCTTTCCTGCTGTTGGCGTCCTGCGGATGGGGCGTCTGGCTGTTTGTGAATACTGTGGCACTCAGATTTGATCAGACACAGAGTTTGGCTAGAGACAATGTGTTTATAGAAATGCTGTCTTGTTGGGCATCGATTGGTGTGTGTGTGTGTGCACGTGTGGATTAGGCCGGGCTTGCCAGGACCTTTTAATGGCATGTAATGACTCCTAGTCTGGGGGGAGTATATTATATCACCGCTCTTTACAAATATAATTACTCACAGGCTCTCCAGAGCATGTCAAATTCCATTTCCTGTGGGGAAGACTTAATTACTGTTTCCAGATGCATTAAATATTAACAATAGCCACCTCTCTTTTAAAAATCCATGGACCTTTGCCCTTTATCGTGGTAAGCTGGCGGAACGGTTACCAAATGTGATTTATAAAATATTTGAATTAATACCAGAGTTATGAAAAATCTGGAATAAATCACCATCACTTGGATTTCTGTTTGGTTGAGAAACCAAATATAATATAATGCTATTATTATTTACTTTTGCGGCCTATAGATTTGTTGTTTTTCCCAAGAGCTCATAGCTCAAGGCAACATAAATGTTTGATTGCATTCCATTATATTCACGATTCTTTCTGACTCACATTACACAATTTACACTTCTATGAAGCTCATCAGTATGGTTGGACATGTAGACAAAACACCCATCTGCAGCAAACAGTATGCATTTGTTCCGTTACGGGAGTCGAATTAAGAAGATCATGTGTATGTGGCACAAGAAAAGTGATTTTCATGCATGGATCTTCTGTGACTGGCTGGCACAGCTGCAATGCAAATCAAATTCAGAAATTAACCATTCAGTCTTCTGCTCTTTGTTCATGAGATGATATTAGGTATCGGTGCATAGATGTCACTGACAACTGTATTACTGAAAATGCTTTCCGATCAGATTATGGGAAACCTTTTTAACATTTGGAGTAAAATGTTGCATGTTCAGCAGTTATGTGAAATAATATTTCATAAGACTTTCTCAAAGGCTGTTCCAAAATCCCTTGGCAAATATATGTTTCATCTAGGTCAAGAGCTTGAGATGCATTTCATGTAAAGAGGGAAATGCTACAGCCAAAGTGGCTGGGACTTTCTCAGGAAACGCTGCAGTTTGTGCCTGAATGTGTCAGGATTATTAAAAATCATTTTATTATAATTGCTTTTTGCTGAACTCTGAAAACGTATTTCCCCACCTCTGGCACATAGCATGAGGGCAATATAACCTCCACCCAAATATTCAAATTAGCAGGCAGAGCATTTCTGTTGTTTCTTAAAATAAATAATCTCTGCTATTTTTAGTCAGTATTTTTGTACTATGTGTAAATAAACAAATAAATACATTTAAAGTGATTCACTTTTTTCAGGATTCTTTGATGAATAGAAAGTTCAAAAGGGCAGATTTTATTTAAAATAGACATTTGTTATAAATAAGTAAATGTCTTTACTCTCACTTGTGATCAATTTAATGCATTCTTGCTCAATAAAAGTATTCATATCTTTCAAAAATAAATCTTACTGAGCCCAAACATGTCTCTCTCACTACATGTGTGCATTCAGATAATTTTTTGAAGCGAACTGCTAAGATTACAATTGTGAGAAATGTTTTATTCATGTGTGCTGAAAAGCAAGAGTGACGAGGGGAGAAATCTTTCAGTGAAACAAAAGCCATGTGCTCAGAGACACCCGATTAAATTATAAAAAACATGGAAAGAAATTACAGTTGTTCTAATCAAATGAGAATGTATCAAGGGGAAAACATACTGTGAAATCAATTTATAGCACAAATTAAAACTGAAATGCCCAAAGGCTGAAATAAATCGAAGATGAAATTCTACAAATGCTTAGCCTGTTAATGCGTTAGCTGGCCAGAAGCAAACGATAAGGTCTTCAAGTTCTCAGTCTGCGGTCTCAAAACTTTTCCCAAGTTCATCAAATGTCTTTGCATAAGTTTGTGAAGCAAGACAACAGAATCCTCAAGTTAGTTTGGAGCTTTGAGCTCCAGATTTCCGGGGAGCCTCTGGTTTTCCTCAGGCAGTTCTGATTTACCTCCAGGCCCTGCCGGTTCCAGCGCTCATGCCTCTTGGCCTTTGTGGGTGAAATCATTTACACAGAAACCTCAGTAAAAACCACAGTCTCTTTATCCAAACCTGACCTCTGGGTTTGAGGGATTGATCTTCGGTATGATGGCTGCTGTCATAGTGTCGTTTGAGTGCTGTGACATTTGGGTTCTTCCTGGCCTAGTTTTACACAATTGAAAGATTTGTCAACAGTTCAAGTGAGACAGACCGTGCCACAAGAAACTCTCGATCACACAAGCCACTAACTTTTTAGAGCTCTGGCTTGTCCCTAAAGAGTTTAGTTTTCTCGAAAACCCATGTTTAATTTGCTTCGCTTTACATACATCTCAAGTGTCAAACCAATGGGCATAGTGCACAAAACAAATATGTGCAGTTTATAGAAGTAGATATTTACCAGATTGTTGTTGTTGTTGTTTTCAGACACACTTTATATTAGGTGACCTTAACTACTATGTACTTACATCAAAAATACATACAATCTACGTATTGTGTTCATACTGTATTGCAAAACACTTTTGCTGCTATCGAGGTGGAATATGGGTAAGGTTGGTGGTATGGGCTGGTTTAAGGGAGGGTTAAGGTGTGAGGGATGAGTCATTAATTACAGGTGTAACTGCATATAGGTATTTTTTTTTTTATTAGTACAATGTAAAAACATGTATGTACACAATAAGTGCATTATATAATATTATTAATTTAACTGTAAGTACATAGTAGTTAATGCCAACTAATATAAAGTGGGACATTTTTTTCTAATGGTACCTTGAGTGTGTTGCTCAAAGGCAAAATACTAGTTCTCTATCATTAGAAGTTTCTAAAGACCGACATAGACGACTAGTCTCTTTGCAACATAAGTGAAAAATAAATAAAGGCTATGCACCATGGCTTATATAGTTGTTACAATGTTTATAAAAAGTGAGCTTCCTGGACAGCATTTCAAGGCATCAACGATGCACTCTCCAAGGCCTGTGGAAATGATAGGCAGCTGTGAAAGAACCTTGTTTTGATCAAGCATGCATTCATTCAATCATTCATTCAGAAAAGGCAAAACCAAAATCCACTGGAACAAGCTCATTGAAAAACAATGCAAAAGTAACGTGAAACTATAAATATATTTAATTCAATACGGCAAAGTATTGAATAATTCACAGTTATTTTACCCAGCATTTTTCTGTACTATGCATTTTTATACTTACTGGATGTAACAAAGTTCGTAATGGAAGGAAGGAAGCGGACAGGGTTGGCTTGGGAAGACTCGGGTGAAATTTATTCAGATAAACTTAAACAGCTGCGCACTCTGCGCGCTCTAAAAACATCAACTCTCTCGGTTGTCTCCGCGATCACTCTCAGCATTCGTTTCGGCTGTCTCCCGCTCACAGACCGTGCGCCCGAGTCTTCACTCCGTCTCTCTCCTCGAGTTCCCACTCCACGGTGGCTTTATTGGGTCTCTCCACGCCAATTACTGCAATCAGACACAGGTGTTCCTCATTTTGCACTTGACCCACTTACTTACCGCTGTCTCCTGAGTCTTTCTCCTGCAGACTTCGCTGAACCACGCCCTCCACATACCCCCACCGCCCGACTCAGGCCGGAAGCCCTCCGCCTGCAGCTCCCCCATTCCTGGAGAGGAAGTCGGCTACAGTCATCTGCGCCCCGGCCTGTGGATCACCTTGAATTTGAAGGGCTGTAATGCCAGATACCAACGGGTGATCCGCTGGTATCCTTCATGCGGTGGAGCCACTGCAAGGGGCGTGGTCCGAACAGAGGGTGAATTCGTCCCAGGAGATAATAGCGGAGGGTGAGGACCGCCCACCGGATTGCCAAACACTCTCAATGGTGCTGTACATCGCCTCTCTTAGAGAGCTTCCGACTGATGTACAGCACCGGGCGCCTCACCCCTATCTCCTGGGTCAGGACAGCTCCCAGCCCCAGTCCGGCGCGTCCGTCTGCAGCAAGAAGGGAGAGAAAAGTCAGGAGAGTGTAATAGCGGCCCGCCACACAGAGCAGCCTTTACCTGGGTGAAAACCTGCTGGCACCGCTCCGCCCACGGGACCGTATCTGGGACCTCCTTTTAGTGAGGTCAGTCAGCGGGCTGGTGAGCTCCGAATAGTCAGGAACAAACCTCCTGTAATACCCCGCCAGCCCCAGGAACTGCCTCACCTCCTTTTGGTCTTAGGTCTCGGCAGGCCACAATAGCTGCCGTCTTATCAATTTGGGGACGCACCTGTCCGTGACCCAAGTGGAAACCCAGATAACGTACCTCCACCCGCCCAATCGCACACTTCTTTGCTGGCCGTTAGTCCCGCCTCCTCAGCGCTCTCAGCACCTCCCGCAGGTGCACCATGTGCCGCTGCCAGTCCTGACTGTAGATGATGATGTCATCCAGGTAGGCAGCGGCGTAGGCGGTGTGCGGTCGGAGGATTTTGTCCATGAGGCGCTGAAAGGTAGCGGGCGCCCCGAACAACCCAAACGGAAGCGTGACAAATTGGTGCAATCCAAACGGGGGTTGTGAAGGCTGACTTTTCTTTGGATAACGGTGATAAGGGGATCTGCCAATATCCTTTCGTTAAGTCCAGTGTCGAATAAAACGAGCGGTACCCAGCCGATCAAGCAACTCGTCAACCCGCGGCATTGGATAGGCGTCGAATTTCGACACCGCATTCACCTTGCGATAATCCACGCAGAATCGGACCGAGCCGTCCTGTTTTCGGTACCAAAACGATCGGGCTCGCCCAGTCACTGCGGACTCTTCTATTACTCCCATCTCTAGCATCGCCTCTAATTCTGACTGGACCACCTTTTTCTTGTGCTCGTAAACGACACGGCCGGCTGCGCACACCACGCCCGGTTCGGTCTCAATATGGTGTTGAATAAGGTTGGTTCGACCGGCCGGGCGAGAACACGTCCGCAAATTCTCTCTGCAACCGGGCTACATCGGTGAGCTGGGAGGGTGAGAGGTGATCCCCGGGCCAGAGTGAGTGATGGAACTTTAAGGCTCGCCTCTGGCCCGAGATCTTCCTACATTTACCACCGCCGCCAGCATCACCGGCTCGACCTCGCTCCATTTTTAAGGAGGTTGAGGTGATAAATCTGACGTGCCCGCCCGATCCGTTCGAACCACCTCATAATTGAGATCCCTACCTGCCGTGTGACCTCAAACGGTCCTTGCCACTTGGCGAGTAATTTGGAGCTAGAGGTAGGGAGTAACACAAGTACTTTATCTCCGGCGTGAAATTGCATAATCTGGCCCCGATTGTATAGCCGGCTTTGCTTGTCCTGGGCCTGTAACAAATTCTCCATGGAGAGCTGCCCCAATGTGTGGAGTTTTGTTCTCAGGTCCAGCACATGCTGAATTTCATTTTACTCTCGGGTCCCTCCTCCCAAGTCTCCCTCAGGACGCCCAAAACGGGGGCTGGCGGCAGACAGGAGCTCAAGGGGAAAACCCGTGGAGGCTTGCGGGACCTCGCGCGACAGCGAACAAAAGGGGTTCCAGCCATTTGTCCCAATTTTGGCGTCTTCGTGAACGAACTTTCGAATCATGGTTTTCAACGACGATTAAACCGCTTCCACCAGGCCGTCCGCTTTGTGGGTGATAGACGCTGGTGCGAATCGATTTAATTCCCAATAATTCATAAAGTTCGCGAATGGTTCGTGACATAAACGCCTTGCCCTGATCGGTGAGAATCTCTTCGGGATCCCACCGGAGATCATACTGAACAGAGCCTCCGCCACACTTTTTGCGGAAATGTTGCGGAGCGCCACTGCCTCCGGTATCGGGTTGCATAATCCACCAGAACTAATGCAAACCGATGCCCTCGTGCCGACCGCTCTAATGGCCCGATGAGGTCCATACCAATTCGTTCAAGGGGACCTGCATTAGCGGAAGGGGCGCAAAGGCGCTTTTGGGGAGGCCGGGATTCACTAGCTGACATTCACGACAAGCCGCACACCACCGGCGTACATTCTCGTGGATGCCCGGCCAAAAGAAGCGGCCATTAAACGGTTTAGTGTTGTCGCCTGCCCCAGGTGCCCGGCCATAGGATTAATGAGCCGCCTGGAAAAGCATTTCCGACGGCTTTTGGGTACCAACAACTGGGTTGTATCTTGCTTTGATTGAGCGCCCTGGGTCACTCGATACAACCTATCTTTTAAAATCGCAAAATATGGATAGGAAGGGGCCCGTGCGGTCTGGAGAGGCCGGCCGTCAATGGAACAGACCTGTGCGAACGCATTTCTCAGGGTCTTGTCCTGAGACTGCTCCAGGGGAAATCATCACGTGAGGATTGACCTCTCGATCGCTGCTCCGATCCCCGGAGCCGCCTCAGCGAGCCCAGGCTCAGCCTCCCCAGCGCACCGCCGCCTCCCTGGCGTCTCTTTTCCCAGGAGGCATCCGCACACAAAACTCCCAATAAAATTTTAAACGAGGGCCAATTGGTTCCCAAAATCAGCGGATGCCGGAGGTGGGGGGTTAACGCCACCTCCACATTATGCTTTTGTCCCCGAAATTGGATGGCTAAACGCACTACTGGGTATTCCGCCACGCCCCCGCACACACCTTACCCGAACCATGCAGCTCATATCCAATGCCTCAGGCTGAACTAGGCTTTGATGGATCGAGGTTTGGTTACAGCCCGAATCCACCAAAGCCCAATACGTACCCCCCCTCATACTCACAGGTATCTGGTACCCGCCAGCCTGATCGGGGGCGGCCTGCGGGACGTCCGGAACCCGGACCAGGGTCCCCACCTCCATCACCGGACACCGATCGATAAAATGGCCCGGGTCCCCGCAACGCCAACAGGCCGGCCCAGGCTTCCCCGCCACCCCAGTGGCGGGAAGAGGGACAAGGAATTGACGTGGAGAGACTGAGGAAACGGGACCAGCAGCGTGGCTCGGGCCAGCCGACCCTGCCTCCCTGCTGTGGGCTCTGCGCCGCCGACTGGGCCGGTCCCCTCCATCGGGCTGGGCTCGGGAACCACGCCAGCACGGGACCTGGGGAGAAAAATAGGGGGCGAGACAGAAGGGGAGGGGAGAGAGAGAGAGACGGACGGTAGGGGTTCGCCAACCCCATGGCACGCCACCATCTGGTCCTCTGCGAGTTGGATGGCCAGGTCCAGCGACGCCGGGCGGTGGCACTGGACCCACTGCGCGGTCCTCTTCGGGAGCCGCGCAATAAATTGCTCCAGCACCACCTGGTCGATGATATCATCGACGCCGCCTTCTCCGGCCAATAGCCATCTGCGGCAGGCGTCCCGGAGCTGGTGAGCCATCAAGAAGGGCCGGCCGTTCTCCCCCAGCTCCAGCGACCGGAAGCGCTGGTGGTGCTGCTCGGGGCTCCGGCCGACCCGCTGGAGGATGGCCCATTTCAGGTCTTCATAGACCAGGAGGTTCTGACTGGCAACTGCTGCGCCGCCAACCGCGCCTCCCGGTTAGCAGGGGGATGAGGCACTGGCCAGTCCGCTTGGGGCCACCCACATGCCGCCGCTGTCTTCTCAAATAGATCGATGAACGCCTCGGGTCATCCTGCGGCCCCATCTTCTGTACCGGCATGTGGGTGGGGCCGGGGTTGTTGAACTCTCCCGCCCGAACCTCCCGTCCATCCAGCTCCGGAGCAGCTCACGGTCCTCCCGCTGATTCTGGACGAGGGCACAAAATCTTCTCTCCTGGTCTGCCCTCATGTCCATCAGCGCCTTGTGGTGCTCCTGGTGGAGTCCCGCGAGCGATTGGATAACCTCCGCAAATGGCGATCCCGTTGGTGAGGACATGATGGCAGCGGCGTTCGGCTTCCTTCCCGGTTTCGCAACCAGTGTAACAAAGTTCGTAATGGAAGGAAGGAAGCGGACAGGGTTGGCTTGGGAAGACTCGGTGAAATTTATTCAGATAAACTTAAACAGCTGCGCACTCTGCGCTCTAAAACATCAACTCTCTCGGTTGTCTCCGCGATCACTCTCAGCATTCGTTTGGCTGTCTCCGCCACAGACCGTGGCGCCCGAGTCTTCACTCCGTCTCTCTCCCGAGTTCCCACTCCACGGTGGCTTTATTGGGTCTCTCCACGCCAATTACTGCAATCAGACACAGGTGTTCCTCATTTTGCACTTGACCCACTTACTTACCGCTGTCTCCTGAGTCTTTCTCCCGCTGCAGACTTCGCTGAACCACGCCCCCCTCGCCACACTGGAGTACTGTGCCTTTAGCTTAGCAACGTGCAGATCTCAAGCTCTTGCCTATAGGACTTAACTCAAGTCTCTACGACCTTTATAAGAAACACAATAAATCAGTCTCCTACCCTGACCAATTTTTATATGTTAAAAAACATATGCATGTTCGTAATTAGTCAAACAAATGTAGACAGGAATCTTATTATAAAAGGGATCTGGTAAAAAGCACAACCTCTTGCATGTGCAGGTAAGGTATTTAGAGTAAATATTTGCATGTAAGCATTTATGTGCTTAGTTTTTCCCCTGCTGATTTGATTATTTCATTTCCCTTTCTAATCCTATTGAAATTGCATTTGGTTCGATTGAGGTGTTTACATGGCAGCTTTTCAATACGATTACTAACAGATTATTTGAGTGCACATAAAAGCAGCTAATCTGAAAAGGTTGTAGTTGTTCATGAACTCCATGTGATGTGCTGCTCAGGTTGGTTTTTCTTAAAGAGAGATATTCATTGATGGTTTGGGGCCAAGACTTTCTGCCTCTTGGCCAAACTTTGAATCCATCATGCATGTGGGGACATTTTGCTGACCTCTAAATCTTGGAGTATCTTTTTTAGAACTGGATCCTGTCTTAAAGTATAAATGGCCCTTCCTGTAGTCAGGGCACTAGGTTCATCTGTCTTAGAGTAGGCCTATTGGATGGGGAATGTGTCCTAACAACCATAGCGAACAATGTTGATCTTGGTATGAAGAAATTACGTTACAACCCAAAGGCGCAAAGCAACTGCATTGGGGGGGGGGGATTGAAGAAAATGTGCCTGTGGTGATATTTCTGCAAAGTTATATTACACTAGTTCCTTGTGGCACTTTCAAGTCAAATCAAGTCATCTTTTTTATATAAAGTGGTTTATACAAAGATTGCTTCAAAGCATTGCTTCAGTTTTGTATGAAATGGCAAAGTGCTTGTATTTCGTTTCGTTATTTTATTAAGATAATTTAGAAAAACATTTGGAGCATTTTTTATTCGTTAAATGTAAGTTTTTGTTTTTGAAAGTAGCTAACGACCAGGGGCCAGCTGATCATAGCGTGTTTGATCAATTTAGACATAATAAATATATTTATAGAAAGCTTTAAATTGGTACTTAACGAAATAAAACATATAGAAAACAAAATCTCTTTCATTATAATCATAATCCGTAGATGCATTTATTAAAGGCGGGTCTAATGAGGAGATGGCAAGATGAGATCTGCAACTTCATACTTGCACACCGACTTAGAAAAAACTAGTTTATTATTATTAATATAAAATTTCCCTCGAACACATTCATGCCGACCCAAGACCAACATCAATATCACTTTAAGCTCTCTAACGCGTACTGTCTCTGCTACACACACACACACACACACACATACGCTACTAAGACTTACACTTTTATTATAGGCCTCAAACATAACTACCACCACCGACAATCATGCCCACAAATATCAATACAGACAAAACTCTGCCAAAATGCAGCTTTTCCCGAAGCATTGGGAACTTTTAGTAACTCCCCCCCGCTCCAACTTCTCCCTGATGCTCTGCATGGTCACCTGTATGCTAATGCGTGCGTATATGCGTTGCGTCCTTGCCTATTGCATAGGCGATGTATAATATACTTATTATAACAATATTTCATACAGTACATGTGTGGTCTGTGTTAAATAGAATAAAACACAACGTTTATTCAGTTAGCACACTTTATTGCTTCCACTCCAAACGTTCTTCCTGTTCCTTCACAACCCCTCGCCTCTCACAGCGCGCGCTCGCCTTTGAACCAGCGCATGCGCTAACCACACTTTTAGCCCAGAAGAACCTTACTCCAAGTGAACAGAGGAGTGAGGAAATAACATGTTAACAGTCTGCGTATTTGGGCACAATAAAATGAGAGAAGCTAAATGAGTGCGAGCCCGACCTGAGCCCGATTTGTAAAAACAAAAAACGACCTGAACCCGGCCCGAATGGACTCAGCGTGTCGGGTTCCGACGGGCTTGCAGGGCTCTACAAAGTAGTGATGCAAACTTCAAATATTCAGCTCCAGTCAATTTAGTGTTGTTTCAGTTCAATTCATTAACTGTGTAATGTTCATTAATTATCAAACAAGTACAATTCAGCAGTAAGCAGCTCTATCAAACACAGTAGTGCCGTTATTTAGTTCAAATCAGTTCAATGTTGATTCAATTCAGTTCATTAACCATGCCAATTTAGCAAAGTTTGTCAGTTCAAGTTTTGTTCTCATCTGATAGCGTCAGTGCCAACTTGGCACGATGTTCATAGCTGGCTATAGGAATCTGTTACAAGGGCTTGTGTAGTTGCTGGGGATCTGTGCTGAGGGCTTGTCATGTCGAGGTCTTCGCCAAGCATGAAGGGTAGTGTTGTGGTCATTTCTGGGGTGAAGGTCCACCATCAGGCCTGCATACAGACCAGATCTGGCTAACTTTGGTAACCTTGGGATAAGGACAGATAGACTAATATCCTTGATGTCATTCTTTTTACAATGTAACATCTGGTGTTATGGGAGGTTTTCCCATTTCCGGTTACTTTCAAAGTGTTTTATGCAATTTTATCGAAACTGATGAACATGAATCTGGCAATGTTTTATTACATTGGCTGTTGCACATATCACTGCAGTTCGGATATAAAATATGCTGTGAGTGACACTAAAAGGTTAATGCTCTATTGTGTTAACATACTGTACCACCTACACTAAACCTGACGCCATTTCCGCTTGCCTCTACACAAGGGCGTCGGAGTTGGGGGTTCAGTGGCTTGCTCAAGGGTCTCACCTCAGTCATGATATTGAGAGTGAAGAGAGTTCTGTACATTCACTTCCCCCTCCTACAATCCCTGCCAGACCTGAGACTCGAACCCTCAACCTTTGGGTTACGAGTCTGACTCTCTAACCATTAGGCTACGGCTGCCACGGCAGTAGAAAAAATGATGAACATTCACTTAAATATCAGCTTATTTAATAACAGTATGTGAGCACATAGCCAGACTCACCGAGCATCAGATATATTTGATGGAGTGCAGCAGGCGCGAGTAGTGAAAACACAGAATGTATTTTAATTTATATGGACTCTGAATGAGCCAAGTGGAATGG
>CM050426.1:3798326-4010826 GCA_027564155.1 Gymnocypris eckloni scoliostomus
CGTGATATATCCTGTATGTGGTCAACGGGTGGCGCTATGATTACATCTGAATATTGGCCTTTAGATGTCTTCAGGCCAGGAATCTTACCAAATATGTGAAGTTTGGTGCAGATTGGACATTGCATGTTTAAGTTAGTGTAAAATCAAGTCATTTCCTGTGGCCAGCAGGTGGCGCTCTGATTATAATGGAATATTCGTATTTAGATGTGTTCAGGCCTGGATTCTTATCGAGCGTGTGAAGTCTGGGGCAGATCGGTTTTATGGCTGAGTTACAACAACTTTTATTCCCATGGCGAGACATCGAAATTTGTGATGCCGCCAAGGACACGCCCATTAGCGAAAACTCAAGCTCTTCGCAATATAACATCACAAAGGCCTTTAGATTAGACTGACCTAAATATTATGTTGATGTCATTAAATCTCTAGGAGGAGTTAGTTGCAGAGTAAAACATGTCACTTCCTGTTGCCAGCAGGTGGCGCTATGACTATAACTGAATATGGTCACTTAGATCTCTTCAGGTCAGGATTCTTATCAAAAATGTGAAGTTTGGTGCAGATCTGACATAGCATGCCTGAGATATAACAACTTCCTGTTTCATGGCGAAACATCGAAATTTGACAGGATGCCACGGACACGCCCTCCGATGAAAACTCTAGATCTTCGCAATTTAACGTCACAAAGGGCTTTAGATTACAATGACCAATTTTGGTGTTCATCCGAATAAATCTCTGGGAGGAGTTCGATTAAAGTATGACACCTGAAAATGGCAAAAATGACACAAAATATAACGACAAAATTCAAAATAACCGACTTCCTGTTTGGTTTCTGATTTCGTACCAGAGACTTTTTGTAGGTATTGTTATGTTACATGAGTGTACCGATTTTTTCATATGTGGCTGGCTGAATATTTATAGGTGGCGAGCCATTTTGCCACACCTACTCCTGAAACCCATATCAGGCGTAAATTTTCACCAGTTCTGATGCGTGTGCAAAGTTTCCTGACTTTTCGAGCATGTTTAGGCCCTCTAAAATGCGATTAAGTTTGGAAGAATAATAATAATAATAGAAATTCAATACTGAAGTAATAATAAGAAGATTCAATAGGGTCCTCTGCACCATCGATTGCTCGGTCTAATTGCAGATTAAGGATCGACACTAATAAGGGATTCAGGGTCCTGCACCATGGTGCTCGGTTAATAATAAGAGCAGATTTAATGGGTCTCGCACCATGTCTCGGTCCCCAGCAGAAATTCAATAGCCTGCTCGGTCTGTTAAGCAATTCAAAGGTCCTCTGCATCGTCGGTTAATAATACAAGATTCAATAGGGTCCTCTGTTGTGCTCGGTCTAATTAAAGCTGTGCGATGGAAGGGACCTGCGCAGGTGGCTTCAGAAAGACAGAGCGATGAGCAATATGCATTTAAAAGGTAAATATAGAGGAAGTGTCAAGTCATTTATATGTGTCAAACCTGCTGCCAGCTGGTGGCGCTATGTCCATAACTGAACATTAACATGATGTCTTCAGTCTAGCACTTTTATCAAACATATGAAGTTTGGTGCAGATTGAACATAGTATGTTTGAGTTAGTGTAAAAGCCTGACACATCCTGTTGTCAACAGGTGGCGCTATGATTACATCTGAATATTGGCCTTTAGATGTCTTCAGGCCAGGAATCTTACCAAATATGTGAAGTTTGGTGCAGATTGGACATGCATGTTTAAGTTGGTGTAAAACAAGTAATTTCCTGTAGCCACCAGGTGGCGCTATGTCTATAACTAAACATTGGCATGTAGATGTCTTCAGACCAATACTTTTATCAAACATATGAAGTTTGGTGCAGATTGAACATGGTATGTTTGAGTTAGTGTAAAGCATGATATATCCTGTTGTCAGCAGGTGGCGCTATGATTATATCTGATTTTTGGCCTTTAGATATCTTCAGGCAGGGCTCTTACCAAATGTGAAGTTTGGTGCAGATTGGACATTGAATGCTTGAGTTAGTTTAAAAAGAAGTAATTTCCTGTTGCCAGCAGGTGGCACTATCTTTAACTGAACATTGGTTTAGATGTCTTCAGACCAATATTTTTATCAGTGTGAAGTTTGGTGCAGATTGGACATTGGTGTTAGATATGTAAAAAGTCATTTCCTGTTGCCAGCAGGTGGTGCTCTAATTATAATATATATTCATTTGATGTGTTCAGGCCTGGATTCTTATCCGTGTGAAGTCTGGGCAGATCGGACATTGTATGGCTGAGTTACAACAACAATTCCCATGGCGAGACATCAAATTTGCCGCCATGGACACAGAAAACTCTAGATCTTGGCAATTTAACATCACAAAGGTTAGACTGACCTAAATATTATGTTTATGTCATTAAATCTCTAGGAGGAGTTAGTTACAGAGTAAAACATGTTCCTGCGCTATGACTATAACTGAATATGGTCACTTAGATCTCTTCAGGTCAGGATTATCAAACATGTGAAGTTTGGTGATCGGACATGCCTGAGATATAACAACTTCCTGTTTCATGGCGAAACATCGAAATTTGACAGGGGCCACGGACCCCCTCAATGAAAACTCTAGATCTTCGCAATTTAACGTCACAAAGGGCTTTAGATTACAATGACCAATTTTGGTGTTCATCTGATAAATCTCTGTTAAGTATGACACCCAAAATGACACAAAATATGACGAGAAAATTCAAAATACTTCCTGTTGGGTTTCTGATTTTGTACCTGAGACTTTTGTAGGTATTGTTAAGTTAAGTGTACCGATTTTTCATGTACATGAGGCTGGCTCAGCTGAATATTTATAGGTGGCGCTGTGCCATTTTGCACCTACCTGAAACCCATATCAGGCGTAAATTTTCACCAGTTCTGATGCGTGTGCAAAGTTTCCTGACTTTTCGAGCATGTTTAGGCCCTCTAAAATGCGATTAAGTTTGGAGAAGAAGAAGAAGAAGAATAATATAGCAGCGATGGCGCCGATGCAAGCCACCCTGGCATCAGGAAAGCGGTGCCCAGCATTACAGTAACCCTCTAGCAGTCTGGTTTTAAGGGACACGGCAATTAAAGGGTTAATCCAAACCACCAACTCTGTGAAACAGTTTAAACTATCTCTCTCTCTCTCTCTCTCTCTCACACATGCATTTACAGTAACCCTCTGGCAGTCTGGTTTTAAGGGATACAGCAATTAAAGGGTCAATCCAAACCATTAAGTCTATAATACATACACACACAGAACAACATATAAAACTTTAGTAACACTTTCGAAAAGGTTTCAGTTATTAACATTAACTATATTAATTAACATGATCAATACTTATAAAGCATCTAATAATGCCTGACTATTTTTAACAACATAAAAAAAAATGCTGTAAAATATATTGTTCATTGTTAGTTAATGCTATCAACCTAAGATAATTTATTGTAAATTTTACCAACTCATTTTTGAGCCGCTATTCAGTCTGTATTCACACAGCGTGATGAGAGACGTTTGCTGCTCGAAACACAGAATATGTAGAGAGGTGGTACTGTTATTTATTTATAACCTATATTTTTACATGACTTAACAGGCGAGTCATAATATTAGTGAATATATTATATTGTAGTTTTATCTCGCCCCTGGTTGAGAAACACTGACCTAAAGCGCATCTTCCAGCATTGTCTTCACGATCGATCTATTAGGCATCACTGATGTGATGTTTAAAAAAAAACATTTGTTTCTCATTTATTTGGTTCCACAGTATTTGCTGATTTTTATTTTATTTAAACACTGCTTGAATTGCCGCTGATAACAAAGTCAAAGTAAAAGCCCGGTGCTTACTATTTAAAACCTAAGAAAAGGGAAAAGCGACCCCACCACGGTGATACCATTATAACCGGTGTGACATCAGGTCGATTAACCGGTGGGAAAATTTCCTCACAACCCTAGCAGGCACATGCATTACAGTGACCCTCTAGCAGTTTGGATTTAAGGGATACATTAATGGAAGGGTTAATCCGAGCCATCAAGACACACACACACAAAACAAAATAGAAAACTTTGGTAATCCTTTTAATAAGGTTTCAGTTATTAGCATTAACTATATTAATTAACATGAACAATAATTATACAGCATTTATTAATGTTATCTAGTCTCTCTACTCTCTCTCTCTCTCTCTCTCTTTAGCTTATAACATTATATAAGTTAAAATGAACAATAGTTTTATAGCATTTATGAATCTTAGTTAATATTATGTTACAAATTGACTACTACATTATAAATAAAAATGTGGTAATGTACTTTTGTTACTATACCATGACCTAAAATAAAATAAAAATACTTTAGTAAAATATGTTGTTAATTATGTGTTTATAACTACAGTTACAGCAGGTATATATTACTAACACATAACACACACAATTCTAGCAAAATCACTAACATCGTCCGGAATATTGGTTTAATACCAGTCGGGCTAATATCATGTACTGGGCTACCTTATACAACTCCTTATTTTAGTTGTATCAAATTGAAGGCTGTAAAAGTTGTAAATCGTTAAATGGTTTAAATGTCTTCATTTACAATTTCAAGAGGTCTTTCTGTTTAAATCGTGAAAGGGCTGATTAAACTTCAAAAGGCAATATTGTCATTGAATATTTATTTATTTGATATATAAATCAAAAACAGAGCTGTCAAATCACTACATGGTCTAGTGTCTGTGATTAATAAAGCAAAAAAACACTGCTATATAAAAATATAATCTGTTTGTTTTGCGTGTCTCTCTGAGTGAGCGGTTGTCATGTAACGTTACTTACTCAAATATGCTCGCTGGCGCTCAGTGTTTAACAGCGTCTGCTGAGAGCCTCACTGACATTGAGAGAACAATTAATAATCCTTTCTTCCTTTTAGACAACCATTGTCAAATGCAAGATCTTCTCTTTCAGTTTAGTTAAAATCACAATCAAAATAAAAGTCCCTTTTAACTTGAAGAATACGATTGTATTATAATGTAGACCACTTCTAAAATAATAATAACAAATAGAAAAATTTAATGAATATGATTTCCCCTCATTTTAATTTACTAAATCTCTGCAGTCCTTTATGAAAGCATAAATGATAAAATATTTTCATTTGATTACATTTAAGGCATTAATTAAATTGTTAAAGCTTTATACATTAATTTTTACCACCATTTTTGATATTATTTGTATTAAGTCATAAAAATACAGAATCCAGAAAAATTAAGTCAAACAGAATTTATGAATTGTTATGAATTATATTACTGATGAATATAAGTTGTTAAACTAATATATAAATCATTGATGAAATCTACTTGAATGTTTTTGATGTATTAAATTTGACTTTGTAAAGCAAAAAAAAATTTTTAATACCATGATACCATGCAAAAAAAACACCAACCAAAAATGACTGATAATTTTTCTGGTGATTAAAGATATGTTTAAAAGTCTCTCTCTCTCTCTCTCAATTTTTCAATTTAAGTGTGATTGGCATGACAAAACTATACATTTGTATTAAAGCAATTGCAGCTGGGCTGCTCACAAGTAGTGCACATTTGAATTAACAGAAATAAAAATAAAACAATAATAGTAATAAAACAAATATTTAAACCGTATTAAATATGTAGTGCAAAATGAATGACTATTGTAAGTATGTGATAGAAATAAAATTAAATAAGGTACAGTATAAGATTTATACAGGCAAAATATACATTTAAGTAATATAAAGGGGTAATATGTCATAATATAATCTACATGTGCTGGAAACATCAGCTCAGGGCAGACGGGTGTCTCTTCTGTGGTGACAGAGAGACACATATTGAAACAAACACAGCAGGTCTCTCTCTCTCTCTCTCTCTCTCTCTCTCTCTCAGGTGGAGTGTCTTCTCTTCTGTGGTGACAGAGAGACACATATTGAGCAGCAAACACAGCAGGTCTTGTGTTCTCGAGCAGATACGCTAGTTTCTCCTGGTCTGAAGAGTTGTAAATGGGATGGATCTGCTGTATTTTGTCTACTCTCCAATATCTGTATTTGGAGCACTCTGTTAGGAAGTGCAGTTCTGTTTCCATCTGATTCAGGTCACAGTGTGACAATCTTCTGTCTCTCTCTCCTCTCTCTCAACACCTCACTGTCACACTGAGACACACACACACACACTGCACACACACACACATAGAGAGAGAGATGAAATGGATAGTTTTTTTTTCTCTCATCCATAGAGTTTTGTAAAGTCATGAACATACTTCCTCAGAATGACTTTTTCCCTGCATGTAAAAGTTTCAAAGTTTTAGTAAACTGCACTTTAAAGATATAAGAAAATTTCTGCTATCTTTTTTACCCTCACTTTAATAAACCACTATTTAAACACCGTTCAAGCTATCCAAAGCCGTTCGCAATTTAGCATCTTCAGTGTCTTGGCATCATGTTGACAAAGTTTGGTGTGAACTACTTGTTTCTTCTTGAGGAGTATTGTTGAAAACTTTGTTCTTAGTGTCTCGAAGAAATTGACATTAACAATTTCTTTATTCTATGACATGTTGTTATCTGTCATGAGATCTCAATCTTAAGTCATTTTAGAATAGTCAGGATTGGAGGGACTGTAGAGAAACATCAAACAAAGCACATGAGGGAGGCAATACAGGAACCTATAACCAAAAGGTTTCTCAGTAGTCATCTGATCATCATTAAAAGGCACAGCTGTGATGGTCGACAATCTCTGACTTTTATTTTGACACCTCAGTAATTCAAATCACAACATTTGTGATTTCAATCTCTTGCTTCTAATAACTCTCAAAATACAATTTAGACACTTAAAATAATTCTTGCTTCACGTTACACATTGTACATGTTCTGTGTTGCTTGTTGCACAGAAACAAAACATGCAATTTCCGTGAAGATTTACAGGTAATAATCTTTTGTTGGAACTGTCATTTGAGAGGCGGGCTCATTTCTCAAAACACTTGATACTGTGGATGCATAGATAGTCAAGTAGGAGAAACAACAGAATTGCTATTTTTGATCCACAGCCAGGGTTTACCTAACAAGTTTCGAACCATGAAGAATTATCTTCAGTCATCTGGCAATTTTCTGAAAGACCAAGAATGTCTTGTTGGATTTTGTTCAAGTTCTCTGTTGGATCCATTAACCCGTGCAGCATTGATAATGGTACAGGCTCTTGTGTTGCAAGGTAATCAAGGCCACTCTGTTCAGATCATCATCTTGTCGAGAAAGAGTGTGATGTTGCCAGAAAACCGTATCATTGGCCAATTTCTGTGAATCGACAGGCTTCTGACTTGATCGAGCCTGCATGACACCATACGATTAATGCTCCAAGAGTTCTTGACCACCACGTTTGTACAGTGAGTCCTGAATGCAGCCATCTTTGTTCTGATTTTAGATGTGGAGAACTTGAGGTGGAGTGTGTATTTTCTCTGATGGCTGGTGACATAAACAGGGTGCACCTGCCATTGAATTGGCTGGGTAGGATGCTGTAGACAGTCCCACTAATACAAAGTGCCAGTCGGTGGAGAATCATACACCACTGATTATCAGTTTCGTAGGGATGGGTTGAGACACTCTTTTAAATCATTCTCCTCTTCGTATCTGATGTGTACACATGTTGGGTTCTTCTTTCAATCCTGCACAAATTTCACCCAGTGTATTGATCATGATTTTCCATGCACCAATAGAACATCCTTGGCATAATAGATCTGTCATGATGGGAGTAGCTCATTGTTGCAGGATGGTAGTCCAGGAATGCAACAGAAGCTGGGTTACGTTGTGACATGTATCCTTGTTGTATAATCCCTGGTATGATGATCGAATGGGTACACGTGTCATTTGGAAAATAAATTTTCCACCATGGGATTCCTGCTCCTACTGAAGGTGCGTGCGGCATGCAAACATTCTTTCCAGCAAACAAGGCCTGACATATTCATCAGCTCGAATATGTTGTTTCTGGGGTCCACTTTGCGTGATGTCCATGATGGTTAATGGTACATCATGTTGATGGATGACTGAAGTTCCCGTATGTGAGTCTCTCGTTGTGTATTTTCTTTTCATGTGATAGTTATCATGATGTCTAGTTGTTCAGAGGTTGTGGCTTTATCCACCAGGTGAGAAGGGTGTGCATATGATCTCAGGACAGCATCAAATGATCCAGAAAAAAAACACAAAAAAGAGAGAACTAACGGCACAGAGCAGTATTGTAGAGTCTTACATTAGGGTTGTATCCTCTGTTCAAAATATAGTCTGCTGGTTGTTCCTTCTTTCCCTATTTCTTAATTCCCTGACACCTGACACAAAAGGATGGACTAATGGAGGAAAGGCCTGAAATCTTCACCTCAGGGTTTATTTAACCTGTTCTTCGGTTCTTCCCTAATCTCACTGGTTCTTGTGTCTGCCTATCCTGCAGAGAACAACCAATATGACACATGAGTCCAAGTTTCCTTCCTGACACAATACTGCATTTAATCAACATCACTTGATGTGGTATAAAATCTAATGGCTTTTTGGTGTTTATCATTTGACCTGGGACGATTTGTGTCCACCTTCTGGTGGAGTCTGCCAACACGACTCAACTCTCTCTTTCTGCACTGCCTGTGGTTTCACAGTAGCGATCAGGGCATCTGAGCAATGTGCACATCAGCATTTCTGATCAATCACACCTGGCATCATTGGGCGCTATAATAATCTCATGAGGGTGTCCTTTATCTGTTAGATGCTCTCATACTACACACAGTACAGGCAGTGCTTCAACCATGGTCCTTCCTGATGCATTTGCTTAGCCTGGTTTTGATTGTTCTGTTTGATCGTTCAACCTGTCCTGATGCTTGTGGCCTAGGGCAGTGAAGGTTCCACTAATCTTCAATTCTAGACACTTTGACTCCTGTGAGTGGGTATGATCAGAGTCAATCAATTACATCTGGGAATGAAATCAGTGACAAGACATTTATTGTGCAGCTGTAGCTATAGCTTCACCCTCTTGAGAACTTGTCTGTACTACCAAAACGTCAGTTTTCCTTTACAACATATGTAATCAACATAAATGGTCAGTATGTGCTGTTTGTAATGGTTGCTGGTACATCAAATTTTCAGTAACACATCTCTTGACTGTTTCAGTGGCTTCATTTCTAATTCACCATTGATTTAACCTGTATCGTTGCTGGACCCTATGTATTATGAGCCATGGCAACAGTGATTAGCAACATTGCATGAATCCACAGTGGCTCCTTCATTCACATGCTGCATATAGAGGACGTCTTTTGTCAGATTGATTCAGGTGAATTATCTTCTGTGCTACTACCTGAACACACTTGTACAGTTGCATGAAACAAGCCTGTTTAGCCTTCCATCAGCGAGCATTACCTTTAGCTTCCATAGTATTAGTTGTGAGATATTGCTTTCACTTTGATCACTCTAATTTCTTTGGGAGTTTCATGGCAACATTAAATCTTTCACAAATACTTAATGGGATCCAGCAGAGAAATTTCTGGTTTGAAATACAAAATCATGAATTAAAGCATACCTGGAATCTGTGTGAATTTGCAAGATCCAAGCTGCATGCTCTAGTTAACTACTAGTTCTGCAGCTTGAGCTGAAAAATGATCTGAAAATGAAGCAACTACTTCAGTGGTGGAAGTTACTGCATATCCTGCTGTCTGTACCTTCAATAAAGCTGAACCATCAACAAACAACTCAATTCTGCGTTTCTATAGTCTGCTATTTCACTTGTCGCTGCATATAGGCGTGTACAATCATGAGTCATTTCCTTCATCCTCTAACACAAATTCAGTCATTTAGACATCATACATGAGGATGGGTTCGTGACTGGTGCAGCTGTATAACAATATTCGCTGTGAGGTTGCTAATTTCCCCACAGGTGACAAGTGACTTTTGCTTGATTCATTAGTGCGGACACTGCGTTGAGCATTTTCTTACAGTCTGACCTAACACCATTCCTGATGAAGCCTGAACTAGATGAACTGCGCTGCTCTGAGGCATGGGCCCATCCTTGAGCGACTATGTCAAGTTTAGAATAGTAATGAATTTGCTAAGCTGCCCCATGATCTTGCATTAGACATGCAGTCATAAAACCCTAAGTGTTCATGGACATAAAGCACAAAGGGTCTATCAGATTGGGCAATTCTAATGCTGGTGCTTGACATAGTGCTCTCTTCAAATCATTAAAAGCTTTGAGATGAAGTTCTTCCATACAAACAGTATCTGAATCTTTACCATGGCCTTTCAACAAATCATAGAGGCTGAGCAATCGAGGCATAGTCTTATCCAAGGTCTACAATAACCTGTTGTTCCTAAAATATAGTGTTTTAATGGTATTAGGTGGAGGTATGGCTGACTGAATTTCGATCCTGTGTGTGGATCTATTCCTGCACCAATTGTTTGACCCAGAAATGTGACTTGCTTTTCGATTTGAGCTTTGTGAAAGCTGCATTGTGTCCTTTTATGCAATAGTCCAACAATGATGACAATTCAGTTTGATGTACCTCAATCTGTTGAGGCAATCAAAATATCATCGACATATTGGATTAGTGGACTGTTTCTTCTGGTCACACTGTCTGACAACTGATGATATATGGTTTCATTGTGTGTCCATTAACATATCAATTACTGAAAAAATCTTACAATTTAATGGTACATTTAATTAGATGGATCTCCACTAAATTGATTTTTCAATATGTTTATTGGCTCTAGTCTGTTAGAGTCTCCATGTCATTAGATTTCTTGATGGGCCATATGGGTGAATTACATGGACTGTTGGTTTTAACTAGCACTCCTTGCGTCAACAAATTTTCTAATAAGTTTGATTCCCTGATAACTTCCTTATTAATGATATTGTTTGGTGACCGAGGTGGAGTTCCTGTCAATTTAACTGGTTCTACACCTGTCAACACACAATCATCCTTGTCTTTTAAATTGGATGATTCTGTAGAAAACATACTCAATTTGCATTGGTAATCTGTTTAAATTATGCTAGTAGATTCTGAGGACATGTCTAAAGTTAGATTTATTTGTCTCAGAAGATCCATACAAAATTGCACCTGTATTTAATAATAGTAATTTTGTAGTCAGAGTTTTTAACAAATTGTACCTCTATGGGAGTTTCATAAAACTGAATCTTCACCTATTACACCAGTTAAACAAAGTTTAGTCTTCTTGTATGATAAACCTTGTGCCAATTTTGTAGGAATTACTGTAATTTCTGCACCTGTATCAACAAAAATCAATCTCTTTCTATATGCTACCTTTCACAAAATTCTTTAATATTGGATTACAAGGTAGCTACTCATAATGTTTCCTGGTCTTGCTCTTAGAAAATGAACTATCTGTACCACAGTTTCAGTGGTCACTGGAACTACTTCAGGGTTGTGTGCAGAACAATTATGCATAATTTCTTTTACTATCTTGCAACTTCTTTATTTTCTCCCAATGTCCTAATTTTGCACAATTTGCATTTGCTTTCTCTTTTAGACCATCTATCTTGTTTCTGTGTTAAAAGCTGCTATACTTTTTTGATATATCTGTTTTATGTTTTAACCTGTCTAGGTTACTTCTGAGAGTTCTGTTAGACCTGTTAGATCAAGAATGGTAAAGCTTTTCTGTATTAACTACAAGGCCATCTGACCAGAATGAGAAAATTCCCTAAAACACTTTCAGTCATCAACAATTTACTGTAGATTACAGCTGACTGACAAAATCTCTCAGTATATTCACTCACAGTTTCTTCTCCTTTCTTAATTCTAGACCAATCTATTTTGGGTCCTAAGATATTCTTTAGGATTTCAAAATACCTTCTCTTAAATCACCCTTACTGGCATTTTATAGTTCTGACAGCAGATTCAAACTGTTGAATTCAGATTCAGTTAGTATTTGTGACATCAGCTGCGTGACTTCTGTCAAGACATCATAAACGATGATCAATGTTCTTAATTCAAAAAAAATAACAAATAAACTTTGAGATAGTCTCATATCTTTACCTAAAGCTTTGGCAACAGTTTTATGCACAGAAGAATTGAGAGGAACACTCAGTTTTCAATTGAGATCTCCTCCTCGCAATTGTTGAATTTACAGGCACATCAGTTACTGATTACTACATCTGTTTCAAAAACGCTTGTCAGGGTAAATGTTATCCACTGACTTACTTCCACATCAGTTTTGCCTCTTTCTTGAGTTCAATTTCTTGGTCAAAGTGTATATTCTAAGTTCATTGTTCTCTAGCTCTGAAATGTGACTGTTGTGTTTACACTGAATTCTGTGACAACAGATAATGCTCACATTCTTAATACATGCTCCCAGTACCTTTTACTCATCTACAGACAAGTCTTGTCTGGATGGATCTCATATTTAAGTTAGTTCTCTCTAACTTTCTCAGTGACTATTATGTTCATTTGCATTAAAAGTGATTTGAATTGCTATCTGACCACAAGTTGCTAGACCATACTGGGTAGCTCTAAACATTTTGTGAGTTTCTTTGTTATCACACAATCAAAACACTAAAACTTCTCTGATCAACAACAAATTGTTAACACAGATATTGTTAACCTTCCTAAGCATTGATAATTCTAGCACTTTACGCTAATCTTCCTGCATGAACAGAGGCAAAATGCCAAAACAGAGGATAACAAATAGCATAATAAATCTTCCCTGAACAGAACAGAGGATAAACCAAAATTAGCACGTAATGCTCTTCTGCCTGAAAGAACAGAGGATAAACCAAAAATTAACGTGTGTCTTCCCCTGAAACAGGATAACCTTCCCCCTACAAGAACAGAGGATAAACTCCCTGTCTGAAAACAGGATAACCTTTAGTTAAACAAAACCCACAGATGTATATGTTAACTCTTCTGACCAGAGATACAAAAAGTACTGTCTTATTTCGGATTAGGACAGCACTCACCAGAGAGAAAATTTCAGTCTGGGAATCCTTGTTCAGTTTGAAGTTTGCTGGATTCCAAAAGATGAAAGCTGAACTCTATCCGGGACACGGCAGCATCTGTTGAAAACTTTGTTCTTCTAAAGTGTAGAAACTCAGAGAGAGAAGACCAGGAGACTTGGATTGGATTGTCAGCAGAATTTCTTTATTCTATGACATGTGTTGTTATCTGCAGTCATCGAAGATCTCAATCTTAAGTCATTTTTACAGGGTATCTTTATAGTCAGGATTGGAGGAGGGACTTCTTAGAGGTAGACAAACATCAAACAAAGCAAACATCTGAGGGAGTTTTAATTACAGGAACCTTCATGGTCCAATAAACCTAACAAAGGTTGAATCTCTCTGTAGTCTAACTCCTTGATCTTATCATTACAAAGGCACTGTCTGCCCAAATGGTCAAAACAATCTCAACACCTTTGCCTTGCCCGACCTCTTAGTCAGGACATTCAAATCAAACATAGAACTATTTGTGATCCTTCAGTATGAAATTTGCAGCTTGATTATTCCAGAAATTGACATTCAAAATAGCCGGCTTCCTGTTGGTCGTAGCTAATGAGTGTAAATTAGAAAGTTGTCCGGCTTGATGAGAACAATATATGTACTGAGTTTGGTGACTGTAGCTAAAATTAACCCCCCATGTTTTGACAAAAGGTGGCGCTATAGAGTGCCTCCTCCACGCCCGTTTATGAGCTTTTGCCAGTGTCTATCTATAATTAATACTGATGTGTGTGTTGAGTTTTATGAAATTCTAAACATCTTAAGTGCCTCAAAATCACCAGAAGATATATTGAGGTTTGACACGTTGCCATGGCAACAATATTTTAGATATCAATATTCCCTTGACAGTTTCACATCGGCCGTTTTTTGACATTATTCTGATGAAGTTTGAAGCAAATTGGGTAAAAGTAAGATGCTGAATTCAAAGCATTTTGAAAATGACACACTTCCTGCTGCCAGTTGGTGGCGCTATAACTTTGCCTCATAATTGTCACATCGATGCGATCGGCTTCATACACCGAACAAACCACTGAATTGTGATCAAAATCAGACAATGTATGTGGACTTTATTAGACACTTCCTGTCTCTCAATTCTTGCCATAACTTCATCGCCACGGGCAAACCATTCGAGATATCAAAAATCCTCCGCAATTTAGCATCCCCAATGTCTTGAGATCACGTTCACGGGTTTGGTGCTCGTGTGTTGAAAATCCTGGGAGGAGTATTTCAAATTCCAGAGCATGTGCTTTTTAAACAGCCCTGAATAGCCGACTTCCTGTTGGGCGAGCCCATGACATGTGACACAAAAGTTGTTCAGCTCGATAAGATCTATATGTGTACCGAGTTTCATATGAATAAGTGCAAGTATGTGTGAGCTACACATCAAGTTTTCTGATGGTTTTCCAGGGGCGCCGTAGAGCCTCTGTGCCACGCCTGTCCCAGCCTCAGCGGCGTCCTAAATGCCACGGGTTCCAATGTGTGTGCACATTTTCAAGAGTTTTTGACCATGTTAAGCCCCCAAAATGCCCGGATAGTCGGAAAAAAAAAAGAATCCTAAGGAAAACAATAGAATAGCTGACTTCCTGTTGGGCGTAGCCCATGACATGCGGTACAAAAGTTGTTCGGCTCGATGAGATCTATATGTGTACCGAGTTTCATATTAATACGTGCAAGTATGTGTGAGCTACACATCAAGTTTTCTGATGTGTTCCAGGGGCGCCGTAGAGCCTCTGTGCCACGCCCGGGTCCCAGCCTCAGCGGCGTCCTAACTGCCGCGGGTTCCAATGTGTGTGCACATTTTCAAGAGTTTTTGACCATGTTAAGCCCCCCAAAAATGCCCGGATAGCCTCAAAATCACCAAAAAAAGAAAATTGAGGTTTGACGCGTTGCCATGACAACAGTATTTTAGATATCAATATTCCCTTCACAGTTTCACATCGGCCGTGTTTTTACAGTATTCTGATGAAGTTTGAAGCAAATTGGGTAAAAGTAAGATGGTGAATTCAAAGCATTTTGAAAATGACACACTTCCTGTTGCCAGTTGGTGGCGCTATAACTTTGCCTCATAATTGTCACATCAATGCGATCGGCTTTATACACCGAACAAACCGATGAGATCTATATGTGTACCCAGTTTCATATTAATACGTGAAAGTATGTTTGAGCTACACATCAAGTTTTCTGATGGTGTTCCAGGGGGCGCCGTAGAGCCTCTGTGCCACGCCTGGGTCCCAGCCTCAGCGGCGTCCTAAATGCCACGAGTTCCAATGTGTGAGCACATTTTCAAGAGTTTTGACCATGTTAAGCCCCCAAAAATGTCCGGATAGTCAAAAAAAACTAAAAAAGAGTCCTAAGGAAAACAATAGAATAGCCGACTTCCTGTTGGGTGGAGCCCATGACATGCGGTGCAAAAGTTGTTCGGCTCGATGAGATCTATATGTGTACCGAGTTTCATATGAATACGTGCAAGTATGTGTGAGCTACACATCAAGTTTTCTGATGTGTTCCAGGGGGCGCCGTAGAGCCTCTGTGCCACGCCCGGGTCCCAGCCTCAGCGGCATCCTAACTGCCACGGGTTCCAATGTGTGTGCAAATTTTCAAGAGTTTTTGACCATGTTAAGCCCCCCAAAAATGCCCGGATAGCTTCAAAATCACCAAAAAAAGAATATTGAGGTTTGACACGTTGCCATGGCAACAGTATTTTAGATATCAATATTCCCTTCAGAGTTTCACATCGGCCATGTTTTTACAGTATTCTGATGAAGTTTGAAGCAAATTGGGTAAAAGTAAGATGGTGAATTCAAAGCATTTTGAAAATCACACACTTCCTGCTGCCAGTTGGTGGCGCTATAACTTTGCCTCATAATTGTCACATCGATGCGATCGCTTCATACACGAACAAACCACTGAATTGTGATCAAAATCAGACAATGTATGTGGACTTTATTAGATACTTCCTGTCTCTCAATTCTCGCCATAACTTCATCGCCGCCACGGGCAAACCGCTTGAGATATCAAAAATCCCTCCGCAATTTAGCATCCCCAATGTCTTGAGATCACGTTCACGGGTTTGGTGCTCGTGTGTTGAAAATCCTGGGAGGAGTATTTCAAATTCCAGAGCATGTGATTTTTAAACAGCCCTGAATAGCCGACTTCCTGTTGGGTGGAGCCCATGACATGCAGCGCAAAAGTTGTTCGGCTTGATGAGATCTATATGTGTACCGAGTTTCATATGAATACGTGCAAGTATGTGTGAGCTATTCATCAAGTTTTCTGATGGTGTTCCAGGGGGCGCTGTAGAGCCTCTGTGCCACGCCCGGGTCCCAGCCTCAGCGGCGTCCTAACTGCCGCGGGTTCCAATGTGTGTGCAAATTTTCAAGAGTTTTTGACCATGTTAAGCCCCCCAAAAATGCCCGGATAGTCAAAAAAAAAAAAAAAAAAAGAATCCGGAGGAAAACAATAGGGCCCTGCGCCTTTCTGGCTTGGGCCCTAATAAGAATAAATATAGCTGCAAGCAGCGATGGCGGGCCCAAGCCGATGCAAACGCCAACCCGGTGGCATCAGGAAAGCGGTGCCCAGCGGGCACATGCATTTACAGTAACCCTCTAGCAGTCTGGTTTTAAGGGACACGGCAATTAAAGGGTTAATCCAAACCACCAACTCTGTGAAACACACAGTTTAAACAGACGCTATCTCTCTCTCTCTCTCTCTCTCTCTCTCTCTCTCTCTCTCTCTCTCTCTGTCTCTCTCACACATGCATTTACAGTAACCCTCTGGCAGTCTGGTTTTAAGGGATACAGCAATTAAAGGGTCAATCCAAACCATTAAGTCTGCGCAATACATACACACACAGAACAACATATAAAACTTTAGTAACACTTTCGAAAAGGTTTCAGTTATTAACATTAACTATATTAATTAACATGATCAATACTTATAAAGCATCTAGTAATGCCTGACTATTTTTACTAACATAAAAAAAAAAATGCTGTAAAACTATATTGTTCATTGTTAGTTAATGCATTAGCTACTGTCAACCTAAGATAATTTATTGTAAATTTTTACCAACTCATTCAGTCTGTATTCACACAGCGTGATGAGAGACGTTTTGCTGCTCCGAAACACAGAATATGTAGAGAGGTGGTACTGTTATTTATTTATAACCTATATTTTCTTCATGACTTAACAGGCGAGTCATAATATTAGTGAATATATTATATTGTAGTTTTATCTCTCGCCCCCCTGGTTGAGAAACACTGACCTAAAGCGCATCTTCCAGCATTGTCTTCACGATCAATCTATTAGGCATCACTGATGTGATGTTTAAAAAAAAACATTTGTTTCTCATTTATTTGGTTCCACAGTATTTGCTGATTTGTATTTTATTTAAACACTGCTTGACGAATTGCCGCTGATAACAAAGTCAAAGTAAAACGCGACCCGGTGCTTACAGGCTATTTAAAACCTAAGAAAAGGGAAAAGAGGAAAACTCAAACGACCCCCACCACGGTGATACCATTATAACCGTGTGACATCAGGTCGATTAACCGGTGGAAAATTTCTCACCGACACAACCCTAGCAGGCACATGCATTACAGTGACCCTCTAGCAGTTTGGATTTAAGGGATACATTAATGGAAGGGTTAATCCGAGCCATCAAGACACACACACACACACACACAAAACAAAATAGAAAACTTTGGTAATCCTTTTAATAAGGTTTCAGTTATTAGCATTAACTATATTAATTAACATGAACAATAATTATGCAGCATTTATTAATGTTAGTCTCTAGCTATCCTCTCTCTCTCTCTCTCACACACACACACACACACACACACACACACAAATAATATATAAAACTTTTCAATAAGGTTTTAGCTTTTAACATTATACTTTCAATAAGGTTTCAGTTATTAGCATTAACTATATTAATTATCATGAACAATAATTATACAACATTTATTAATGTTAGTCTCTCTCTACCCTCTCTCTCACACACCAGAGCTGAGCGGTGAGAATTTCCGCTCCCGCTCACGTGGGTGTTCGCTCCCCGCCCACCGCTCAAAGTCGACCAGATCGCTCCGCTCAATTCCGCTCCCGCTCATCTACAATTTCATCCCGCTCCAGAGAAATCGCCCACGCCGCTCAAATTTAAAATTACTCTGCATGCCTAAGACCTGCCGTCTTCAACCGAAGCCTTACGCCTCCGACACACTGTCTGCGTGGCAGACGTGGAGCGGGTTTGTTCGTGACTGCTGCGGAAAAATCCGCTTCACTTCTATTCTGTCACTACAGTTGCGGCGTGGTTGGACCACACCTGATACGCGCGTATTCCGCAGCAATGTGGCTGCTCTAATCTGTTAACATGGGTGCGGAATGGAAAATCAACACGCTGCAAACACGCTCCGCGGCGACGTCGCAGCCTATATCCTATAAAGAACTCACAGCAACAGCAACATCAGTCAAAATAGAACATATATATCACCACATTCCTGATCATGTTTAACATTATCATTTATTTTTTTGACAGGAATTGTGCACCTGTAGCCTATGACCTGTCGGTTTGGTTTTGGAAATATTTAACGAACTCTCGTTACTGGAATATCTAACGAGAATTAAAATACTCCTTCACAACGAACGATTTTTAAAGTATAGGCTGATGGTTTTGTTAATTGTTGAAGGCACAGGTGAATTCAGGATGGATTTGTGCATGCCCTAGGCTCGTGGTGTGAGCGGTATCGGAGCGAGACAGAGCGATCGCTCCAGCCTTTGGATAAAAACCCGCTCCGCGCTCCGACTATATTTTGCACGCTCCGCTCCTCGCTCGCTCCACGCTCCGCTCCGCTCACATGCTCTGTCACACACACACACACACACACACACACACAGAACAATATATGAAACTTTTGTAGCAAACTGTTTTCAATAAGGTTTTAGCTTATAACATTATATAAGTTAAAATGAACAATAGTTTTTATAGCATTTATGAATCTTAGTTAATATTATGTTACAAATTGACTACTACATTATAAATACAAATGTGGTAATGTACTTTTGTTACTATACCATGACCTAAAATAAAATAAAAAATACTTATACAAATACAGTAAAGTACTAATACTAATACTAATACTCATGTTTAAAACAATATTATTAAACTACAGTTACAGCAGGGTATAGCGTATAGTTACCCTAACCCTAATTCTCAAATCCAGCAAATTCAGCAATTATAGCAAAATCACTAGCACGTCGTCCGGAATATTGGTTTAATACCAGTCGGGCTACCAATATCACTGTCCTGCCCTACAGGCTACCTTAAATACAGGGCTCCCGCAGGTCCTTATAAACTCCTTATTTTAGTTGTATCAAATTGAAGGCTGTAAAAGTTGTAAATACGTTAAATGGTTTAAGAAAAGTCTTCATTTACAATTTCAAGAGGTCTTTCTGTTTAAATCGTGAAAGGGCTGATTAAACTTCAAAAGGCAATATTGTCATTGAATATTTATTTATTTGATATATAAATCAAAAACAGAGCTGTCAAATCACTACATGGTCTAGTGTCTGTGATTAATAAAGCAAAAAAAACACTGCTATATAAAAATATAATCTGTTTGTTTTGCGTGTCTCTCTGTGAGTGAGCGGTTGTCATGTAACGTTACTTACTCAAATATGCTCGCGCGCTCAGTGTTTAACAGCGTCTGCTGAGAGCCTCACTGACATTGAGAGAACAATTAATAATCCTTTCTTCCTTTTATTTGAGACAACCATTGTCAAATACACGCAAAGATCTTCACTAACTTCACTTTACGTTACCCGTCTTCTCCTTCTTCTCTGATTTGCGGAAGTTTAGACGATTAAAATACGTATTACTGACCTTCACTTCTACCCGTCAAAATAAAAGTCCCCCTTTTAACTTGAAGAAATTGACAGAAATTACGATTGTATTATAATGTAGACCACTTCTAAAATAATAATAACAAATAGAAAAATTTAAGGAATATGATTTCCCCCTCATTTTAATTTACTAAATCTCTATTGTGCAGTCCTTTATGAAAGCATAAAATGATAAAAGTTATTTTCATTTGATTACATTTTAAGGCATTAATTAAATTGTTAAAGCTTTATACATTAATTTCATTACCACCATTTTTGATAGTATATTTGTATTAAGTCATAAAAATACAGAATCCAGAAAAATTAAGTCAAACCAGAATTTATGAATTGTTATGAATTATATTACTGATGAATATAAGTTGTTAAACTAATATATAAATCATTGATGAAATCTACTTGAATGTTTTTGATGTATTAAATTTGAATGAACATGCTTTGTAAAGCAAAAAAACCCTGCTCAAAATTTTTAATACTATGCAAAAAAACACCAACCAAAAATGACTGATAATTTTTTTCTGGTGATTAAAGATATGTTTAAAAGTCTCTCTCTCTCTCTCTCTCTCTCTCTCTCTCTCTCTCTCTCTCTCTCTCTCTCTCTCTCTCTCTCTCTCTCTCTCTCTCTCAATTTTTCAATTTAAGTGTGCTTTATTGGCATGACAAAAACTATACATTTGTATTGCCAAAGCAATTGCAGCTGGGCTGCATGTAAGTATGTGATAGAAATAAAATTAAATAAGGTACAGTATAAGATTTATACAGGCAAAATATACATTTAAGTAATATAATGGAGTAATATGTCATAATATAATCTACATGTGCTGGAAACATCAGCTCAGGGCAGACGGGGTGTCTTCTCTTCTATGGTGACAGAGAGACACATATTGAGCAGCAAACACACAGCAGGTCTTGTGTTCTCTGAGCAGATACGCTAGTTTCTCCTGGTCTGAAAGAGTTGTAAATGTGGGATGGATCTGCTGTATTTTGTCGTAGTACACTCTCCGTATATCTGTGTATTTGGAGCACTCTGTTAGGAAGTGCAGTTCTGTTTCCATCTGATTCAGGTCACAGTGTGAACACAATCTCTGCAAGCCATGTTTGTCTGTCTCTCTCCTCTCCCTCCCTCAACCCTCCTCACTGTCACACTGAAAAGACAGCCCCCTCCATTCCACTTCACACACACAGGGCCGGCCCTGCACACACACACACACACACATATACACACACTCATAAAGAGAGTAGACTGAGATTAAATGCCTGATAGTTTTTAATTTTCTCTCATCCATAGAGTTTTGTAAAGTCATCAAACTAAACATACTTCCTCAGAATGACTTTTTCCCTGCATGTAAAAGTTTCAAAATTTTGTAAACTGCACTTTAAAGATATAAGAAAATTTCTGCTATCTTTTTACCCTCACTTTAATAAACCACTATTTAAACACCGTTCAAGCTATCCGCAAGCCGTTCGCAATTTAGCATCTTCAGTGTCTTGGCATCATGTTGACAAAGTTTGGTGTGAACTACTTGTTTCTTCTTGGAGGAGTATGAATTAGTTTGCAGCTTGATTATTCCAGAAATTGACATTAAAACAAAAATAGCCGGCTTCCTGTTGGTCGTAGCTAATGAGTGTAAATTAGAAAGTTGTCCGGCTTGATGAGAACAATATATGTACTGAGTTTGGTGACTGTAGCTAAAATAACCCCCATGTTTTGACAAAAGGTGGCGCTATAGAGTGCCTCCTCCACGCCCGTTATGAGCTTTTGCCAGTGTCTATCTATAATTAATACTGATGTGTGTGTTGAGTTTTATGAAATTCTAAACATCTTAAGTGCCTCAAAATCACCAGAAGATATATTGAGGTTTGACACGTTGCCATGGCAACAATATTTTAGATATCAATATTCCCTTGACAGTTTCACATCGGCCGTTTTTGACATTATTCTGATGAAGTTTGAAGCAAATTGGGTAAAAGTAAGATGCTGAATTCAAAGCATTTTGAAAATGACACACTTCCTGCTGCCAGTTGGTGGCGCTATAACTTTGCCTCATAATTGTCACATCGATGCGATCGGCTTCATACACCGAACAAACCACTGAATTGTGATCAAAATCAGACAATGTATGTGGACTTTATTAGACACTTCCTGTATCTCAATTCTGCCATAACTTCATCACCTCGCCACGGGCAAACCATTCGAGATATCAAAAATCCCTCCGCAATTTAGCATCCCCAATGTCTTGAGATCACGTTCACGGGTTTGGTGCTCGTGTGTTGAAAATCCTGGGAGGAGTATTTCAAATTCCAGAGCATGTGCTTTTAAACAGCCCTGAATAGCCGACTTCTGTTGGGCAGCCCATGACATGTGACACAAAAGTTGTTCAGCTCGATAAGATCTATATGTGTACCGAGTTTCATATGAATACGTGCAAGTATGTGTGAGCTACACATCAAGTTTTCTGATGGTTTTCCAGGGGCGCCGTGAGCCTCTGTGCCACGCCTGGGTCCCAGCCTCAGCGGCGTCCTAACTGCCAGGTTCCAATGTGTGTGCACATTTTCAAGAGTTTTTGACCATGTTAAGCCCCCCAAAAATGCCCGGATAGTCGGTAAAAAAAAAAAAAGAATCCTAAGGAAAACAATAGAATAGCTGACTTCCTGTTGGGCGTAGCCCATGACATGCGGTGCAAAAGTTGTTCGGCTCGATGAGATCTATATGTGTACCGAGTTTCATATTAATACGCAAGTATGTGTGAGCTACACATCAAGTTTTCTGATGTGTTCCAGGGGGCGCCGTAGAGCCTCTGTGCCACGCCCGGGTCCCAGCCTCAGCGGCGTCCTAACTGCCGCGGGTTCCAATGTGTGTGCAAATTTTCAAGAGTTTTTGACCATGTTAAGCCCCCAAAATGCCGGATAGCCTCAAAATCACCAAAAAGAATATTGAGGTTTGACGTTGCCATGACAACAGTATTTTAGATATCAATAATCCCTTCACAGTTTCACATCGGCCGTGTTTTTACAGTATTCTGATGAAGTTTGAAGCAAATTGGGTAAAAGTAAGATGGTGAATTCAAAGCATTTTGAAAATGACACACTTCCTGTTGCCAGTTGGTGGCGCTATAACTTTGCCTCATAATTGTCACATCAATGCGATCGGCTTCATACACCGAACAAACCGATGAGATCTATATGTGTACCGAGTTTCATATTAATACGTGAAAGTATGTTTGAGCTACACATCAAGTTTTCTGATGGTGTTCCAGGGGGCGCCGTAGAGCCTCTGTGCCACGCCTGGGTCCCAGCCTCAGCGGCGTCCTAAATGCCGCGGGTTCCAATGTGTGTGCACATTTTCAAGAGTTTTTGACCATGTTAAGCCCCCCAAAAATGTCCGGATAGTCAAAAAAAAACTAAAAAAGAGTCCTAAGGAAAACAATAGAATAGCCGACTTCCTGTTGGGTGGAGCCCATGACATGCGGTGCAAAAGTTGTTCGGCTCGATGAGATCTATATGTGTACCGAGTTTCATATGAATACGCAAGTATGTGTGAGCTACACATCAAGTTTTCTGATGTGTTCCAGGGGCGCCGTGAGCCTCTGTGCCACGCCCGGGTCCCAGCCTCAGCAGCATCCTAACTGCCACGGGTTCCAATGTGTGCAAATTTTCAAGAGTTTTTGACCATGTTAAGCCTCCCAAAAATGCCCGGATAGCCTCAAAATCACCAAAAAAAGAATATTGAGGTTTGACACGTTGCCATGGCAACAGTATTTTAGATATCAATATTCCCTTCAGAGTTTCACATCGGCCATGTTTTTACAGTATTCTGATGAAGTTTGAAGCAAATTGGGTAAAAGTAAGATGGTGAATTCAAAGCATTTTGAAAATCACACACTTCCTGCTGCCAGTTGGTGGCGCTATAACTTTGCCTCATAATTGTCACATCGATGCGATCGGCTTCATACCGAACAAACCACTGAATTGTGATCAAAATCAGACAATGTATGTGGACTTTATTAGACACTTCCTGTCTCTCAATTCTCGCCATAACTTCATCGCCGCCACGGGCAAACCGTTTGAGATATCAAAATCCCTCCGCAATTTAGCATCCCCAATGTCTTGAGATCACGTTCACGAGTTTGGTGCTCCTGTGTTGAAAATCCTGGGAGGAGTATTTCAAATTCCAGAGCATGTGATTTTTAAACAGCCCTGAATAGCCGACTTCCTGTTGGGCGGAGCCATGACATACAGCGCAAAAGTTGTTCGGCTTGATGAGATCTATATGTGTACCGAGTTTCATATGAATACGTGCAAGTATGTGTGAGCTATTCATCAAGTTTTCTGATGGTGTTCCAGGGGCGCTGTAGAGCCTCTGTGCCACGCCGGGTCCCAGCCTCAGCGGCGTCCTAACTGCCACGGGTTCCAATGTGTGTGCAAATTTTCAAGAGTTTTTGACCATGTTAAGCCCCAAAAATGCCCGGATAGTCGATAAAAAAAAAAAAAAGAATCCGGAGGAAAACAATAGGGCCCTGCGCCTTTCTGGCTTGGGCCCCCTAATAAACGGAGCAGATTCAATAGGGTCCTCGCACCATCGGTGCTCGGTCCCTAATAATAAACGGAGCAGATTCAATAGGGTCCTCGCACCATCGGTGCTCGGTCCCTAATAATAAACGGAGCAGATTCAATAGGGTCCTCTGCACCATCGGTGCTCGGTCCCTAATAAACATATATATGTATTTTTTTATATTCCCCCCCTTGTTTATTCTAATTATTATTTGAGTGGTGATTATGGAAATGAAGCGTTGTTAAGCATTATCATTAGGTCAAACCTTTGCTGTGATTGGTTAACTGCTTTAAGGCGGTCACTCTGAACAGCATAAATTGCACATAGTAGACTTCTGTTTTCAACGGTGTTTGCTTGTGTTTGGTGGTCTCTGGTAATTACAAGTTTAGCTCCTTTATTTTCACCCATCTGTACGTTAATGTGCCAGGCATTTTCCCATCGGTCAGCCAACGTTTTAGTTTAACTGATCTTATTTTTGGGGATCAGTGTTGAATTTTCCAACCATTTATTATTATCTTATGTAAAATATTTATTTATTCATTCATTCAAGCTATTTTTATAAGCAGGAACATGTGGGTTTATGTAGGCTGGTTATTTTTATTTTGTAAGTGTCTATATTAATGAATTGCTTTTGCAGGTTTCATCCTAAGCAGTATATTCCAGTTCTCACCTAATTTAAGGATGAGTACACACAGGTTAGCATCCAGTTAACCAAACTAAAACGCTCTGTTTATGATACTGAAGTGTACATATCGAAATATATAGCCTACATATGTTCTAATGCTGTGTCTTGTTTACCTTTATTATCAGTAATTTCATAGTTGTGCATTAACTTAAGCAAAAATCTCAGTTCCAGCAATGCTGACCCGTCCCTTTGCACCACCTGGTTCTGCTTTCACTATTAGCGAAGGTTTTAGCCAGTGACACGCAATAGGGCGGCAAAGATGCAGAGCAATTATATGACTATAATGGAGCCAGGGATGTTGCGTATAAGCAACATGCACATGAATTGTTGATATTGTACCATTTTGCAGATCTTCATTTAGGTCGCCATAAATGTAAATTTTTACTTCTATTTCCCTGAAATAATATGTCCAATATATATTTAATTGCATTTTGAATTGATAGGCCAAGCACGGTATTTGCAGTAATAAGCTATGACATGTGCACTGTGTGTATAATTTATTTAATTTCCTATGTATTTTGATTCCAGAATCTGCACTTTCAGCACATTTGGAAAGGCAAGTGTTACAATAAACGCACAACAGCCTACTTAAAGAAAAGTGCATTCCCCCTCATTAAACCATTGCATTACTTTTGTTTATCAAATCTACTTTTCTGATGGAACAGAATCTTCTCTTTGGCTCTCAACGGAGGCGGTCGCTTTCTCTCTCGTCCTCACCCTTATCTTCCCTGCTTTGCTCCCTTGTCTCGTGAGAGACTCTCTGCACTCTCCAAACTAAAATATTATGGATTAACTGGTCTCTTAATGCAATTGACACTATCGAAACTTGGGTTTGGGGAACCTGACTGCCCTGACAGAACGTTCGCAGCCGGCTATACGATGGCGCGTGGGAGAGGTGGCGAATCGTGTGTCTTTGGCTCTTTCCGTGGAGGACATTGATATCTACCTATTCGGAACCATGATAACAGGTATTTTGCTGATTGGAATAGGCTTTGCCCTGGGTTATCGAAGAATTCAGAAAACGGGAACAGCTGTCCAAAGCCCCACAAGGCTGCCCGTATGATTGAAGCAGTGGGAAGAGCGGGAAGAGCAGCATTGAGACTGAGACTATAATCGCAATATGGATTCTATCAAGGAGAAGTTCACGGCTTTACAAAGAGAAATTGATTAAAATGGAGACCAAAATGGTCAAATGGACAGAGTAGCCTGCAAAAATTGGAATGTTTACTCGCCCTAAAGACAAAACAATCTTATCTTTTTCTGGCTCCCCTACAGTGGCCTTGGCAAGGCTGTTGCTGCAATCTACCCCGGGTGTGCAATGCAGTGAGACGCTCTTGCGTTCCTCCCCCACCCTACAGACATTACAGACATTGCCCCCCGACCATTCGCCTCTGTTCGCTTCGATCCGCTGGCCTGGTCAAGTGGGTCTGACCAGCGCCGGATCAGTGGCTGCGGGATCAGATGGCTGCTTGCTGGGCCGGATTCACTTCCCCTGTGGCTTTGTCGTGTATGTGCTTTTGTGTTGCTGAGGTGTTTTTCCTGTTCTCACACTGTACTCCCCAAGTTGCATAGTCTGGGGGTAATTTTTTTCTCCTCACTTTCCTCATGTAAATGCTGTATTTTTCTTCAATTCTACTTGCATTTCACTACTGATTATACTTGTATGATTGTGTATGTGACGAATAATAAAGAACCTTGAACACAATTTACCGTAGTGTCATGCAGTATTTTCTTTTGTGTTTAATTTCAAAGGCGGAAAACTTCAAGAAATCTTGAAGAAATTTTAACAAGCACAAATAAATTTGCTGTGCCTGGGACCAATATAAAAGTCTACAGTGTTCACAATGCGGCTGGCTTTTGGTCCAAAGGTGGTTTGTAGTTCTGCCGTTCTTTTTTGCAGTCCTTGCAGTGGAGCAAATGTACAAAAACTCTACAACAACTTACAAATGCTCATGCAGCAAAGAGGGAGCTTTGAACACGAGAAAGACGTCATTGCTGAAGACTACAGGGTATTCAAAATAATGTTAATATTACAAGACATGTTTTTTCAGCACATGGCCTCACAGCTATAATGCATACTGTGTAATGAAAACCAGCCAAACCTGCTGAAGCCTTTGGCTGCTAAATATTGTGTGTGCCGAGTAGAAGTGGGTTAAAGTTAAGTTTCTGTCTATGAGTTATCAGAGTAAATCAACACTAAATCCCGGTGAAAGTTGGCATAGAAAGAGTTATGTTTATCCTGAAGAAGAATCCATTGGAAGTTTCATGTCAACTCAGTAAGAAATGGTTTTTATGCCATTAGAAAAAACAGGAAATAATCAATGTCTTATATATTTTTACAGACTTTGACTTCATTTTTCTCCTAAAATGTACAGTAAATCCCGGTGAAAGTTGGCATAGAAAGAGTTATGTTTATCCTGAAGAAGAATCAATTGGAAGTTTCATGTCAACTCAAAAGGAATGTTTTTATGCCATTAGAAAAACAGGAATAATCAATGTCTTACGATTTTTACAGACTTTGTCTTTATTCTTCTCCCAAAACGTACAGTAAATCCCGGTGAAAGTTGGCATATAAAGAGTTATGTTTATCCTGAAGAAGAATCCATTGGAAGTTTCATGTCAACTCAAAAGGAATGTTTTTATGCCATTAGAAAAAACAGGAATAATCAATGTCTTATGTATTTTTACAGACTTTGACTTTATTTTTCTCCCAAAATGTACAGTAAATCCTGGTGAAAGTTGGCATAGAAAGAGTTATGTTTATCCTGAAGAAGAATCCATCGGAAGTTTCATGTCAACTCAGTAAGAAATGGTTTTTATGCCATTAGAAAAAACAGGAAATAATCAATGTCTTATATATTTTTACAGACTTTGACTTCATTTTTCTCCTAAAATGTACAGTAAATCCTGGTGAAAGTTGGCATAGAAAGAGTTATGTTTATCCTGAAGAAGAATCCATTGGAAGTTTCATGTCAACTCAAAAGGAATGGTTTTTATGCCATTAGAAAAAACAGGAATAATCAATGTCTTATGTATTTTTACAGACTTTGTCTTTATTCTTCTCCCAAAACGTACAGTAAATCCCGGTGAAAGTTGGCATATAAAGAGTTGTTTATCCTGAAGAAGAATCCATTGGAAGTTTCATGTCAACTCAAAAGGAATGGTTTTTATGCCATTAGAAAAAACAGGAATAATCAATGTCTTATGTATTTTTACAGACTTTGACTTTATTTTTCTCCCAAAATGTACAGTAAATCCTGGTGAAAGTTGGCATAGAAAGAGTTATGTTTATCCTGAAGAAGAATCCATTGGAAGTTTCATGTCAACTCAGTAAGAAATGTTTTTTATGCCATTAGAAAAAACAGGAAATAATCAATGTCTTATATATTTTTACAGACTTTGACTTTATTTTTCTCCTAAAATGTACAGTAAATCCCGGTGAAAGTTGGCATAGAAAGAGTTATGTTTATCCTGAAGAAGAATCCATTGGAAGTTTCATGTCAACTCAGTAAGAAATGGTTTTTATGCCATTAGAAAAAACAGGAAATAATCAATGTCTTATATATTTTTACAGACTTTGACTTTATTTTTCTCCCAAAATGTACAGTAAATCCCGGTGAAAGTTGGCATAGAAAGAGTTATGGTTATCCTGAAGAAGAATCCATTAGAAGTTTCATGTCAACTCTGAAGGAATTGTATTTATGCCTGTGGAAAAGCAGGAAATGATCAGTGTACTAATGCATACTGTAACTGAACATCACATCATTAACAGTTACTGACCTTACCTCAGTAATTGTAAATTAACTCTTCAAAGAGAAACATTTTTATCTTGTAAAAGCCTGTAGATGTTGGTATTGTAGACTGTTAAATTGTAAAGTTTTGGACGGATTTTATCTTTAATTTTCTCACAAAATCTACTGTAAAATGTCTTTGAATGTAAAATAACTGTATTTTGTAAAATATCTCATGTAAACGTAGTTTTTTTATAGGTTTGATGTGTTAGTGGGCAAATTTGAGGAAAACCGTTGAAATACTGGGGTTTCTATGCTTTTTGTCCTCTCCAAGTATCCGTACCGTAATTCATGAAATAGACGAGCATCAAACTTCTGGCGGCGGCTGGCTTGACCGCGTTTTCACAGATGACGGCTCACTTGACCGCGGTTATATTTTCGGCTACCGAAAATTCAGTGCATCTCTAGTAAATGGACAAAACGATTCTTCGAGGCACATAATTTGCCTCGATGATATTTTGTATTCCGAGTTTCAGCCCAAATAAAAACATAACACACGCAAAGAGTATGGTGAAACCGAGATTGTCTAATGAATATCAAACGTCAAACTAAATTTACCGCTGTAGGAAAAAATGCGCGGGCTTTTAATCCCTCCGTCAGCTAAAGTTAACCTTAGACGATTTGGTGACTATCAATAACGTGCTCTAACGAAAAACATTTTTGATAAATGGAAAGAGTTAACTAAATGGTATGTAAAAAATATCTTAGTTAAAATTTATATCAACGTAATTTCGACTGTATTCCTTTTATTACACGTAACGTTACTAAATCCTGCTAACAGCTCTGCAAATGGCGGTATCGTTTTGAGAAAATTAAATCACACTGTTAAACTACTCATAACCTCATTAAAACAATAGTAACTGCTGCAAAACTAAACTAATCAACATTGTGATTAAAGTATTTTTCATACAATCAACAAAATTCATTAAGCTCACCTGAAAGCCGCCGTTGCTCTGAATGAGTCGTCTGTTAGTCCCTCTGTATTTGATTGTTACGCACGCACGTATTCTCCAAAACCACGCCCATCCCATCACGTTATAAACGTATAGAAATTTTAATAGGGTAAGGATGATTAAATAATGATTGCAAGAATTCCTCCAGAGAACTAGGAAAAAAAGTTTTGTGGAAAGTTTATTATTTACTGTATTTAATATATTTTATTCATATGCTTTGTTTAGTGGATACCTGGACTCAGTTACAGTTTTTCTCGATTGCTAACACATAATTCATGAAACAATTCACCATTTTCTCACAACTATTAACACAATCTCAAAACTTCACACCAGTTTGTGCAAATTTCAAACTTCAGGTCAAAGTCAAACATTTTAGTCAAAAACATATCTTTTGTCAGTATCTAATCTTTGGCCTCAGATGACACACAAACCTGTCAAATACACACCCTTTTTTCCTTTCTAGAGAACACTAGTGAGATCAATTCCAAACACTGTTACAAAAACCTCCTTTTGGGAAACAGGAGACATCTTGCAAGTTAATGTCTGTTGCAGTATGCAGAGTTGTGCAGAAACAGTAAAATTCACATATAAACTTTACGAAAAAATTACTGTCATTACACAACTGTAAAGTGATCTTAGATGAAAATCACTAGAAGAGAAAAGTACAAAAAACAAACAACTGAATATACAGTAAAAACACACACTGGAATATCCTGTCAGTTTCTGTACAGCAATAAATACACAAATACAACATCCTCTGCCAAGTTGCATTACAGTATTGGTAATATCCTTATTTGTTATACTATATAACAATTTCATAGTCTTCTGAGAAAATACTTTATCTGCCTCCCCTAGACAGTCGACTCTCAGTTGCTCAAATACATGTAAAAAGTACTTGTCTACAAATCAATTCAACAGTTACGAGTTTGCAGTACAAAGAATAGTGAAAGTTCTCTCATCTGAAGTACTGCTATTATGTACTGCAAGCGTAATGTGTAAGTAGATGAGCCTGCAGGCAGCTTTCCTTATGCTCATTCCATGCACAAGAACATGCTCAACTATTCTTTATATTCAATCAGGAACAAATGACCTTTGACCTCATCACCTTAATTTTTATTTTCTCATCCTATTCCTCTTTGTCTTCCATTATCAGGATTAATTTTCCAAAACATATAACCACATGTGTTCTTGTTCATATCATCCTGAGATTCTGACTGCCATGTCATCAGTTTTGCTGAATGTTCAAAGACGGATAAATGTTTGCTATTTGTGTACATTTTGTGATTCTTGAGGTAATTATATTGTGTATTTGTGTTTTCTAAATGATAACATTTTTAGAAAGTTCCACTAACAATGCAATTATTACGTTTTAATGCTAACATTTTTAGAACATTCCATTAACAACATAATGATAACGTTTTTCATGATAACATGTTTAGAACGTTCCACTAACAACACAATTATAACGTTTTTCATGCTAACGTTTTTAGAACGTTCCTCTAACAATGCAATTATAACATTTGTAATGTTAACGTTTTTAGAACATTCCATTAACAACACAAAGATAATGTTTTTATGCTAACGTTTTTAAAACGTTTATAAATGGCGGATAACGTTAAGAAAACGTTCTACTAACGTTACCGCAAGAACATTTTTGAAAACTTTGAGAGAACCTTTATAGAACGTTAGCCAAAGTTACGAGAACGTTCCCTGTTAGCTGGGAAGTAATTGGACTAGTATTTAATATAGCAAATAATTAAACGAAAATAAGCTGGAATTAACAACAAACACATTTGTTTGTCATATAATTATCCTTAAGTCAATCTTATCTCCATCACTTAACTTACCGCTGTCATGTTTCCTCTTTTCCTCCTCTTCTTGCTTTTTTCCGCTTTTGACTGCCAGATGGATAAGTCCTTTTCATTTTAAAATAGCCTAGTAAATGCTCGAGTAAGTGCTGTGCCAGTTTGGAAACTGCGGTCGACGCATCACGAGGAAAAAAAACACATCCAGCGTAACGCGAGAGGGGACCCCTAGGGGATGCCGATATATTGCTCCATGTTACGTGTGTATTTGTAATAATGACATTTCCGATTGTTCAAATGGTCGGCTGTCGGGGGCCCCTCAAAATACGGGGCCCCAGGCAATTGCCTGCCTGCCCCATTGCTACGCCTCTGAGTATAGGTCTGCATCGACTGGGAAAGCTCATGAGGCATCTCCACACAGTCAAGTTGAGACTGCTTTTATCATCTTCAGCCCGAGTGTTGAACTGAACAGATGTATTTCAGTCAATGCCTTCATGCAACATTTTCAATGATGAGATTTGTTTTTTGAATGTCTCATAATGAGATGTAGAAGTATATTATTGTTTCACAAATATATGCTAAGATCCATTACCTGAGCTTAATAATGTGTTTTACTCCAGTGGATTAAGATCAAGTTTATACTGCACTGCTCCCCAAACTGTGGGCCCTAGCTAGGCTAAATCTAAATATTTAAATCAAATATTCGAATTGTTATAAAATTGATCCCTCCTTATTACACATGAAATGTAGTTGTTTTTAGCTTTTATTTTTGTTAAACATAGTTATGTATTTCATTGCAATAGATTTGTGAAATATGTACAGTAGCTTCTGTTACACACTGTGATGCAATATAATTTGAAATAGCATGCAGAAAGTGTAGTGTTATGGATTGAAATATATTTGTAATGATCTTACTTTCACCAGCATATAAATATTACCCTCTGAAGTTTGGGAAGCTCTGGTCTACTGTGAGTCAGTGGCACAGGGACATTTATTTTATACCCTGGAATGTCTGAGCTTTATTAAATTAATTTGGATAAAAGCCTCCGCTAAATGACTAAAAAGTAAAAGTAATAGCCATATTATCATCTGATTAAAGACTAAATCATTTAACATGAAGCTGTTCTTGGACATTGCAAACAAAAATATAAATATATATAAGACTAGACGCAAAAACGTTTGTTTATTCAATACAAACAGATGTTTATTATTCTACATCTTAAAATTCCAAGTGTCAGAACGCTAACATTATTAAAACCATTGTTTTAGCGTTTACCACGTTAGTTAGGAAAGTGATTGTGCCTTTAATCTCTGAAACAACAGAAGACATGTAACATAACGATTTCTATGTTAAGCAGCGCTGGTGCATCGTGGCAACACAAATAAGCACAAACTCGAAGGAGCTTTCAACATACATTTGCAGCTTTTCAACAGGCCTATAATTATAATTGAATACTTACAATGAACAGAGGCGTGGTCTACAGCCTGAGAAATTGGCATCACTCTGATCCAATGCCATCGTGTTCGGGAACTGCTTGGCAGTGAACCAGACAGAGAGCAGTGAGTTGTGAGTTAACAACTTTAACCCCTTCACTGTTGATTTCGACCACATACAATCGTAAGTATTAAAAATAGGCTGATTAAATTTGTATTTATTTTAATCTAATATAAAAATATTTTTTCAACAGAGATTGAAATATGATTTAAGACGGAAGTGTAAGCAAGTTTAGTTGGAAAAAGTATAATAGTAAATAATACACAATTAGACGATAGTTGAATAAACTAATAATAATAAGAATATGTATTAGCAACAACTGATGAAGCGCTGAATGCTGCGCGCACGCGCAGCGTTGTCAATGTAACATTGGTCAGTCATTCCCTTCAAGGGAGTTCCAAACGCTCCATTACGAGACAGTAATGTCTAAACATTGCGACTCGACAGAGTGCAGACAGATGAGAGAGTTCGCGGCTAGTAACACATGAAAAGACGATAGAAAGATAGCGATACATGTAGAAAACAAAAGGAGAGATACAGTCAACTGCGCCGGAGAAAGATGAGAAACAGGCGAGTGAGACGGAGAAAGGGAGATAAAAATAAGGAACAAATGCGTTCTCCAAAAGTGGAGGAGTGGGATATAAGAGCGGTAGAAACTGGTGATATTCTAAAACCGTTTAATTGTTAAGATGTGTTGAAATTAATTATTTGTAAAATGGTTGCGATTGCTGAGTCAAGATATAAAACAGAGAAGGAGAAATTCAAGCTTTTCCTCCCTTTATTTTATTTGTCTGAAGTTAAGCACTTTATTTGAAATACACAATTTTCACATTTTATTTATTTTCTCTTATTTTGAAATACAGCCCTACTTTTATTTTGTTAATGAAAAAAACATACATATCTACAGTCATACATATATGTTCCGTTCTATGTAACATGACAATAAATATTGTCAACAAGTTTTTGAATTGTTCTGAATTAATTTGATTAGGCAGGCAGGTGTTTATTACATGCAGATGCTGAAACAACAACTAGGCTACTTATAAATATATAAGCTATCACACTAAATAGTAAGACATTATGATTTTCCGGACCTTTGCTTCAAGAAATTTTCTCTAACTGGACCTCTGTACATTTTAGTTGAATACCCCTGCCCTACACCCTTCAAAGGGCTCTGAGTGGGGTATAGGGGTGCTCACTTCCGTTTGGAATTCACCCTGTATGTCACTTAGGGACTTCCTGAGTTGAAAGTGAGAGATTATGCTTTAAAAAGACCTTTCCAGATAATCACCGGTGTTTGTGACACGCGCGTCACCGTGGGTTCTTATGGGTTAAATATGCAAACGATGGAAAACTGAAGAATCTGCAGGACGTGGAGGATGTTTCTGAAGAACAGTTTAACTGTTCAGAACAAGGGACTCATGAACAACCATCACAACACAAAAAACAGATCATCCGGTGACCACACACAGTATTAAGAAAGGGTTCCCAAACTTTTGAATGGGGTTATTTTAATAATTTAAGCTATTTTATTTTGTCATGTGGACTATATGTAAACAAAATGTATGTAAAATATCTTACCATGGACAGTACTATAAAAAATAGCATGCGTTTGTTTGTATGATCTCTCTTATTTTGGTAAAAGTATTCACATCATCACAGATTCAGCAAGGGGTTCCCAAACTTTCGCATGCCACTGTATGAACCGCTGGGTTCATGATTCAGCTTAATGAGCGCGAGCGCCCCTATAGTGGAATAGCAACTTTATTTAAATTAAAAAATAATAATTACATTTCGCAAATCGCACATGTTTTCTTACACACACAAACACACGATACAAATTTTCATACAACATATAGATTAAAACAGCATAAATCAATAACATCATTAAAGAGTCGGTGGCCCCTGGAGTTTGGCCTAAAGTCACGTGACGCGTGCAGTAACGTCACGTGACTCTCGGAGAAACGGGAAGACAGCTCGTGATTCTCTCCGCTGTTAGAACGCCGCGCGCTCCGGTACAACACATTCATATCCAGACGATACACATCCATCTCTGTCGGTGTCGGTGTTTTATCATCCGGTAAGTTCGTAGATAGTTTACATTGTTTGATGCATATTCTAACAGCACGCGGGGTTCTGCCGGTTTCGACTCTTTCAGCATTATCTGAGTGTGATGAATACCTTATGCTTGGTGTTTTTCGACAGGGTTTATAGTGTCAGCGAAGCGAAAACGAAACTTTATTGTGTTCTGCTTCATGCAAATTAACAGACTGGCAAAAGTATATTAGATCATATAATGTGCACGGAAGAACTGTAATAACTTTCTGTCTTATAATGTAGAGGAATTACTGGAGAAAGAGGAACTGTAGCCCAGATTTGTATTTCAGCATTCATTCAGTTATCATGGGCTTGATTTGTTCAGGCTAGTTTGTCTTCTGCTGCTTCCAGTATCAGTGGTGACTTTTATATATAGTGCAGTTATGTGTCCATCTGCTAGTACTAGTAATTATCTGTCAAAACCTGTGATGATGATGCATGTGATCAAAATGAGATCACGTGGTCGAGAGATGTCACAGTCAAAGATGAACCATCAGGTGTTTTTAAAATACAAATAACAGTGCATTGATTTTCTGATAAGTGTGGCCCAAATGTAGAAATTGAGTAGTTGACAAATACCACCTTTTTACTGTCAACATCAATATTTTAGATTGAAAATATAAAGGACAGTGTATGATTTACATGCTGTAACTGTTTAGCTTTTCTTGAAAGTTTTTTTTAACGATATCACAAATATTTTAGTCTTTTTTGTTCAATTAAATGCTTCTTCGAGGTCATGGATTATTTTATTAAAAGCTCAGATATTATCTCAACTAAAAGGATGCCAGCATAACTACATATCTAGCAATTATACAAAAATGATGTGTTAAAAATATATTAAAATAAAATGTTAAAAATGTCGATGTAGTTTGACGTTGCTCATGTAACCCCGTGATTTTACAGTCACAGGTGACATTATGAAAGCTAAAAAAGTCCTCCGAGAGGAACACGCGCTCACTGACTCAAAGCAGAAGAGGAAGTGCAGAAATGTCCACTTTTCCATTCTTGTGTGATCTGTGTGTGTTCAGGTCATGGGCTCTCTGTTCCGCAGTGAAGAGGTCTGTCTGGTCCAGATCTTCCTCCAGTCGGGATCCTCTTACAACTGTGTCAGTGAACTGGGAGAGCTGGGAATAGTGGAGTTCAGAGATGTGAGAGAATCAATGCTTGCAGAAAGCCTTTGTTTACGTGTTTTATAAAGTGTCTTTACCTTACATTGACGTGTCTTTGTATGAAATCCTAACCTCAGCTGAATCCAAATGTGAACGCGTTCCAGAGGAAGTATGTGAACGAGGTGCGGAGATGTGAGGAACTGGAGAAAAGCTTTGGTGAGTCGGTCGCTCCTCAACTCAGGGTTCCTGCGTGCTTCGGAAAAGTCAGTTCCAGAACTGGAAAAGTATGGAAAAAAGAAAGCCGAGTATGGAACAATATGTGCATTAGCAGACTTTTGCCCCCATTTAATAGAAAATTAAGAATTTGATGAAAATCAATGCAGGTGATTGTCAAACACGACTGAATGAATTCAATGTGCACTTTTTCATTATGCAAAATGTTTTGGGATTCTTCTGACAATATTCTTAGTACCGTAGGACATAGCCTCGAACTTTTGCAAGAATAAAACATATACAGGTTTTTATGCGCACGAGAAACCATTAAACTTTGCAAGATGAGCCACCTAGCCATGGTGCCATCAGCCCATTTAGTGCCGAGGTTTCTTGCCCACCACAGAATGTGGGTTAGTCCGAAGACCTTGAAATATGACATAATGCATTAACGAATGCCACATTTTGAACACTTTTTTTTTTACAACACCAGTCTTTTTTTATAGACTCTTGAACTTGGCAAATAGGACAATGCACATAGCTGTATTATCCCATCAGCCCATTTCATGCCATAGTTTTTCTGCGTCTGCAGAGGATGTGCTGAATAATTAGACATTATATTAGAGGTACTACCATAAGGAAAGCCAAACTTTGAGCAAGTAGATCTCTAGTATTTCATGTGCATCCATGCTCTCACTTTATTCATAGTAAGATGGCAGTGATGCACAAAGAAAATGGGTTATATAAAACTAGAAATTATAATGCCTAAGAATAGTTTCTCGAGGGCACAAAAAATGTGTGCATGCAAAATCATTACCATTAGAGAAAATCAATGTTAAAAAACCCTGAAAAAATATATTTACAGATGACTATAATATATAAATCTGAAACTAGTGCTGTATGAACATTTATGTTAAATATGGTCTGAAATCTACTGAGAGGTTTTGAGTCTGGAGAAGGATGAATTTGGTAGGAATGAATTCTTTCACACATGTTCCTCATGCTATTGTGCTTGAGTCATCAGAACACATGATTACAAAGAGGACGGTGTTTGTTTTGGAAAACATTTGGTTAAATGTAACTGCTTCCTGCTTTGGAGCAGTTTGTTATCAGCTGATGGTATTTGGGCCACGCACATCTTTAAATTGTTAAACCATAGCTGAATATCTGTGTAGTTTGCTGCAATCAAAGCAATCTAAATTTAATTTAGTAATGCAGTAATTTACTGCTAATAAAAGTACTTTCATTTACTTAAAAAAACATATTGTACAGTTTTTACTGTATTTTTGAGCAAATAAATGCCTCTTTGGTTAGGATAAGAGGCTTGTTATGGGGCAGTTCCCCCAAAAATGAATATATGCTGTTAATTATAGTTTTTTTCTTCAGTAGAACAGTAAAGATATTTTCCCGAAACTGTGGTCCTTGGTCATAAAATGCAAGTCAGCGGCTACAGCTTTTTGAGAATAAGAAGCATTAATTAATGCACATGGCTCCTGACAATATATTGAGGTTTTATGAAGTGAAACGATCGGCCTGTGCAGAGCATTAAACATTATTTATTACATAATTACCTGTAATCTGGAGCCTCGGGCAAACGGGGAAATACTGGTTCTTTTCTGTGAACTGGAGCCGGTTGCATAAAACGTTTACTCTAGTCTTAAAAGTTAGTCAGATAATATTTTCTTCAAGACTGGCCATATTTTTTTTTGTTTAAACTTTAGTAAAAAATAAGACTGCTTGCCCTTTGGTGAACTGCTAGTTGGTCAGACTAGTACTTAGGTCACTATCTTAATATAGAGGCTTAGTGTATGAAACTGGCCCTGGATCTTTTGGAAAGTTTATTTACATAATTATGCTATGATATCATGGATACACAATTACATTATTAAAGCACCCATTAATGATGTGACACATGGATTCGTACATGTCTAAATCGTATAAAGTGAATAAACTTGTCTTCATTAGCTCACCTTTCTACATAAACAATGTCCTTTTATGATGGCTTGAAGGATTTTAAACGGTCACTTTCTTTGTTCCAGGGTTTTTGGAACAGGAGATTTTCCGCAGTCTCTCTCAGAAACTGCAGCCCCCCATCCCGACCCCTCCGGCCCCTCAGCCCAGAGAAGTCCTCACCATCGAGGAGGAGAGTGAGCGCTTGGCCCGAGAGCTCAGGGAGGTTTGTCACTTTGTGTGTTGTTTCCATGCAAATGTCTGCTTTTTGTAAAAAAAAAATAAATTTAAACCTGATCCTATTTGCTTTCTTGTTCTTAATTTGCTTTCTTACTTTCTTCTCCTTACTACACGCGATGCAACAAGATTCCAGCGACAAACAATTTGTCTGTCCACACCAGACGTGACAGAATCAATCAAATATCACAGCCAATCAGAAGCCTGTGGGGCAGGCTCTCTCTGGAAGTGCTCTGCACTCGCAACAAAATGTTTAAGTTTATACATAAATTTTAGTGCTGGGTGGTATAACAAAAAAGAAATTTCACGGTATTTTTCAAAATTATACCGGTTTCACTGTATATGACGGTATTTATTTTTTTCATGCATAACCGGATGTTAACCACATTTTTTACTGACTGAGAGAGTAGATTGACTTAGAATGCCATATTTTAGTGTCATGATGAGTGAATATTGTAGAAAAACACCACACTAAATAGTGACTAAACACGACCTGTTAATGTTAACCAGGAGTCGTTCTCATTTATATTCGCGACATCGTCTGATAAAATCAACATGCATAAAACGTTACACTAAAGAGCGGCTCTGCGGTGGTCTTGGCAGTGCACTGCCTGCGTCTGAATAACAAACAAAAAAAAAGGGCGTAATATTGACAGACGATCTATGCTCATATTTATAACTCCAAACTGTCCGTAAGTGACAGGTGCTTGGAAACGCTGTTTTGTACTCCTTTACTGATGGCTCTGCTGCTGTATGGCCAGCTGAATGCACTGCTTCTTCACTGCCGTGGTGTTTAGCTCGCTGCACTGAACAGACGCAGAGAGAGGCAACACTGTGCCGGGAGAGTCAGACCTCGTGCTCGGGACTGGCGACATCTTCTAACTCAACCATATGGTTTATCCTAAAAAGTCGTTATGTTTGTATATTCTATGGGAAAACAGCAGCTAATAGGGTCTGAAAGTTGTTAAATATAGTGCTAAAGTCGCGCTCGTGAGAGACGTGGGACTTGATGCAGCGGATGGTGGATATTTGTGGCGGTGAATGTGGATATTGTGGATGACTTCTCATCACGTTCCACAAACTCATCACCAAACACCAATGACTTGTACATTCATTATGTGGACAAAAGTACTGACACCCCTTCTTTAGAAGAGAAAGGCACTTCAAAACTGTGGAAAAGATGGAAACATAATTAATGTACTTAAAATTGTATTTCCACCTCTGTTGCAACAGTTTTGAAGTGTATGAAATGTCTGTACCCATATGTACAAGTCATTGGTGTTTGGTGATGAGTTTGTGGCTCAAGGTCTTCATTTAAAGTCACACCAGAGGTGTTCAGCTGCTTTCTGCAGACCAGTCAAGTTCTTCCACACTGACTGAATCATCATTTCACTTTGATTCTTGTCTTATACACAGAGACACTGTCATGTTAGAATAGAAAAGAGTTCTGTCCAAACTGTTGCTATAAAATTAGATTCCCTAGAATATCATTATATGCTTAAACATTAAGATTTGTACTCATGGAAATTACTAAAGTAGTCAAACCTTTTATTAAAAGGGGTGACCCAATGCTTTTGTCAGTATAGAGTATTTTGAATGATGTGAGCAGTCAAACAGTTGCTGGTCTCCATTGACTTCCATAGTGTTGTTAAAAAATAAAAAGTCAGTGGGGAGCAGAAACTGTTTGGTTACCAACATTCAACTTCAAAATAATTATATTTCTGTTTAATGTAAGAAAGAAACTCATACAGATTTGGAACAACTTGAGGTTGAGTAAATGATGGCAACGTTTTTATTTTGGGTGAAATCCCTTTAACTAAATGTTTTTTCAGTGCTTTCCTGAACCAGTGTATAGTCACATTTCCATTGTCATTATTTCCCTGTTCATGCATCACATTAGTGTTGTTTATTAGCTGGTGTAAGTTGTCATATCGTCTCTAATGCTGTCCGCTTGTGGTTTTGTGCAGGTGTCCAGGAACAGAGACAGTCTGCGGTCTCAGTATACTCAGCTGTGTCAGTACAGAGGGGTTTTAAAACAGACACATTCACTCACAGCCTCACAGGTAGGAACTGCACTTTACTGTCACAATACATCCGCTTCCTTCTTTTCCACGCAAGCCTCAGTCTGGTTCATGTATGTCATAGGCCCCGCTGGTGTCGTTTGAGCCCGTGGGTCTGGCAGAGAACCGGCAGGACGTCCGGCTGAGCTTTGTGGCCGGTGTGGTTCATCCGTGGAAAGCGCCCGCCTTCGAGAGGCTGCTATGGCGTGCTTGTCGTGGTTACATCATTGTGGACTTTCGCGAGATGGAAGAAAGACTTGAACATCCTGATTCTGTGAGACATAAAGCATTAATAAATACTGTTAGATTCTTGCATAACCAGATGAGGATGTACATGTAAGAACATAACAGTGTAGAAGATTACAGTGTTTTTTATTATTATCATTAGATTGTAGAAACATACAATCAACACAAAAATTATTCAGACACCAGATTTGTTTATTAGTGGGTGCATGATACTATAGTTCATTTATGTAAGTGAGGATAGCAAAATAAAGTAAACTGAAAGATTATACCCAAAAATTCTTCATACAGTTGACTATCAGTAAAATTGGATCAAAATTTTGACACTTTGACCTGATCACAAGTGTTTTTTTTTGTATTGATAATGTGACATTTTTACACCACAGCCTGAACGAAATCAAGCATTGCTTGGTAATTGGTTGAGCTAAACTGGTATTATCTAATTATGTACTTAAATTTAATAGCTTTAAACCGAATTCATTACATACATTTCTATTCACGCTATCTGAGATGACACAGTTTAACGCTGAGTTCTTCTCATATTTTATTATTACCATTTTCTGATCTATAGTGAATAAACTGATATAGTGTGATAAAAGGTGTCTGAATATATGTTGTTTTCCTCAGGGTGAGGAGGTGCAGTGGACCGTGTTTTTAATCTCGTTCTGGGGAGATCAGATCGGTCAGAAAGTCAAGAAGATCTGTGACTGGTAAGTGATCTGGATCTTCCACAGTCCTGAAAAACCTGGACATTTAACAACCGATTTAAACCGTGTGATTTCTACACTGAACATCTAACGAATCCCAGAAAACTCATGGAAATGAACAAGTTCTTGAAAAGGTCATGGGAAAGTCCGTGCTGAAGTATTTCTTTGGCTACTTCTCTCACAATCTGATCTCTATAAAACACATTATCCAGTCATCTGGAACCAGAAAAAAAACAATGACTATTTATAAACCTTGTGGGAACCTTGTCTTGATGTGAAAATTATGAATATTTGAATTTGAATATTTGTTTAACTGTCTGTCAGATCAGTCACATTTTAAGTGTTGATTAGGAGTGACAAAATACTTGTTTTTCAAATACTTAAAATTAATTGAGTAAATATTGTAATTAATGCTCAATTAATTTGATACAAATAAATGCATTATAATTACTAGCACATTTAATAATGACAGACTTGTAAGTTGAATCCATAAAGGTGGTATTAAACATTTGGTGAATCTCTTTTTATGTTTTTATGAGTTCACAGTCAGCACAGCTTTTTATGATACTACAGACAGCACATCTGGTCAAATCACACCTAACTAAATATATCACGTCCATGAGTGTCTATTTACACTAACTCCGCCCACCATTACAAAAGACTTCATTTGAGACATGCTCAAATGTATGTCGTATTCATTTTGATGCGATTGACCCGGGTTCGAATCCGTCTTTTGGCAAACTTTTTTTTCTTCTCCCTTTTCAAATTTCAAATCACATCAGAAAAGTATTTATTTTCAATAAAAATGAAGGAAATAATCAAAAAGTTGAAAATAAAGTATCGGGTAGGTGTATGGAGGGCTTTGTTGTCCCAATAAGGTGGCATCCATTTAATAATTTGAATTGAAATGAAAATTTACTCTCTAAGTTATTATTGTGTACTGCTTTATAATGTACTACAATACTGAGATGCAGATAATTGTCACTACTTGCAATAAGTAGTATAAATAGCAGAAATTATTGCTATTTTAACATACTGTAAAAAGCAACTATTGTTAAGAAAATATACTGTTGGCACTTATAGCCTCTGTCTTAAAAACTCGTATTGATCGACACATTGGTTCATTTTAATACAAAATGTTCTGTTTAGTGGTAGTTAAACATATGCTGGACTTTATCATTCATAAATGAATTTGTGAACAGGTCCACCCTAATAAAAAAGTAATATATTTAAAATACATTTATTTCATACTAACTATAGTTCAAATCTATTATTAACATATTTACTGATACATAACTCGAGTCTGATATAACAATTATAATTAAACATTATTTGGCATAATACTTGTGCACAATGCACGTTTCTTAATATTAAGTCTAAAATGTGTTTTAATGTCACTTTTGATGAGGATTGTATGCAAGATGTTTAAAGTGCACCTTGCAGTAGTTCCACTTTAACACAATCAAATATACTACGCATATCTTTAGTTGGACATCTGCACTACTTACGCACAATTAACCTGCATTAAGTACTAAATTAGTTGTTCCAGTTTAGCAGACTTTAAGTGTAGTATAGTAAAAGTACAATTGTAGGGCATTCTATTAAGTACATAAATATGAAAATGTATTTGTAGTATATTTGGCATGAAATAAATGTATTTCAAATAGATTTGCGTCTATTTATTTTTCACTAGGGCAGTGTAGTTCTTCCTTGTTTATTCAGTTTTCTGCTATGCTCCACAAACACACAGCTTCCACACACAAACATTCCCCTACCCCGAGAGCCAGGCAGAACGAGAGGAGACTCTGAGTGGACTCCGAGGAAGAATCGAGGACATCAAATCAGTAAGTGCACTGTTAATCACAGTCAACACATTTTCATGTTTTCACTTCCGCTTTGTTAGTCTCTGTAAACATACAGTCTAAGAGCTCCCTCCCCGTGTGTCTGTGTTCCTCCGCGGCTGTAGGTCATGGGTGAGACGGAGCAGTACATGCAGCAGCTGCTGGTGCGGCGCTGGCCCGTCTGCCCGAGTGGATTGTGCAGGTTCAGAAGTGTAAGGCCGTGCAGACCGTGCTGAATCTCTGCAGCCCATCCGTCACTGATAAGTGCCTGATCGCAGAGGCCTGGTGCCCCGTGAGCCAGCTGCCCGCCCTGCAGAGCGCCCTGAGAGAGGGAGGGGTGAGCGTCCACCTTCACTACACATCTGTCCCTGTCAGGACTGTCATTTTTATTTATATAGCACAACATTAAAGGGATAGTTTACTCAAAAATGAAAATTAGCCCATGTTGTACTCATCCTAGCTGTACATGACGTTCTTCTTTCAGACGAATCCAATCGGAGTTATATTAAAAATTATCCTTGCTATTCCAAGCGTTAGAATGGAAGTAGGCGGGTGTTTTTGTTCAACAGTAACATTAAGGAAAATATTCCTATTTAAAATAAATACTTTTTTCTCACTTCTGCTGACTGTCATACGTGAAGCCGTTTGGGCAGATGACATAGGACATACGCGTCAGCAGAAGTGAATATATGTGAAAATATGGATATTATTACAAAAACCATGGATTCCCTACAGGAGGCATTTATTCACCCCCCAGAGTCGTATGAGGCATGTTTTATTATAGATGCGTGTGCTTTATTTTACTACTTTTGGACTGTTGAACAAAAACACCCACCTAGCTCTACTAATGCATATGCTTGGAAGGGAATATTAGTGCACTGCATACTGCAAGGTCAGGTTGAACACATTGTATTGTGAGATGCATTAATGTGCTTTATTTTTTGAGGGATATACATTCAAATATTTGAGGCATATAATTTAATAGATGTCAGAACTCTCCTTCTAATATCACAATGAAGGAAATATTTCTTGAGAATATATATATATATTTTTAAAGAAAACCTTTAGAAGTTTGGCATGATATTTTATTATTATTTCATATAAATTAGTTTTAATAAAACCCAAAATGAGTGTGCTGCAACCAACATGCAGAAAAACACCTGCAATAAAACATGATCTCATACAGAGCAATGTCATATTATTCAACTCCCCAAATAATAATATTGATGAATGATAGTTGTTTAAAAAAGTGGAGAAAGGAGAAAGCTACAGTGAAAACTCCACCCATCCATCCACACCCTTGGTGAGAAGGTGCACACATTCACTCACCACTCACATTTACATTATGCATTTATCAGATGCTTTTATCCAAAGTTGACACTCATTCAGGTTATACATTTGTATTGTCAGTACATGTGTTCCTGGGAATCGAACCAAACTTAGCATCTCCATTTCACCTGCGGTATGTTGCATGTCTTTGGCTTGTTGGGAAACCCATGCAGTGAGATCATGCAAACTTCACACAGGAAGGCCTCTTAGCTCTGAAACCTGTCTTTCTCTCTCAGAGGAAGAGCGGCAGTAGTGTGGACTCTTCTACAACCGCTTGCCGGCCAACACGTCTCCCGACAATCTTCCCCACCAACGCCTTCACTGCAGGATTCCAGAACATAGTCGATGCCTGAGTGGCGAGCTACAGGAGATGAACCCAGGTGACGCACCTCGACACAACACTAGTTTAAGGGGGTCATCGGGTGCACAAGTTCATATGATGATCGTTAAGGGTCTTTATGAAAAGTCTGTAACATAGTTTGGTTAAAATGTCTTAATGGTAATGTAAAACAACACCTTTTACCCTGTCAAAAACAGCTCTGAATGATCAATATTCAAATTATTACACAACATATGATCAATATTCAAATTATATTCAAATTTAAAAGGCATAATTTCTGTTAGGGGAAAAGGGCTTTTGGCTTCTCTCCTGAGGCCACAATAGGGCACATCATATTACTAATGCACGTTTATTCAAAACAATAAAATAACACCACTATCTGTGAAAAAAGTCTATAATGTTTAAAATAATGCTTAATATATATATATATATATAATTAATTAAATTGTAACAATTAGAAACAAAACAGCATCATGCATGTATATGTGTAGTTTAATACAAAGGACCGAAAACCAATCACAAAGAGCACTTTTTGTCTTTTAAAAACATGAGAGGCAGAGGAATGCAGAAAAACTGCCATAAAGTCTTGAGGTTTTAACTTACATTAATTTGACATGGTTTTCTAAACATGCCGCTCTCTTAGCGAATGATAGATGTCCCTCGAGAAAATAAGATAAATACAGCAGGTAAGATAAGTATTGAACAGGTCACCATTTTTCTCAGTAAATATATTTCTAAAGGTGCTGTTGACATGAAATTTTCAACAAATGTCAGTAACAACCCAAGTAATCCATAGATATAAATTAAGTTATGTGTAATAAAATATAATATTGCTTTCTAATTACTGATTGGCTTTCCATGACTTTTTGCACCTCCCTTTCGTCATATGCTCAATACTTTTCCCTGTGTCATTCCATTTTATTACACCTAAATTAATTTCTGAATGTATTATATTTGTTTTATTAGTATGTGTGGATTGCTTGGGTTATTACCGACATCTGGTGAAAAATTCATGTCAACAGCACCTTTAGAAATCTATTTACTGAGAGAAATGGTGACGTGTTCAATACTTATTTGAACGGCTTGGTTTTTCAGCATCATCTCTGCATTGATGTTCTCTTTTTCCACAATATTTTGAATGAGCAACGCTGCATTGTGCCACTAATAAGGCACACCTAAAATGTGATTTTTTTTTGACAGCCCTAACAACCACTGCTATGTTCATTATTACTTCCAACAACAAAACACCTCAATCGACAATCTTGGGAGGGGCCTGTGCAGAACCACGTCACTCTGCCAAGAATCTGTGAACTGCTTGATTTGAGAAAGGGGTTATGATTTATGGGGATTTTATAAACACACTGGGTGGATTTTATCATTATAGGGTGGTTGTGTACACACACTGCCAACACGCATTTATGTTCAAACAACTTGTAAAAGTGAAGTTTGCATCCGATGACTGCTTTAAAAGAAGCTTAACTTTATTCTCATGCATCTTTTGCTGTCTGCTTTCACACATCTGCAGCGGTCTACACCATCATCACGTTTCCCTTCCTGTTTGCCGTCATGTTCGGGGATGTTGGGCACGGTCTTCTGATGATGCTGGTGGCTCTCTGGATGGTTCTGGAGGAGAAGGATCCGAAACTGAGGAAAAACACGAATGAAGTAAAAAACATGACACAAGCGCACATTTTCTTTTCTTTTTGTCCAACACTTTAACAACTTGCGTTTTTGATACTGGAATTTTTTACTTCGATACAATACCTTATATAATAAAAAATATTCAATAACCGTGAAAAAATTTCACAATATTAAGGGTGTAAAATTTTAATGACCAAGTTTAGACAATATAGCTCTGAGGAGGATTATATGATAATATTAATAACAATGATAATAACGTTCTTCATATTTTTCTTATTTTAGGAAGAAGAACATATTGTATGCGTGTAACTTCACTACAAATTGTATAAAAGTGTATAAAATATTTTACTTAACACTGCAGCGGTAAACGTTACAATACTTATGACTTAATTTCTTCACTTACAAGAGTCATAAACCCTCAAGCAGAAATCATTTTGAAGTGCATTTCACGTCGTGAAGTTGACAAGGGAAGTTTATATGGACAGACCCTCGACCCCTCGATTTTCATAGTTTTGATGTACATTTCAGGCAGCTCCATACACCACAATGCAACACGATTTAACTCCACCCCAAACAACTCTTAGATCAGGCCAAAGAAGATATATGCTATAAACGGGCCTAATACACTGGAAAAGGAGATCCGAGTTGCAAAGAGGAATCATTCTGAAAAGCTAAGGATCCAGTTCTCTTCCAATGACACGGCTTCAGCGTGGAAAGGTCTGAAAGACAACACCAACTACAAAACACCATCCCCCAGCATTGAGTCTAATCAACAACTGGCAGACAATCTGAATTAGTTTTATTGCAGGTTTTAAAAAACACCATTAACACCTCCAATAATCCCTCCTGCACTTCAGATCAGTGAAGATGACTTGTGACGGGTCTTACGAAAGAACAAGAGAAGAAAAGCACCAGGCCCAGATGGTGTCACACCAGCCTGTCTGAAAACCTGTGCTGACCAGCTGGCCCCCATCTTCACACAGATCTTCAACAGATGACTGGAGCGGTGCGAAGTCCCTTCCTGCTTCAAACGCTCCACCAAAATCCCCATCCCAAAGAAACCCAAAATGACTGGACTTAATGACTACAGACCTGTAGCTCTAACATCTGTGGCCATGAAGTCAGGTGAAAAACTGGTGCTGGCCCTTCTGAAGGACATCACTGGACCCCCTGCAGTTTGCCTACCGGGCAAACAGGTCTGGACGATGCAGTCAACATGGGACTGCATTTCATCCTGCAGCATCTGTACAGGCCAGGGACTTACTGTATGTGAGGATCTTGTTTGTGGACTTAACACTATCATCCATCACTCCTTCAGCCCAAACTAACTCCTCTCTCTGTGTCCACCTCTATCTGTCGGTGGATCACCAGCTTCCTGACAGACAGGCAGCAGCTAGTAAAGCTTGGAAAATACACATCCAGCACCCGCACCATCAGCACTGGAGATCCTCAGGGCTGTGTTCTCTCCCCACTGCTCTTCTCCCTGTACACGAACGACTGCACATCTAAAAACCCCTCTGTCAAACTCCTGAAGTTTGCAGATGACACCACACGGATCGGCCTCATCCAGGACGGTGATGAGTCTGCTTACAGACAGGAGGTTAAGGAGCTGGTTGTCTGGTGCAGTCTTAACAACCTGGAGCTCAACACGTTCAAAACTGTGGAGATGATCGCGGACTTCAGGAGAACCCCCTCACCATCATGAACAGCACTACAGTGGAGTCATTCAGGTTCCTGGTCACCACCATCTCTCAGGACCTGAAGTGGGACAATCACATAGACTCTATAGTGGAAAAGGCCCAGCAGAGGCTGTACTTCCTTCGCCAGCTGAAGAAGTTCAACCTGCCACAGGAGCTGCTGAAACGGTTTTAATCTGCTATCATTGAATCCGTCCTCTGCACTTCAATAACTGTCTGGTTCAGCTCAGCTACAAAATCTGAACTCAGAAGACTACATCGGATAGACATCGGATAGTCCGGACTGCTGAGCGAATCATTGGTACAACCCTACCCACTCTCCAAGAACTATACTTGTCCAGAGTGAGTAAAAGAGCTGACAAAATCACTCTGGACCCCTCACATCCAGCACACTCCCTCTTTGAACTGTTACCGTCTGGTCAACGCTACAGAGCTCTGAGCACCAGAACGACCAGACACAGGAACAGTTTCTTCCCTCTGGCAATCCATCTCAGGAATACTTGACAATAAACTTGGTACACTATTATACATTTATTTAACACACACACACACACACATACATTTACACTTCAAATTATACATACTTGTACATACTAACATACTTGTACATACTAAATTGTCTCCTTTGTATATTGTGTTTTTGTTATTTTGCATGTTGTCTATTTTGTATATTTGTATATAATTTTTTTATTATCTGTGTCTTGTCTTGGCACTGTCATTCTGTCGCACTGTGGAGCTTCTGTCACTAAAACAAATTCCTTGTATGTGTAAACATGCCTAGCAATAAAGCTCATTCTGATTCTGAGCAAACAAATAATAATAAACTAATAAACTCCATAACAGATTCTAAGTGATCAAGGGCTTAATGGCCATGTCAGTACATTTGTCTTTGCCTTGACTTCCATCTGGAGCGGAAACAAACTCGTGTAAAGAGCTTTCACATTCTGCTACAATACGAAGCTCAAGTTTGATGAACTCTAACCCACGAGTTTGTATCACGTGAAACCATGTGATCAATAGAAGATCGATTCATCATGGCACAAATTAAAAGAACATACATTTAAAACTGCAGCGCCACAGGAATGTGGAGTGGATTGTATGTTTTTTACGTTTGAAGTTAGTGAGGAAAGGGCATATAAAACAAAGTGGAACGCAGCCCAGAAACCAAATTTGCTTATTTGTTTGTGCCAGTTTTGCTTTATATTATAAATATCATCAATTCATCATCCACAAAATCTTGGATATTATGCAAACATGAAAACACCAGATACTCAAGCAGAGATGGAGACAATTCTAGTTTTTACAGTATTTTTATGTATGTACTGATTTCTTGGGGTCTCTTGTGTGTCAGATCTGGCAGATGATGTTTGGAGGCCGATATCTCATTTTGTTGATGGGGCTGTTTTCTATCTATACCGGAGCCATTTACAACGAGTGTTTCAGCCGGGGCCTCAACACTTTCTCCTCAGGATGGCACGTCCGGCCCAATGCAGAATACTACAACTGGACGTACGACACACACCCACACACACATCTATCCATCATAAGCCCAAAGACCTTGCATGTTCTGAAAGTCTCTGTCTGTGTGTAGAGAGGAGACTTTCAAAAGTTATCGGTATCTGTCGCTGGACCCCAATATCACAGGCGTTTTCACTGGTCCTTATCCTTTTGGCATTGATCCGGTAAGTCAGACAAATTACTGTGGAAATGACATTGCAGTACCCTTTTCTGTTATTTGTGTTGATAGTTTGACTTGAGATTAATATTTCTTCTTCATTGTGTTGGTATAAGAAATCTTGAACAATAACTAATTCTTTATCTCCCTCAGATTTGGGGTCTGGCCAATAATCATCTGACGTTCCTCAACAGCTATAAGATGAAAATGTCTGTCATAATTGGAGTCATCCATATGACCTTTGGTGTGTGTTTATCCTTTTTCAACTACATGTAAGTATGTTTTTCTTTGCTGTTCTTGAGGATTTCTTCATGCTTTCTGCAAATTGGTGTCTTTTTTGTTTCTTGAGGTGTATTAGATCAGACAAGGTTATAATTTAATTTATAACAGTGATCAGACACTGTTATAATTTAATTTATAACAGTGGATTTATAATCCAATTTAATAATTTATTTTTGATTGCACTTACTGGTAATTATAATAATTTACACCTCCATTGCTCCTTGGGCAAAATGTTAGTTTCATCTCGAGCGATTAGCACTCTGTTGGGCTATTGTCTGGGCTAATCAGAAGCCAGACACAGCTGTTTTCAGTCTAGTCTCTTAGACTGTGTATTTATTTAATGTCCGAACGCTGACGCGGAAGCGTCTGCGGAAGCGTTCAGCCTCCTCGTGTAAACACAGATGAGTGTAAAGACCGACGACTTTTTCCTGCGTGACTTTAACCGAGCAACGACACCAAGCAACACTCTGAAGTATCATTTCTATCTTCCCTCACACACTCTCCTTTGCTGTCCTCTATCCTTCCATCTCTATCATGTGTTTTCAAACCATTCCGGTTGTCTCTCAACCACGCTCTAACATCACATGCAGACGGCAAAGTAATCCTGCTAACCTGCACCCTATCTCTACATCTTCTACTACACCTCTTTTTTTTCTCCATGGGTCTCTGGAATTGTCAGTCAGCTGTCAACAAAGCAGACTTAATTTCTGCTTTTTCTTTACTATCCACACTCAGCATCTTGGGCTTGACTGAGACCTGGATTTGTCCAGAAGACTCAGCAACCCCGGCTGCCCTCTCTAACAATTTCTCTTTCTCTCACACCCCACGTCAAGTTGGCCGGGGTGGGGGCATTGCTCTGCTCATTTCAAACAATTGGAAATACTCAACCCACTCTTCCCTATGCAATTACAACTCATTTGAATATCATGTGATTACTGTAATAGCTCCTATAAAACTCCAGATTGTGGTAATTTACCATCCCACTGGCCAAATTCTAGCCCCTTCCTAGAGGAGCTGGACGGTTGATGTCCTTTTCATGGAGGATGGCACTCACTCTTAGTTTTTGGCAATTTCAACATTCATCTAGACAAGCCTTATGTTACAGACTTTCATTCACTCCTAGCTTCATTTGATCTCAATCACCTTACCATAATTGACACGCAATTGTACTGCGGATAACATTCTGGTACAACCACTACATACGCCTGACCATTTCTTCATTACATTTACATAATTTTTTGCCACCCGGTGCCACCAAGTTACTTTTAGATGAAACCTACACCCTTTCACCCTCACATCTATCTTCTGTAGTGTCCTCTCTTCCCTCACCTACCCATTTCTCATCTGGATGTGAATGCAGCTACTGACACTTTATGCTCTACCTTAACCTCTTGTCTAGATGACATTTGTCCTCTCTCCTCAAGGCCAGCACGGACTGCTCCTCCTAACCCTGGTTATCTGATGTTCTTCGTGAACATCGGACCAGACTCGAGTGGCAGAGAGAAAATCAAATCAAACGATCCGTCTTCAGTCATAGCTTTCCTCTTTCTTCTGAAGTCCACACTGCCAAATCCTCACATTTCCACAACAAGATAAACAGCGCTCCAGACATGCGTAATCTCTTCAGAACATTTAATTCTCTCCTCTGTCACCACCTCCCACCACTTCTATAACAGCTGATGAATTTGCCACTTTTTTCACAGACAAAACTAGAACAATCAGTAGTCAGTTCTCACCTCCACTCACATAGGACCTCCAACCAACCACATCCACTGCTCAAACTCCCCTCTTCTCCTTCTGTCTCCTCACTGAGGAGGAAGTGTCCAAACTTCTCCTCTCCAGCCATCTTACAAAATGTCCTCTTGACCCAATCCCCTCACACATTCTCCAAGCAATCTCTCCCACACTCTTACCAGCACTCACACACATTATCAACACATCTCTCCTCACAAGCATCTTCCCCACTGTGTTCAAGCAGGCTCAGGTTACCCCACTGTTCAAAAAACCTACACTTCTCGTATAGAAAACTACAGACCTGTCTATCTCCTTCCATTCATAGCAAAAACACTCAAACAAGTTGTCTTCAACCAGGTCTCATTGTTTCTTTCACAGAACAACAAACTGGACGTTAAACAGTCAGGTTTCAGGAGTGGCCATTCAACTAAGACTATGCTACTCTGTCACTGAAGCCCTGCAAATTTCAAAAGCCGATTCCAAATCATCAGTCCTCATTCTGCTGGATCTGTCTGCCGCTTTTGACACTGTCAATCATCAGATCCTCCTGTCCACCCTCTCATCACTGGACATCACTGGGATTCCACTTCGCTGGTTTGAATCCTATCTCACTGGTCGGTCTTTTAGTGTGGCCTGGGGAGGGGAGGTATCCAAAGCACATCAATTGGTCACTGGGGTTCCCCAGGGATCGGTTCTTGGACCCCTCCTCTTCTCCACATACACTACATCACTGGGTTCCATCATACAGGCACGTGGCTTCTCCTACTATTGCTACGCTGATGACACACAGCTCTATCTCTCTTTTCAACCAGATGATCCAACGATAGCTGCACGGATCTCAGGCTGCCTGGCAGACATCTAGGCATGAATGAAAGAACATCACCTACAGCTCAACCTGGCAAAGACTAAGCTTCTTGTCTTCCCTGCCACTCCAACTCTACAGCATGACTTCACAATTCAGTTAGGTTCATCAACAATTACCCCATCAGCTTCGGTCAGAAATCTTGGTGTAATCTTTGATGACCAGCTGACCTTCAAAGAGCACATTGCAAAGACTGCTCGATCTTGCAGGTTTGCACTACACAACATCAGAAAGATATGGCCCTTTCTGACAGATCATGCTGCACAACTTCTTGTCCAGGCCCTTGTCATTTCTAGGCTGGACTACTGCAATGCTCTTCTAGCTGGACTTCCATCAAACACAATCAAACCTCTACAAATGATTCAGAATGCAGCGGCATGACTGGTCTTCAACGAGCCCAAAAGAGCCCATGTCACACCTCTCTTTGTCTCCTTGCACTGGCTACCAGTTGCAGCTCGCATCAAGTTCAAGACACTGATGCTTGCATATAGAACAACCACAGGCTCAGCACCCACCTACTTCCACTCACTATTACGAATCTACATCCCCTCTAGAAGTCTGAGATCTGCTAGTGAGCGACGCCTCGTGGTACCATCACAGAGAGGCTCAAAATCACTCTCCAGAACATTCTCTTTCACCATTCCTGGCTGGTGGAATGATCTTCCCACCCCCATCCGGAATGCTGGATCCCTGTCAATCTTCAAGCAACAACTGAAAACTCATCTCTTTTGACAATACTTGACTTCATCCTAAACTTAAAAAAAAACACTTTCATCTTTATCTTTATATTTCTCTCCTTCCCTTGCTAGCTTGTACTTATTTGAACAATGCCTGAGACTTGGTGTTACGAGCACTTCCTCTGTCTGTTTGCTTCAAGATTAATTGCTTTATGTATTCCCCAATTGTAAGTCACTTTGGATAAAAGCATCTGCAAAATGAAGGTACATTTAGAAATAAAAGGCCATTTTCCAGATTTGACCCTGATTTTAGCCCTCTGACACTATAACACTCTGAATTATCACAGTTACTTATATTTTGTGGCATTACTGTTGGGTCCATATCTGAACTAAACAAATTAATACTGCTCTAGTGAGACAATCGCATGGTTGAAAATAAACATTAGAATCCTTTGGAAGGTAAAATTATTTTTAGTCCATTGATCCTTTTGGTGTTATTTTCCTGGTTGTCCATTTAAAGCAGGGTTCCTCAAATCTTTCCCTGGAGGGCCAATGTGCCGCAGGGTTTAGCTCCAACCCTGATCGAACTTACTTACCTGTAATTTTTCTAATGATCTTGAAGACTCTGATTAGCACGCTCAGGTGTGTTTGATTAGGGTTAGAGTTAAACTCTGCAAGAGTGGTCCAGATTTGAGGATGCCTGATATAAAGGATGAGTGGGCTGGGATAAAGAAGCGATGATGAAGTAGTACCTCTTATATTTGTATTTGTATCAAAGTTAAATTTGATTTCTCAATTCATGACTCTTTTAAAAGAAGTAAATAGAGTTCAAAATGACCTTATGCCACGTGCCAAGGGCAGGTGAACAGAACATTTACTGGCCATAAATATTGTTTTCTTAACAAGTACTGTTCTGTGCAGTACTTAACAAGTGTCGGTTTAATTGTTGTGTAAAATGTGACCCATAAGGGGGCGATGACTCACTTAAATAGTTATCTTACTTGCGCTGCTGTCCTGTCGTTTTGTGGTTCCCCTTCATGGGAACTTCGAACTGCGTCCCCTAGGGGTCGCTATGGGGAACGCCGTCAGCGTGACCCGTGTCTGAAGCATACATATATAAAAACACCACCTGTTGGCCGGCGACAGCCTATGATGTCACTACCGGCGCGACCACAATATAAGGGGCGCCGGGAGAATACATCATCCACTTTTTTCGTCTTCACTGACTGCTTTGTTTGAAGCGTGCAATCTGGTAAGAGTACAGTTTTCTCTCTATTATAATGGCAAGCACTAGCAAGGTGTTTAAGAAGTGTGTGGATCCGTGTCCTCGTTATTTGACACCCGATGACACACACAATCTTTGCGTCTTTTGTTTGGGAAAAGAGCACGCACGCGATGTCCTTGAGGGGAAAATCTGCGTGTACTATGAGCCTTTTTTCTATGAAAAAGCTCCGCTCTCGTCTGTCCCTCTTTTCGAGGAAAGAGGGGCAGTCGTCTGCTTCCCGCAATTCGGGACCCACCGCTGCCGAGGCACAGAGGCGGATGGAATCATGGGGTTCGCAGTTGGATCTGGACGATGAGTTAGAGAGGGACCGCCCCTTTTTGCACGTCGGCCAAGAACGAGAGTGAGCTGCTGGATTTTGATGATGCAATCTTTCTGATGTCATCAGATTCAGTGGCTAGTGCTCTGCTGGGTTATGCCCAGGAAGAGCAGGAGATGTTTGAGGGCGAGGAAGTTGAGACTGAACCCTCTCAATCCTCCTGCACTGCATATGACGAGTTATTGGAGGTTATGGATCATAAAATAATCTTTCTGGCCATAAACCCCCAGCTCGAGCAAGCCTTCCTTTCTTCCTAAATCTCCATGTGGGGGTTGAGAAGTAGTGGAAAAAGCAATTTTTTTCTCACATTCATAGGTTTTAGCATACTAGTTATGCTGACATTGAGGGGATGCATGAAAATGGCCCTTGCAAGAGATGATAGCCAGCTATCTCTCTGTGGGCGAGACATCCTCTCTCAAGGCTCACTCCTTGCCATCTAAGCCCCTGAATCTTGCTTAAATGGCAGGGCATATGCAGCAGCAGGTCACACCATCGCTTCGTTGCACACTATGGCGGTGCTTCAGGCGTACCAGACTGATCTGCTGAAAGACCCAGATATGGCTTTTCTATAAAGTCCAGGTCTGAGCCCGAACAACCAGGGGTCCTAGCCCATCTTGGTCTGGGGATCAGAGATGGGCTCAGAAGGCTAGTCTCGTGACTCAAGACCCTCCCCCCGCCTGCGGGTAGGGCTAGAGAGAGGCGCGAGTCAGAGAGAGGCAAAACCTGAGGGAGGTGTTCCTGACGAGGCGTCCTAAACTCTTGTCCGGACCAGAGTAAGAACATCTACTCCTTTCCCTTAGGGGGCATCTGCCCTCTTATTCCTCTCTAATTCCCCTGCAACCACCGTAAACTCCACCTGACCAAGGTTAGGTGGAAACTTCCAGCGCAGGAACCAATGGATGAGTACGATCCATTTCAAAAGGCTATCGCAGTGATTACCTCATTTGTCGATACTAGATCCAGGCTAGGAGCATGCCGCTCCCTTCTGGGCGTCTGAGTTCCCTCTCATTCTGAGGAATGAGTTCTCCGCCCCCCAGAGCTCTGTGATAGGTCGCTCTCCTTGTTGGTCGAGCTAGCTTTGCTCCCCTCACCATAGAGGGTCACCTATGAGCATGCTGCTCCCTTCTGAGCGTCTAAGTTCCCTCTCATTCTGAGGAATGAGTTCTCTGCTTTCCAGAGCTCCTTGCTGGTCAAGCTGGCACTGCCTCCCCTCACCATAGAGGGTCTCCTGTGAGCATGCCGCTCCCTTCTTGGTGTCTGAGTTCCCTCTCATTCTGAGGAATGAATTCTCTGCTCTCCAGAGCTCGTTGTTGGTAGAGCTAGCATTGCCCCCCTCACATAGAGGGTCACCTATGAGCATGCCGCTCCTTCTGAGCGTCTGAGTTCCCTCTCATTCTGAGGAATGAGTAGTTCTCCGCTCTCCAGAGCCGTAGAACGTTACCAAAACATATATATAAGTGCACACGCTAAAGCTCTGGGCATGTTCTAAAATCCACTCAGTGGTAAGATCGCACATCAAGTGTTCTGCGTTCTTTCTAAAATCCATGTTATGGTAAGTGCACACGCTAAGGCTCTGGACACTTTTCTAAAATCCACCCAGTGGTATGATCGCACATCAAGTGTTCTGCGTTCTTTCTAAAAACCTGTATGGTAGGGTTACACGCTGTAGCTTCGTGCCCTTTATTTGAGTTGGTCAGGCCCGGTTTGTGCCTTGGGCCCCACTATACCTTTTTGTCCCAATATTTTGGGTTTTAACAGTGTGTCGCTACCAAAGGGTCTGTTGAGACAGTTCCCTCAGCAAGCTTGTGCAGAGCAAGCAGTAGTGGTGACCGGCCAGGACCTAGTTACTACCACTAGGTGCATGGCCTTATCCCCTTAAATGAATCTTTCTCTGATTCCAAGCCTTTGAGCCCTACCCTGGGCAGGGTATGCAACTCGGGTCTTTGGCCGAAGGGGATAATGTCACTGACAGCCTTCAACCGTCCCATGGACAAGTCCCTTAGCCTGGTGGAGTTGGCTTAGTGCTCGCCTTTTGCATGGAATTGGTTAAATACGTAACCTGAGACGTTTTCTTTTGATATATATATTTTCATTATAAAGTGCATTCTGATTTTTAACATGTCCAAGAGCCGCCGTCATTGGGCATGAATACAGTGCGACGCATTTCACACAAATCAGATTATTTGCACAATCAACAGCACCATCGATTTGCATTGTCACGTCATTCCTGTCCGGATGTTTTCTACTTAAAAATAGCATAAAAAAATAATTTAATTGAAACCTGTATCATTTAACCCCACTATGTATCCACTTGCTTGCTCTTTCCTCCTGCTGTGTAGACACTTCAAAGATATCAGCAGTGTGTTTCTGGTGCTGATCCCGGAGCTGTGTTTCATGCTGTGTCTGTTTGGATACCTGATCTTCATGGTCATATATAAGTGGGTGGTGTACGGCCCCATGACCTCTGACATCGCTCCCAGCATCCTCATCCACTTCATAGACATGTTCCTGTTTACTGAGAATAAGGACAACAAACCTCTCTATACGGGACAGGTGTGTACCTGTTATGATGTCATCTTTGTCTTAGCATCAAAAAGCAGACATTTGACTTCCATCGTTACTGTTTTCCACTTCACAGTTTGTTGAGGACTGAAAATGGGGATATAACAAACTGCTTTGTTTATGATTAGTCTCAATATGGTTTATTAAACAGAAGTTACACCTGGATATGACAGATATGCATCACTTTAACAAATCAGTTTCCTCTTAAGTTTCCAATTCTTCCCCAAGCATTATTAAAGGGGTCATGACATTTTTTGTACATTTTTTTTTTTACTTCTCTGTAATCAGCCACTGTTGTTATGATTGGCTAATGTCACTGTATAGGAAACACTATCAACACCATTCAACATTTCTTTGTGAACTCATGACATTGTGCCTCAATTGCAAAACCAAATTCTCAATCCTCTGATACGATCCGGGTTGCCATTAAAAATAAACTATCCACTTGTTCCTTACACTGTGATCTTGCTGAGCTGTTCAACCCAAACGCGTCAAAGCAAACGCTCTTTCACTCCACTTGTCCTGACGACAGACTTAAAGGGTCAGTTCACCCAAAAATATTAATTGCTCATGCTCATGTCATTCCAAACCTGTGAGACCTTCGTTCATCTAAAGAACACAAATTAAGATATTTCTGATGAAATTTGAGAGCTTTCTGACCCGCCATAGACAGCAATGTAATTAACACGATCAAAGTCCAGAAACATAGCAAGGACATCTGTAAAAAAGTCCATGTGACATCAGTGGTTCAACCGTAATTTTTGAAGCTACGAGAATACTTTTTGTGTGCAAAAACATTAATATGTAAGCTCGTGGACTGTGAAGTGAACACATGTCTATATACTGTATCCAGATTAGACAAGATAGAGGCAGTGGTTGTAATTTCTATATGTTTTTGACGCTACGCTTACATTCAGTGTGATCAAGTGTCAGCCGTTAGCGACTGAACGCCAGTGGGCGGGGCCTATGGTGAGAAGATTAATATTCGTCGATGTCTTACTCAGGAGGTGGTGTTTATGCAGATGTTTGTGCCCGAGTGACGTCATCTTGCACCTCAGATACAAACGAGCTTGATTTAAATAAATGTTTTGTTTATAATGAGGAGGGAATTTTAAGCTATGAGGCTTGCAGGATGTTTTAATGGTACAAAGATACCATTATATATGCCAAAAGATCAATGCAAATTTGATTTCTCATGTCATGACCCCTTTAATCAGACTCGTCCGGTCTCGTTGTATCTGTAGACGATCGTGCAGAAGGTGCTGGTGATTGTGGCTGTGCTGTCTGTTCCTGTGCTGCTGCTGGGGAAGCCAATACAAGAATACATCACACACAAGAGGAAGAGAACTCCGCTTTCTGTGAGCAACCCTTCTGAATTCATCTACTTCAGTGTTTGTGTGTGTTTGTGTAACCATGCTCTCATCTTCTGTAGGGAGACAGACGTCCTTTGCTAGCAGAAAACGGCTCTATAAATGCTCACCAGGGAGAGGTGGATGCACGAGGAGGAGGAGAAGAGGAGGTAAGAGGGAAATAGGGGAAAGTAGACAGGTGAGGTGTGTGTGTGTGTGTATATAAAAGCAGCTTGCATTGCATTCAATCAAGGTACATATTTGATCTGTTCTTGCCTTGGGAATCAAACCCATGACCTTGCCATTGCTAGCATGCTGTACTATTCCAGGTCTTCTGAACACTTTCTTGGATTGGTCATTTTTATGATATCTTCTTCATCTTTCCATCTGCCCTCGGACGTGTTCATGCATCAGGCCATTCACACCATCGAGTATTGTCTGGGCTGCGGCTCTGGGCCCTCAGCCTGGCTCACGCTCGTAAGTGCTCTCGTGTGTTTCACTGCTGCCGTCGTTACTGAGGAGGAGCATCTGGTCATGCTGTGTGTGTGTGTGTGTGTGTGTGTGTGTGTTTCAGAGTTATCTGAGGTGCTGTGGTTAATGGTGATGCGGATCTCCTTCCAGCAGCTCAGTTATGTGGGCTCTGTCATCATGGTGTTTATATTTGCTGCCTTCGCTGTGCTAACCGTATCGATCCTGCTCGTCATGGAAGGCCTGTCCGCTTTCCTCCACGCACTTCGACTTCACTGGTGAGAGAAACATGTGTTCAACATCCGCTGAGTCTTAAACTAGGCTGCAATATAACCCCTTGCCTGTGTATACTATCATATATACCCAAATTATGTAGACCTATTTAAGATTCATGAACTTGAATTTCATAAACATTGTCCATTAATCTGGATCACACAGTTTTAAAATAAATAAAATGTAATGCATGTTTGTCAGTCATATATGACCCTGAACCACAAAACCAGTCATAAGAGTCAGTTTATTTAAATTTAGATTTATACATCATCTGAAATCTGGATAAATAATCTTTCCATTGATGTATGTTTTGTTAGGACAATATTTGGGTGAGATATAAATATTAGAATATCTAGAATCTGAGGGTGCAAAAAAATCTAAATATTGAGAAAATCATCTTTAAAGTTGTCCGAATGAAGTCTTTAGCAATGCATATTAATAATCAAAAGTTAAATATTGATACATTTATGGTAAGAAATTTACTAAATATCTTAATGGAACATGATCTTTACTTAATATCCAAATGTTTTTTGGCATAAAAGAAAAATCTATAATTTTGACTCATATAATGTATTATTGATAACTGAAGACTGGTTTTGTGGTCCAGGGTCTCGCATGTAAAAGGATTGGGTCAGAAATGGCTGGTATTTCTGGAATAGTACTAATAAAAACACATTTGTTGATTCAAAACTATTTGAATAAATGCATTTTGAAAATATAATTTTATATACGTGGACATTTTTACTGATGTACTAAGTCTTTTTTTCTTGATAAAGTATAAATCAGATGACAGAAGTCATGTATCAGATTGTGTACGGCATGTATCAGATTGTGTACGGCATGTATCAGATTGTGTACGGCATGTATCAGATTGTGTACGGCATGTATCAGATCGTGTACGGCAGGTATCAGATTGTGTACGGCACGTATCAGATTGTGTACGGCATGTATCAGATTGTGTACGGCATGTATCAGATTGTGTACGGCTTGTATCAGATTGTGTACGGCACGTATCAGATTGTGTACCGCATGTTTCAGATTGTGTACGGCATGTATCAGATTGTATGCGGCATGTATCAGATTGTGTACGCATGTATCAGTATCAGTGTACCATGTATCAGATTGTGTACCGCATGTATCAGATGTATCCGATTGTGTATGCATGTATGTATCAGATTGTGTATGCGGCATTTATCCGATTGTGTACGGCATGTTTCAGATTGTGTACGGCATTTATCCGATTGTGTACGGCATGTATCAGATTGTGTACGGCATGTGTCAGATTGTGTACGGCATGTATCAGATTGTGTACGGCATGTATCAGATTGTGTACGGCATGTATCAGATTGTGTACGGCATGTATCAGATTGTGTACGGCATGTATCAGCGGCATGTATCAGATTGTATGCGGCATGTATCAGATTGTGTGCTTTGATGATTATAGGTCTTAGATATTTGCTCATCAAACATGATACAGTAGGACTCATCATACTGTGCTTTTATTCTCAGGTTTCTGACTTCTCTCTCTCTTTGTGTCTCAGGGTGGATTTTCAGAATAAATTCTACAGTGGAACAGGCTACAAACTCAATCCGTTTGCCTTCACGTCAGAAATCGGAGCTTTCTCTCTAAAGTGACCCATGCACCTCCTCTAGACTAGCAGTCACGGGACAGAGAAGAATCATGGAATTATTTGTTTTTATTATTTCATGGATTTATATTTTAGCTTGAGTGCCGCTGGACCTGAAAAATCAAACATGAAAGATGTTTAAATGCCCTATAATGCATTCACATCCATATCTGTGACACTATGCAACATTATCTGTGAAACTATATCTGAATACATGGCACACATCTGATGTTGAGTCTTTTAGTTGAATGAACATGTTTTTTTAATTGAAGTCTTGAATCCACATAAAATAAAGGTATTTTAACTAATGCTGCATAATCAGGTGTATCACGACGACAGCCATCTAATTATGATTTAATGCTGCAAGTACAAACCATTGTACAATTATGAAATAATTTGGCAATTAATCACATGTATATGTAGACTTTAAATTAAAGAAAGCTTGTTTTCTTACAATGACCTCCCAACATAAAATTCAAATCAGTTTTGAAAGAGTTTGCTAATTTTCAGCTTGTTAATCAATATCTTGAAATGTTCTGATTTACAGCATTTTTCAAAGGGAATAATCGTCCGTCCATGTCTTATTTTATTGTTGCGTTTCTATTATCACAATGAAACGTTGTTTTAATTATGGAGCTGATGTCAAGTCTCACAGTTGTACTTGATGATCAGTAAAGACCAAAGCCTTTCAATACTGAATAAACCATGTTTGCCTGGGTCTGGTGTATTATTCACTCAGAAATATCATATTTTACACAGAAGAGTGAGCAATTGTGCACATTATAATATTATTTTTATTGCATAACAAGAACAGTAACATAACTTACATATATAGAGGATCACAGTGTATTCAACTATTATTAATTACATTCATAAAAGCATCAAAGGAAACAATAGAAAGAAAGAAATAAGACATTTCCAAAAGAAAATAATTCAAAAATTCTGGAGTTTTTATTTCTTGGATCTTTTAAGGCTTCACATAATGTAATGTTAGGTTTATTATTTCTCCATTTTTGTTTGTTTATATGGCATTTTTACACAATTATTAAATAATTAACACATTTTGCTCCAAACTCTTATTTTTATACAACAAAACTATATACCAGAGAGTCAAATCTTTAATTTTGTAAATTGAAATATTACACATTCAATATCAATCCAAAACATTTGTGTGGCGACACATTCATAAAATGCGTGTTTTAATGATTCTTTCTTTAAGTTACAAAAGAAGTATGTAGTCTCCGAGCCTCTAAAAACTTCTGCGACTACTAATCTCACTGCGTAAATCAAATGAATAACTTTATAAATACCTTCTTTAACTTTATTGGTGAGACAGTATTTAGGTAAACTCAGATCTCTTTCCATTCAGTCTGATTATAATGAATCACAAGAAGGTGTGCATGATGGGAATCAGTTCCCTGCGCTGACCTGCACTCATCCTTCCACCAATGATAGATTTGGATAGTTTTGGTACCAAAGGCACACTGATACACAATTCAGAAATCTGAATGAATTTAGGGAATGTTTCGATCTATATGAGTTTGATTAGTAAAGTTGTGTAGACGAGTAGACCTCCAGGAAATACTGGCTGTGTCTGAAAACTATATCTGTACTATCAGGTAATGATTTTACACACAAAATTACCTCACATGATTTCAGACAAACTATATAAAGGTTTAATGATCTACAACAAAACAGAACGTTGATGGTAATGAAGCAAATGCTTAATTACTACAATATCGATTTCTCACTTGAAACATACTGAAAAAATGTATAACAGTGTAAGACGCTTTGGATAAAAGCGTCTGCTAAATGCATAAAAGTAAACGTAAATATAAATGACATCAAAAGTGGAAAACAAATGTCAAAAATGTACATTGACACAAACTGATCTATTCATGCATTGCATGCTGGGAACCTTTATAGTACACATGCACTGTAGAAACACAGTATGATGCTGTTTGTTTACAAGATATTTCTGAGAGTGCAGTTTGATACAAGAGAAGTCCTGCTGTGAAATTACTGTGAAAGTAATGTAATTATTAATATACTGTAATTTCACACAGTGTAGGATTGTGGGATATCAAAGGCAGTGTAGTGTTACGTTATGATGTTTGTTTCTTATTGTGTTTTTCATAATATTTGTATTCTGTTGGATGTTTTCTTTGAGTTTCAGATCACCGCTGATTTGCTATGTCTTGCTGCTTATTAGCAGTAATTGGGTGATCAGCTGATGGTGTCAGGAACGAGACCGGAATCCAACAGCAGGTGAAAAATAAAATTTATTTATACAACGAAAACCAAAAACTCAGTCCCAAAAATCAACCAGCTGGCATTCACCGATGGCGAAGTTCACTTCCACGGCGTGCCGAACAGAGACCGGCTTCAGCCCGAGCAGGCGGGCAGAGGCGGCGAGAAGGCAATAAACAGCCGCCGCTGAAATCCAGGAGAAGCGCTGGATGCGAGCAGAGATGGCGGGAGGGATGCCGTGAAGAGGAGCACACGAACAGTGAAAAACCAGGGCAGAGAGCCGACCAGAGTCCTATAGAGGCAGGTGAGTGTATAAAAGAAAGGATGCAAAAATAGTAGCGCCAGACCGACAGGACTAGAAAAATAAAGCAAAACGAAGTCAGCTAACACAACAGCAGAAATATAATCGGAGCTGCAGAACAAATGCTTACGGACTGACAAAAAACAGCAGACACGAGGGCATTTTAAAAACTGGAGATAATGAGGATAGAATAGAGTGCAGGTGGGAAGGGAGAATTAGCAAATAGAATAACAAGGTGGGTGGAGCAAGACCGTGATGACAGCGGAGCACATGGCGAGCTGTCAAAACAAAAAGCCATGTGCTCCAGAACAACAAAAGCAAGACAGCCCCCACCGAGATCGTGACAGTACCCCCTCCCCCAAGGAACGCCACCAGGCGACTTAGGGGGGGGGTTTACCTTGTCTCCGACGGAAGTCCTCGATCAACGACCGATCCAGAACGAGCCGGAACCCAGCTCCTCTCCTCTGGGCCGTAACCCTCCCAGTCCACGAGGTATTGAAAACCCCTGCCACGACGACGAACATCTAGTAATCTCCTAACAGAATAGACCGGAGAGCCATCCACTAGACGAGGGGGAGGGGGGGCAGGGGATGAAGAATTAGAATTAAGAGGAGACCTGAACACAGGTTTAACCCTGGATACATGAAAAACAGGGTGTACCCGACCAAGAGAGGAAGGTAGCTTGAGCCGTACCGCCACCGGATTAATGATCTTGGTGATCTGGTATGGGCCAATAAACCTGGGCGCTAATTTGCGAGAGACAGCCTTGAGAGGCAGGTCCTTGGTAGACAGCCATACCTTCTGACCACAGACATAGCGGGGTGCCGGAATCCGGTGGCGATCAGCCGCTGCTTTGGTCCGTCTGGAGGCCTGGACCAAGGCCTTCCTAGCCTTCCTCCAGACACTACGACATCTACGGACAAAGGCTAGGGCAGACGGTACCGCAGCATCGGGTTCCTGAGAGGGAAACAAGGGAGGTAGGTAGCCAATGGAACATTCAAACGGGGACATACCTGTGGAGGCTACTGGGAGAGTATTGTGGGAATACTCAATCCAGGTGAGCTGAAGGCTCCAAGAGACAGGATTGCGGAATGCCAGGCAGCGGAGAGCCCGCTCGAGATCCTGATTGGCTCGCTCACACTGTCCGTTGGTCTGGGGATGAAAACCTGATGACAGACTCGTAGAGGCCCGATCTGTCTACAGAATTCCTGCCAAAAGAGAGACAAACTGGGGACCCCTATCAGAGACCACGTCAACGGAAGACCATGGATCCGGAAGACGTGGTCAATAACCAGTTGGGCTGTCTCCTGGGCAGAAGGGAGCTTGGGAAGGGGTACGAAATGAACCGCCTTGGAGAAGCGATCCACCACCGTGAGAATAACGGTGTAACCTCTTGAAGGGGGTAAACCAGAGACAAAATCTAAGGCTATGTGTGACCAGGGACGTGAGGGGATGGGCAGGGGCTGGAGCAGACCAGCGGAGGGACGGTTAGAGATCTTGTTCTGGGCACAAACTGAGCAAGCCAACACAAACTGCCTGACATCCTGGCCAATGGAGGGCCACCAAAATCGCTGGCGGATGGCAGCCAGCGACCTCCTGACTCCTGGATGGCAGGTAACCCTGGATTCATGACCCCACTGAAGGACCTCAGGGCGCAGCGCCTCCGGCACGAACAACCGACCCGCAGGACACTCAACTGGCACTTCTACCCCTCGTCCGGCCCTTTCCACACTCTGCTCGATGTCGCAGGAGAGAGCCCCTACCACTACTCCTTCCGAGAGGCTTGACCGTTTATTCCACAACACGGCATCTATAGTGTTGATAACATGAACTCACTTAAGGTTTATCTAGTAAAATACATTTCAATGCACATTCGATTCAATAACAATCATTTACTCATATACTCATGCATAGCTTTGCATCAACCACCCCGTATTAATCGCACTCCAAAGAGAACAAAACAAACACAAAAAACATTTTAATTCTCCATATTACTCTGCATTTAGGTCTTTAGCAGTTTAGAACACAAAATATTGCAATAGACAGAACGTTAGAGTGATAACAACAAAGATACTTTAAAATTGAAGTTTCCACTACTATTAACACGTCTTACCTATAGTGTTGATAACATGAACTGAAGAAAAGATGGCGCACTACACGCCTATCAACACTACGGTACATCAAGAGGCTCAAACAGTGCTAAAAATACTTGAATCTGCCGTAACACAACAGTGTCATAGCGACATCTTGTGGACAACACAAAACACAGCCCTACATCCGCCCCTTCTTTAATTGATGGCGTCCCAGCCATCAAATTAACCAAAACTCAAGTGTGGTCTGATCTATGACAATCAAAACAATAACGGTGTTTTGAGTAAATGTATAGTACACAACGTGTGTAGATTGTGTGTGTGGGGTAGCTAACTGTTATCAGGGTGCATGCAGTATGGCTCTGCGAATGCCCTGCTGCTTCTCTTATTTTTAGCCCTTAGCCACACCTTCCTCCCTCTTTCTATCTTTTGGAGGTCACTCTCCAGCTTCACAACTTGGGATTCGAGTGAGAGTTTAATCGGGGGATGCCGGTTTCTTTTTGGGTTTCTCCTTGGAGGGATGGGCCCTTGAGTGGAGGTGGCCCTCTCTGTCACCTGTTTCTTCTGTCCACATGTCAGCCTCTTCTGTGCTTATTTGCTCCCCTTCTTCATCGGCTGCTCCAATCAGGGCTCTGTCCAGAGCCTCCTCTGATCCATCACTCCCCATTCCCTCTTCACCCTCCCGTTCAATGCCTGCCCCACTTATCTCATCCTCTGACTCTTCCTCTTTTACAATCCCTCCATCTCGTTCCACGGAAGAAACATACACTGCGTCAAGAGGTTTCTATGAACCACTCTCTCTGCTCCTCCATCCTCTGGCCGCTGCGTACACAGGCAAACCTGGTTGTTTCCTGACCACAACATATGGCCGTGCCTCCCATCGATCTCTCAACTTCTGCTTCCCCTCCACATGACAGACCTTGACTAAGACTCTATCTCCTGGACTGAAGTCTTCACTCTTAGCTCTTTTGTCATAATACTTTTTGTTGCCCTTTTAGCTAGCTGAGATGTCTGATTAGCCAGGGCATGAGGCCTGCGTCAGAGTCATACAAGGTCTGGACGTGCTCGCTGTATTCACACAGCTGGTCCGTTTGGGGACCCGAAGATGAGGTCCACTGGGAGCCTTGGATGCCTGCCGAACATGAGGTAGTACGGACTGTATCCAGTAGAGTCATGTCGCAAGCAGTTATATGTCATGGCATCCACATACTCATGCCACTGTGGCTTCAGGTGCGGTTCTAGTGTTCCCAGCATGTTCATCAGGGTGCGGTTGAATCTTTCCGTGGTCCCGTTGCCTTGGGGTGGTGGGCGTGGTGTGGGTTTTAGTGATGCCAGTACACTTGCATAGCTCCTTCACAATTGCACTTTCAAAATTGCGCCCTTGATCAGCGTGCAACCTTGCAGGGAACCCAAACCGGCAGAAGAAATTCCTCCACAAGACCCTGGCTACTGTTACTGCCTTTTGGTCCCTGGTGGGGGTAGGCTGCGCACATAGCGAGAAAAGTGGTCCGTGACAATGAGCACATTCTCTATACCACCCTTGGACTTTTCCAGCATCAAAGTCACACAGACCAGCTCCATGGGGGCACTGGTATGGATACTGACAAGGGGGGCCCTGACGTTGGCTGTCGGAGTTTTTCTTAGGCAGCACCTCTCACACTGTTCGCACCAAGCCTTGATCTCCTGGAACATTCTTGGCCAGTAAAATCTTTCCCTTATCATCTGTAGTGTCCTCTCGAATCCCAGATGCCCCGAGTCATTGTGAAGGGCCATTTTGATGGTTTCACGCAGCTTTTCAGGCAGTATGAGTTGCTCCAACACCACTTTATGGCGGTCTCTGATGCTACGATACAGGATCCCTTTTTTTACCAATAACCTCCTCCATTCTTTTAATAGGAGGCCCCCAGTGGCTCCCACTGTCATCCTCTCACTGTGGCGTGGTTTGCGGTTCCTGCTCTTAAAGTAGAGGATGGGACCAATAACTCTGTCTTCCTTCTGCCCTGCCCGAAGCTCCTGTATGGTCATAGCAGGCAGTGCCTCCATCCCCACATCCACATACACCTCACTGGTCTCCTGACTGCTTTCAGGTTCCTCTGTGCCAGCTGTATCCTCGCCTGAGACCTCCTCAGGCTCCTGGGTGGTCTGTACCTCCTCATGTCTGTCCACCAGTTCTCAGCTGCTGCGGGCATGACTGTAAGGTCTCTACCACCTTCTGGTTGGACATGCGTGATAGAGCATCAGCGTTGGAGTTATCCTGTCCCCTCCGATACTGGATGTCAAAGTCAAATGTGGACAATTGAGAAACCCATCGCTGACCTGTGGCGTCGAGTTTGGATGAGGTCATTACATATTTCAGAGGATTATTGTCCGTCAGGACGGAGAACTTGCGCCCGTAGAGGTGATCATGGAACTTATCCGTCACGGCCCACTTGAGAGCGAGGAACTCAAGCTTGTGCGCGGATACCTCGTCTCGGGTGGGCTCAGGCCTCTGCTCGCATACGCAATGACCCTTTCCACCCCATCTTGGACCTGTACTAACACGCACCAAGCCCCATTCCTGAGGCATCAGTCTGCAGCAGAAAGGGCTGACTGTAGTCCGGATAGCCTAGCACTGGAGCACTTATCAGCTCTTTTTTTAAAGATTGAAAAGCCTCCTCGCATTCAGCAGTCCACATAAATGGCTGGTCAGGGCCTGGGCTTTTCTGGGTCCCTCTTTTCTTCTTTCTAGGGTCACCAGAGGTAGGCGGTATAGCAGCAGCCAAGTTAGAGTAACCCTTAACATACCTCCTGTAATAACCCGAAACCCAAAACCGCAGCACTTCCATCCGATTAGTAGGCCTCTCCCAATTCTTGACCTTGCTGATCTTCTCTGGGTCTGTCCTGATGCCCTCTGCAGACACCAAGTGTCCTAAGTACTGCACCTCCTTCCTCACAAGCTGGCACTTGGATGGCTTCAGTTTCAAGCCATGCTCCCGAAGTCTATCGAAAACCAGCTGGAGCCTTGCTAGATGTTCATTAAAGGACTTAGAGAAAATGATAATGTCGTCAAGGTAAATAAGGAGATGGGTGAAATTTAAGTCCCCAAAACAGGAGGTCATCAGTCTTTGAAAGGTGGAGGGTGCGTTTTGCAGCCCAAAAGGCATTCTATTGGCCTCAAACAGCCCCAGTGCTGAATGCTGTCTTGTGCTTGTCTTGTTCCATAACCTCCACCTGCCAGTATCCAGATGTAAGGTCAAGGGTTGAGAAGTACTTTGCTTGTCCTAAAGCCTCTAGAGCCTCGTCTATCCTTGGCAGAGGGAATGCATCTCGAGTGCTGCAGGAGTTGAGCTTCCTGTAGTCGATACACAATCGGAGTGACCCATCCTTCTTGGTCACAACCACCACAGGGGATGCGTACGGACTTTTACTGGGTCGAATGACTCCTGCCGTCTCCATTTCCACCAATAACCGCCTCACATCTTGCCACTGGGAGGGGGGTATCTTGCGGTATGGCAGTCGGAAGGGCCTTGGATCAACCAGGGGAATCTCATGATGTACTGTAGTGGTGTGACCATAGTCCAAGGGATGTTGAGAGAACACATCTGCATTCTTGTCCAGCAAATCATAAAGTAGAGCACGTTGGTCCTCACTTTCCACCGCTGCTTCACTTAGATCAACCTCACAGCTAGTCACTACTTGGTCCAGACTGAGACATGTCCCTCTGTTCCCAGTTTCACCATGCTTTTTTTCTGGGAACTCTACCACCCTGTCCACCAGAACTGCACTGGCCAGACTTGTGTGTTGTTTGATCCTAATGACTCGTTGGGAAAGATTCATCACTCTAACTCGGCGCAACCTCTTTTCACATTTGCAAGCACTTTGGCCACTAAGGCGTCCTGGGGAGCTGCAAGGAGGGATGGCCTTCTATCAAGGCTGTATAAGTCTTCCTTTGAGGGCCAGCTTTAATCCTACACCTTAAATCCATCTCTTTCCCACCAGGAGAGGTTTATTGTACGACCAGTGTAAAAGCAGGACCCACAACATCATGCATTTCACGTTGCTTGGCGCTCCCCACCTTCAGTACAGCTGTGTACCACTCTGGATGCTTCTTTTGACCTGGTGCAGAAACTGCGGACCATAAGCTGCTTGAAGGTGGGTTCGGGAGGCTCGAATGACATTGGTTCCTACCAACAGGGGACTGAAGGCGATAGTCAGAATCAGGAACAACAAAGGTAGGTACTGCCTTGAATTCTTTCCCCAGCACTTTCAGGTCGATATGCAGAACACCATGGTAGGGTACGTTCTGACCTGCTGCACCTTCTATTGGGATCGTAGAAGACTGTAGTTTCTGCTTCAGTAAGGCCGGGTGGCTCTGCCAGTAGTTGTGCGTAATACTGGTAATCTGCGAGCCAGAGTCAATGAGAGCCTTGCATGCCTTGCCATTGACTTCCACTTCCCCTTCGTTCCTGGGACCCACTAGGGGTGTCTCCCCTTTGTCAGTGTGAATCCTCTTCATTGGTGGGTGGGGCCCTTGCTGTGTACCCATGGATGCCCCAGCTGCCATGGGCACTAAGCGTTTAAATTTTGAGCAGAGCGCATGTGTCCGTCAGCAGAGGTCTTAGGCTGCAGGACTTCAGCTAGCCTTGGATCCGGAAGCACTGCTCTGCACACTCTGGCTATGTGGCCCGGCTCTCCACACCGGTAACAGACAACGCTTAGACTCTGGCTTGCTTTTCCCTTTGCTGGGGAGGCAATTCTCATTTCTAGTTGGGACAGCTTAGCCATTTGTTCTTCCTGAATGAGGGCTAACTTCTTTACCGTTTCTGTCAACTCTGACATTTCAGATGTGTGCTTTGGCCTATCCATTTTGGTGTTTCCACCCCCTCCTGACGTTACATGCACCTGAGTATATGTTTTCTTTGCTTTACTCTGCGTCTGGAACTTCTTAGTTTCTCTGGCTATATTTGAAGCTCTGCTTGTAGCTCTCTGAAGCTCAAGAGCCTGGGTGCCAGTGGTGCGATTCTTGTGTACACCTCCTCGTCGGTAAGGCCCTCATGAACTGCCGTGTCAGTTTGCTACCTCCAGGAAGGGCTTACCTCCTCTTTGCTTCTCCTCCACCGTCCGCAACTTGGCCTCCAGTGCTATAGCATAAGAACAGGCAGACTCCCCTGAATTCTGGCTCCGCTCATAGAAGTCAGCCAGAGGGTCTAGGGAGACTCGTGTGTCGCTGTATTCGGCCCTCAGTTCCTCGAATGCTTTCTCGGGGGTCTGATCATGGGTAGGCAGGTTAAGGACTAGATTTCGGGCTTCACCACCCAGGTGTCGCACAACAGTAGAGAAGCGAAGGTGCATTGGGAGCTCTATTGCCTCCAAGAGGTACAGCAAGTCGTGAATCCAGTCTTCCACCAGTATCCTACAGTCTGGATTTCCCGTGAAGACTTGAACATTTTTCACTTGATGAGTTTGCATGAAACCGCCATGGGCTGCCGTGGGAAGGCACTGGTTGGCAACTGCTCGAGCAGGAGGCCTAAACTGTGTCACTTGTGGGAGGACCGATCGGCTGGCAGCTGTAGGTGGAGGGGCAGCTTGAGAGAAAGCATCAACATGCACGTTAAGGTGGGAAGGGAGAATCGGTGTCTGTTGAGAAGACAGTTCAAGAGGAGCATCAGCGGTTGTCTTGTCTAACGCTACCTGAGGGCTATGTAGAGTCATGCTGGGAACCCATGCATTAGCAGATGGGGGCAATGGGGTGGATCCACTATAGCCTGGAACTTGAGTAGTATGAAATGCGGCTTCGGGGGGATACACTTGAAAGGCCTGCCCAGCGGTTACGTGCTTAACTGTAATATTTGCCGCTGGTGGCCTCTGAAGACTCGGTGCAGGCACAGAAGGGGGATACAAATAACTAGAGTAAGCCTGGGGGCCGGGCCTAGTCGGCTGGACTGGATACGGTGATGCAACTGGAGGGGGTCTGGGCGACTGCTGCTCAGCTGGCATCTCAACAAAACTATGATGTGTAGAGCTCTGCCAAAGCATGGCTCCTGAGGGCCCATGGCCACTGCATTCGCGAACAGAGCCAGCAACCGACCTATCTACCTGGCCACCAGTTCCTGCATCTGGGCTGTTGTCAAAACAGGGTGGCAGACCCTGCCCTGAGGCCCCAGTGCCTGGCAGCCTTGATGCATGGGCTGGCGTCACGTACTGGTCAGCATAGAGCAAGTTCGTTGGGGGCGGTGGATTATGTCGCTCTAAGGGCAATGGCGGGTAATTTGTGGCATGCTCAGCTGGCGGTAGGAGGCTGGATGCGCCGGAAAAGGAGCTATGCAGTTCTCTTGTTGAGTTGGCATAGGTCTGCGACATTGTAGAATGTAAACGTGTCTTTACTATGTGCAAGCTGATTAAATGGCAGTGTAATTGGATTGTAAGTAGGTGTTATATAAAATTTCCAATCTCGTAAAAAAAAAACTTTTTTTTTTTCGCTAAAGTAAGCTATGTATTTCAGCGAGGTTAGCACAGGGAAATATACAACCAGTTTATCCCAAAAACGTATAAACTAAATGTCAGTTTACACCTACATGTCTGTTGTATGTCTCACTGAATATCAATTAGATGCACAATGAATCTCAATAGGCAAAAAAAAAAAGACAAAGAAAAGAACAACAAATATTAACAAAATTACTATTTTTTTTTCTATTCAATAAACCATAAATTGTGTTTTACATAACAGCAAATCACTCAGATTGAAACAGCCAAACAGTTCAGATTCCCAGCAGACTGTAAAGGATATAGCGGTGACTGTAATGCATCCCCAAGATCACCAGTTTGGTTAGGAATTCAGTTTGTCTATTACATAGAGTTCAGCATTCAAACCACTGGTTGTAGAATTATCTTCCTCTTCGGCCTAGTAGTGCCACGATCCGGGTCTCGGCACCAAAGATGTAACCCTCTCGTTCTCTGCGTGCTTGCTGGCCTCTAGCACCACTGCTGCTGCTGCTCTGCACGTTGTGTTGTGTGTGTTCGTGGGTGGTGGTAGAGAGGAAACGCAGACACAGAGGGGTTCGGGATCGTGGCTTGACCGTTTATTCCACAACATGGCATCTATAGTGTTGATAACATGAACTCACTTAAGGTTTATCTAGTAAAATACATTTCAATGCACATTCGATTCAATAACAATCCCTCGCTGCTCATATACTCATGCATAGCTTTGCATCAACCACCCCGTATTAATCGCACTCCAAAGAGAACAAAACAAACACAAAAAACATTTTAATTCTCCATATTACTCTGCATTTAGGTCTTTAGCAGTTTAGAACACAAAATATTGCAATAGACAGAACGTTAGAGTGATAACAACAAAGATACTTTAAAATTGAAGTTTCCACTACTATTAATCTTACCTATAGTGTTGATAACATGAACTGAAGAAAAGATGGCGCACTACCGCCTATCAACACTACGGTACATCAAGAGGCTCAAACAGTGCTAAAAATACTTGAATCTGCCGTAACACAACAGTGTCATAGCGACATCTTGTGGACAACACAAAACACAGCCCTACATCTACAATAAATGTACTTTATAAGTGATTGTGATTTTGTTTAGGTCCTTTTTGGTCTGACTGCCTGCCGGAAGTCTTGTCCTTTTAATTTATTGCGTCTTACCCCTAGCGGACGTAATAGTAGGATTGTGGGATATCAAAGGCAGTGTAGGATTGTGGGATATCAAAGGCAGTGAAGGATACATCCATGCTACCTTAAAGAAATTGATCAGATGAAGGTGTCTCAGCACACGATGTGACACGATCACTGGACTTGAACATGTTTCCTTTCTACCTTTATATGCTGCATTCTTCAGCTTGATGCAGCCTAACATCCCCCTAAACACTCTTAAACACAAAGATCGTGAAGAGTTTGTGCAGAGATCAAGTCCTGTAATTAAACTTATAATAATCACTGCAACATTACAGACAGGTGTGTTTGATCTGATTCTGTAATAATCTACTCAGCTGTCAATCCTCTATGCTACAATCACATTCATATTTGAGTGTAACACCAAACAAAATCAATCAAATCCAAAAATCAATCAAGATCCAATCAACAACGGCTGAATAGAACCAAAACCTGCCCTACATTTTTTCTTTTTCGTTAATACAATGAAAACAAATTTAGGGCAGGTCAATATATGTAAAAAAAATTATAAAATCTGTTGCTTCAGTTTATTTTTTTCATTAAAAACTTTAAAAACATAATTTCATAGATATTCAGATTAAATTGTTTAATATACATCCGTTGCCCTAATATATAAATCCATAAGAAATGTGAAAAATGTTTTAGAGTAGCTTGAATAACAGTTTGAGTAGATGTTTTATCGATGATTGAGAGCCTTTTCCTTTGATTACAGTGTTACTATTGAACCAAAAAATTCAAAACAATTAAAACAGGAAATGATTGTACCTTAATTGATCTAAAAGCAGAATGAGATTTAACTGTGATTTTCTGTCGTTACAATCAGTTTAACTGGTAAGATCCTGAGAGGAGATGTTGTGCAGTGATTATACAGGAATGGAAAGACAGTCTCAGTGAAGGTTGTTGTGAATGAACACAGACAGATGTTAGTTAGAGGATCAGAGAAGGACACTTTTCCTCTTTCACAGTCCAGCTGAACTCTCACACGCTGCAGCTGCTCTTTAACTGTCAAGAGAGTGAATGGTTTATCTGGGGATTTTGAGCTGTATTTGCTGTTCATGTACCGCACACGCCAGACATTAGTGTTAAAGAAAACACCTCCCTTCCTTTGGTTTGATGCTGTGGTTATTCCAAGAATCCAGCGTGTATTGTCTCCAACCTCCACATCCCAGCAGTGTGTTCCTGAATTAAAGCCCTCAGAACCCAGAACACATGGATACCTGTCAAACCTCTCTGGATTACCAGGAAGATTTTGACCTACATCACTGTTCGACACACTGGTCAGATCAGCAGAGAGAGTGAGGTGAGGATGTGCCGTGTTTGGATCTAGAGTCAACGGAGCTGCGAAGAGAATACAATCAATTAGAGAATAATTTTTTTGTATATTAGAAATACAAACCTAATACATAAAGATACACCATGAAGAATAGACTGTGCTTTGTAGTCATCATGAATTTGCTGTATGATCTTGTGAAATAGCCTATAGTTAAAATTCACTTCAACTTCATAGTGATTATTAGATGTACAAAGTGTATAAAGTGATTTTACATCTCCTGGAGACTCACTGTGTTTGAGAGTCTCCTGCATCTTCTTCAGACTCTGAACCGCAGGTTACTCAAGTAATGTGGCACATGAATCAAAGCTCCAGAACTCATCTGTGGATCCGGCTGTGAGATCTGGACTCTGGAAGAACATTCAGGATCAGAACTGCAGAGGATTTGAGTTCAGATCCACCGAGAGAAGAAACACCAGCAGCTCAACTTACCTTTCCATCGTGATGCTAAAGTCCTGGAAAATACAGAGTTTGAAAGACATTTTAATATCTTATCAAATGCTCTTAAAAATGGTCTCATAGTTAATGAGTGTCTATACAAATTTGATTATTAATTTAAGAGTTTGATCATTGATTATGTAATTGACATGTTTTAAACACAATCAATGAAGCTGAATTCAGTCGTCACCTTCAGAAAGCAGACGTCACTGGCTTTCATCATCTCCATGTCTTTGATTGTGTGTGAAAGAGCTGAGATGTGTCTGTTCATCTCCTCCAGCTTCTCCTTCATCATCTGCTGCTTCTGCTCCTCTTCCTCTCTCAGTGCAGTGATTGTAGCTTCTTCTTCATCTCTGAGAAACTGATGAAGCATCTCAAACTCCTCTTTAATCTGACGCTCTGTGTGCTCAGCTTGAGACTGAAATCACATCACATTCACTTCAGTCAGCTCTGCTTTAACACTCACTCCACTAATGTCCATCATAAACTCTTTACTCCATGTCCTCACCTTGATGTGTTGCACTGTTTTATCACACTGCTTTCATTTCTTCTGCATGTTTGAGCTTGTTTTGTAAAGATGTCAGTGCTGTATTCAGCTCCTCCTACAAGTTAAGATGAAAATCTGTTAAACTTGTGTATCTAAGAGCTTTAGTGTATGTTTGGAAGTTTTTATAGTTATTGTAAATTGTATGACGTATGATAATTCGCATGAAGTAGTCTCATTTATGCCTAAAATTTGCAGGACATATATTTGTATATTATTAAAGGATAAACATAGAAATATTACTAGCAAAGCACTGCTTATCGTATGAAATGAAAGAGGTTTTCTGATCATACCTTGTGAGATGAAAGCACTTCTCTGATGGGTCTGAATGTATGATTAACATGTTTCTCTGAGTCTCTGCACACTAAACACACCGGCTGTTTGTCCATCAGACAGAAGAGTTTGAGTTTCTCACTGTGTAAACTGCAGATCTCCTCAGATCCTGATGAACGTCTCTCATTTCTCTCCTTTATCAGTGAATCACACAAGTTTTTTAACACTAGATTACGTGGAGGCTCTTCTCTTGATGATCTTCTCCTGCAGACGGGACACTCCTGAGTATTCTTGGTCTTCCAGAACTGTTGAAGACACTCTTTACAAAAACTGTGACTACAGGACAGAAGAACAGGATCCTTGAAGATTTCACAGCACACGGGACAAGAAAGCTCTTCCATAGATTTGGAATCCATTTCCTCTTCTTCTGAAACGATCTACAATTTACTTTCACTTTCTGAACGTTGCTTTGAAAAGTAAATAACAATTACAATCAAAATCAAACCTATTCTGTTCAATACACTTCTCCAAAATCCTCATTTATAGTGTCCTCCTCTGATCTCCACAACACTGACTCTTTAGCTCTTATTACGCTTCATGTAAAGCAGAAATCATAAGACTAGCCACTTCCTGGTAGGGTGAAGGTTAAAGATAAAGAAGGGAGGAGTTTCTAATGTTTTTTGAGCTTCTGAACCGAGACTGATTTTAACTTTATTTGTGCTTTCATCCACCGGACTCAATAAACTGAGAATCAATCTACCCTGCTGAAAGAAAACAAACCATAGAAACCAATACAGAATTTGTAATGGTTTTACTGGTTATAATGACAATTGTGTTGGTTTTAATGGATACTGTAATGGTGTCTGTTGGTCTCTACTGGTAATTAGTCGCCTTCGGTCGGTGGCTTGATAAAACCACTAAATCCTAATGGAATATGTCCCAAAACACACTACAGACAACAGATTGTTAATGGTTAAAAGTTGATGGTTTTTAATATTTGTAATGGTAATTGTAGGAAACATAATTTCTGTGATGTTTTCTATTGTTTATTTTTCAGCATGTGAATGTATTTAATTAATAGCAGGAAAGCGAAATACCGTCAGTAGCAGCACAATAATTAAACATTTTCCTCCCTCCTTTGTTCTCCCCCCCCCTTCATCAACTCTAACTGCTGACGACTTTGCCACATTCTTCATTAATAAAATGACAAACCTCACTGCACAATTTTCCACACCACAATCTGTCAAACACAACTTACCAGCAAACATACACTCGTTCACATCCTTCTCTCCACTCTCTGATGCAGAAGTCTCTAAACTCATCCTTTCCAGTCATCCTACTACACAGTAAAAAATCCAACTTGCAAATTGTTAACTCAATAGTTAGGTGGAGTTAGGTGGACACATTTTTGAGCACAGTGTTGAGTTTACTTATAAAAAAGATTCAACTGCATGTTTACTAATATTTTGTCCAATGAAATTAAAAACTTAAGTTGGGAAAACGTAAGATTTAGATTTCTTCATTCAAGCATTCACTTCCTGTCATTGCACATGCGCAGTCTGTTTCCTCTCATCAGCTACATTTTAGAAGAGCCTGGATGTTCTCTGTTTCAGGTACGTTTTCTTTTAGTTTTATTATCGAAAATAACTTAAATAAATTACACAAATGCTTAACGTAAAATGTAACGTTGTGTTTTGGAAAGATTATTTTTAAGGAATGTATGATATTTTCTCATTTAGCTCTAACGAACATAACGTTATTTAGCGATCTTCTAACGTTAGTTCACTTCACGTGCTTCATTTGAAGGCCATGTTCAGTTTACTTTGTAAAATTTGAATGAAATGTATCTGTAAAGACTGGTCAAAGGCGTGTGGATCCAAGTGCAGTAATATTTATTTAGACAGAGGCAGAATCAAACAGGCAATGGTCAGCGGGCAATAACAGGAATATCAGAGGCAGAGCAGAGACGTAAACAATACCAGGCGGGGGTCGAGGTCACAAGCTCAGGTTCAGAGTTACAAGGTAAGGCAGTCCGGGGTCAAACACAGAAGTAGCAATCAGAGGGAATGGTAAACGCTCAGAAATGTCAGCCGGGGCAAGAACAAGACTTCGCAACGTGTGTAGGGAAGTGTGCTGCTTATATGTGGGTGAGTGAATGAGGTGCAGGTGTGGCAAGACAATCAGGGTTGATTAGTGACAGCTGTGTAATTGGTGCAATGGTGGATGGAAATGTGTATGTCGTAGTGCAGTGAATGATGGGAGTTGTAGTCCATGGGTGATGTGCAGCTGTAGTGTGGTGAGAAGCAACCAGATTCGTGACAGTATCAAAATACACGATTTTATTGTGTAAGTTATAGTTATTACAATAAAGTGGATTTAAATTGATTGTTTGTTGTGGATGGAGTTAATTAATAATCGTCCAGTATTTAAATCATCAAAGAAGCATACGAAAGCCATACGGAACACAATCATATGCCTAATGCAAATTACAAAATTGGGAATTATTATTATTTTTTTTTATATAAATCTTTGCTTGATTTGCATTAGCGGAAGGCTTTAAGACCAAGAATCCTCTGCCAGCTGGTCAGTTCCATATCATGTCTGCGTATTGATTTCTGCAAATCAGTTGTGGGTAACGTTAATGCAAATAACATCATTATTGTTCATCCAGCCAGGCCACAAAACAAAGCCCTAAGTTACTTGGAAAGAAAAAGTAATATACCTGAGTGAATAACGTTACATGATCAACAAGGAAAGTCATCACTATGGTAGGTAGGGCTGTAACAACTAATCGATAAAATCGATTATTATCGATTATGAAAATCATCGACAACGATTCTCATTATCGATTAGTCGGGTCTGCCCACAGTGCACATCCAACTTCAGCCGGTTGCTCAAATTACAGCACTGAATAATGCATTTCTATCAACAAAATGCGTCTAAAAATAGTGGAGGAAACAGAATGAGATGTAGCGGAAGAAGTACGTGATCCAAGCTGCCCAAAACATGATACTTCTTTATTTTGATCTTTAAGTTAATGCATTAGTCTAAAGACTTGCCCTGTCAGGCGCTATGACACATGCGTGTGCATCTTCAGCGCAAAAAACTTTCAGTTTACGGTCATATCCTTATCTATAAATTTCACAAATTCACGCGAGCATTTCCATTTTTGCATAAAGGTCACATATAGAAAGATCTATAAGATCTATATATATATGATTATAATGGAAGAATAACTTGATAATTAAATGGATAAATTCACCTTGATTATACTTGATTAATTCATATTTTGACTCATAAAAATCTTCTACATATTTCCCCCTTTGAGACTTAGTAAGTCTCACATTTGCTTATCTTTCACCCAGAGTGCTACTTCAGAATCCAGTCTAGTCAGTTAACACTACGTAGCGACTAAATAAGTCACACAGCTTTATCACCAATGACTAGATTATGCAGCAGCACTCTGGCGGAGCATCAGGACCAAACATCTCCCCCCAAACTTGACTATGGGATCGAGTAAAAGTCAAGTCAAGTCAAGTCAAGTCAAGTCACCTTTATTTATATAGCGCTTTTAACAATACAAATTGTAACAAAGCACTGCACAATATAAAAATAGGAAAATTGTGTCAATAATGTAAAATGACAGGATTTAACACTCAATTATCAGCTGAATGCATTTCATTATTGAATTTAGTGATGGCATTGTCCAGCTCAGTTCAGTTTAAATAATATCTGTGCAATGAAGTTGATGATTTTGCTGGAAATGAAGTGTCCCCAACTAAGCAAGCCATAGGCGACAGCAGCAAGGAACCAAAACTCCATCGGTGACAGAACGGAGAAAAAACCTTGGGAGAAACCAGGCTCAGTCGGGGGCCAGTTCCCCTCCGGCCAGATGAACCAGTAGTTTGTTCCAACTGCAGCAACGTCAGATAGTAAGGCTCCACTGGTTCCAGTGGTCTTTTCCCGATGGATGTCTAGGTGACGGTGTCCTCACTGGGCATCTGTCTCTGGGGCTCATCTGTGTCCTAGACTACGCTGACGTTCAGGGCTGTAGAGGTTGTCTCTAGGTGCTGATCCACCATTTATGGCAACATTTGGTTAATTCAGTATAATCGTTGATGGTTGGCTTCCTCTGAGGTCCTCTGAGGGGTTGTCATCATCTCTTCTCAGGTGTTCGGTCATCTCCGATCATTTAAGGTTTGGATCCAGACTGAAGCTTGTGTAATTCCTAGTTACCACCGGATGTTAATCCCGTGGCAGAAACAGAGAAACAATAAGACAATTAGCGTAGCAGTTGTTCCATCCAGGAATAACCCTGGATGAAATTATCAGTATCAACCCAAGCTAAAGCATAATAATGTGCATTTGTTCAGATATACTGGCAGTACAAGATTGTGAGATGCATTATATGAATGCTTGGCTAAAGAGATCTGTCTTTAATCTAGATTTAAATAGAGAGAGTGTCTGAACCCCGAGCGTTATCAGGAAGGCTATTCCAGAGTTTGGGAGCCAAATATGAAAAAGTTCTACCTCCTTTAGTGGACTTTGCTATCCTAGGTACTACCAAGAGTCCAGAGTTTTGCGACCTTAGGGAGGCGGGTTGGATTAGCGTGATAGAAGATTAGTTAGTGCAGGAGCTAAATCATTTAGGGCCTTATAGGCAAGTAATAATATTTTGTAACTGATACGGAACTTAATAGGTAGCCAGTGCAGAAACTGTAAAATTGGAGTAATATGATCATATTTTCTTGACCTGGTAAGGACTCTAGCCACAGCATTTTGTACTATCTGTAGCTTGTTTATTGAAGATGCAGGACAACCACCTAGCAGTGCATTACAATAGTCCAGTCTAGAGGTCATGAATGCATGAACTAACTTTTCTGCATCAGAAACACTTAACATGTTCCGTAGCTTGGCAATGTTTCTAAGATGGAAGAATGCTGTTTTGTAACATGGGAAATATGATTTTCAAAAGATAGGTTGCTGTCTAATATAACACCCAGATTTTTGACTGTAGAGGAAGTAACAGTACATCCGTCTAGTTGCAAATTGTAATCCAAGAGATTCTGTGTACTGTTTTTAGGTCCAATAAGTAATATCTCTGTCTTATCTGAATTTAATAGGAGAAAATTATTGGTCATCCAATCTTTTATATTTTAACACACTCCGTTAGCTTAGATAGTTTAGAAGTTTCATCTGGTCTTGTTGAGATATATAGTTGAGTGTCATCAGCATAACAATGGAAACTAATCCCGTATTTTCTAATAATATTACCAAGGGGCAACATGTATAATGAAAATAGCAGAGGACCTAGGACAGATCCTTGTGGTACTCCATACTTTACTGGTGATAATTGAGATGACCCCGTTTAAATAAACAAAGTGGTAGCGATCGGACAGGTAGGATCTAAACCATCTTAAAGCCTGCCCTTGAATACCTGTATAGTTTTGTAATCGATCTATCAGTATGTCATGATCTATAGTGTCGAACGCAGCACTAAGATCAAGTAAAACTAGCAACGAGATGCAGCCTTGGTCTGATGCAAGAAGCAAGTCATTTGTAATTTTAACAAGTGCAGTTTCTGTGCTATGGCGGGGCCTAAAACCTGACTGAAATTCTTCATAGATATCATTTTTTGCAAGAAGGAGCACAATTGAGCAGACACTACTTTTTCTAATATTTTGACATAAACGGAAGATTTGAAATGGGCCTGTAATTTGCCAGTTCACAAGGATCTAGTTTTGGTTTCTTAATAAGAGGCTTAATAACTGCCAGCTTAAATGGTTTTGGGACGTGACCTAAAGATAACGAGGAGTTAATAATATTGAGAAGCGGTTCTTCTGCTACAGGTAACAACTCTTTCAGTAATTTAGTGGGTACAGGATCTAATAAACATGTTGTTGGTTTAGATGCAGTGATAAGTTTATTTAGCTCATCCTGTTCTATAGTTGTAAAGCAATGTAGTTTTTCTTTGGGTGCGATGAATGAAGCTGAAGTACTAGATGCTGTAGAATCTACATTTGTTATTGTATTTCTGATGTTATCTATTTTATCAGTGAAGAAATTCATAAAGTCATTACTATTAAACTGTGAGGGAATATTTAGATTGGGTGACATTTGTTTATTTGTTAATCTAGCCACTGTGCTAAATAAAAACCTTAAATTGTTTTGGTGATTATCTATGAGTTTGCGGATATGCTCGGTCCTGGCAGCTTTAAGAGCCTGTCTATAGCTGGACATACTGTTTTTCCACGCAATTCTAAAGACTTCCATGTTAGTTTTTCTCCATTTGCGCTCAAGAATACGAGTTTCTTTCTTGAGAGAATGGGTATAACTGCTGTACCATGGCCCAGCACGTTTTTCTCTAACCTTTTTTAATTTGATGGGGGCAACAGTTTCTAACGTATTAGATAAGATAGTTCCCATGTTGCTAGTAATTGTGTCTAGTTCATCTGTATTTATGGGTACACAGAGCAGTTGAGATAAATCAGGCAGGTTATTTGTGAATCTGTCTTTAGTGGCTGGAACAATAGTTCTGCCTGGACGATAACGTGGAGCCATATAGTTAAAATCATTAATATGCAGCATGCACGATACAAGGAAATGGTCAGTAATATCATCACTTTGAGGTATGATATCTATATCAGTAAGATCAATTCCATGCGATATAATTAAATCTAGTGTATGATTAAAACGATGTGTCGGCCCGGTGACATTTTGCTTGACACCAAAAGAGTTTATTAGGTCAGTAAGCGCAGTCCTAACGCATCATTTGTATTATCAACGTGAATGCTAAAATCTCCAACAATTAGTGCTTTATCAACATTAATCAATAGGTCTGAGAGAAATCTGCAAATTCTTTTAGAAAATCTGTATATGGCCCTGGCGGTCTATACACAGTAGCCAGAGCAAGAGATAGGACAGATTTATTTTGCTTATCTGACAGTTTAACATTGAGCATAAGTATTTCGAATGAGTCAAACCTGTATCCTGTTTTCTGAGTAACATTGAGAATATCACTATATATTGTTGCAACACCGCCGCCACGACCAGTCTGACGAGGCTCATGCTTGATGGAGCTTGGTGGAGTAGATTAATTTAGACCAAAATAATCATTTGTTTTAAGCCAGGTTTCAGTCAGAACTGAACATGAGTACATCAAAACTATTATCTGTGATAATTTCGTTTACAATAACTGCTTTGGGTGTGAGTGACCGGATGTTTAGGAGCCCAAGCTTTAAAAATAGTTTTTGTTCTTTTAATTCGCGTTTTTCTGGTTTAATCACGATCAGATTTTTTTCTAGATCCTGCATTAAATTCATATTTAGACCTTACTATTCGGGGAACAGACACAGTCTGTATAGATTGGACACTGCACACACCTCTATCATTTAAGTGGGTAAAACAAAAGTCATTATAGCAGCTTTTTGAGGATTGGCTTACTAGTCAGATGGAGCGTAGCATCCTGGTGATGTTATCTGACAGGAGTTCCGCTCCGACTCTGCTGGGGTGCAGGCCATCAGCACGGAAGAGCCTAGGATGCTCCCAGAAAAGATTCCAATTATTAACAAAGAGCAGTTTCTGATCTTTACACCATGATAACAACCATTTGTTTAAAGCAAACAGTCTACTGAACCTTTCTTTGTCAGGGATCTGTAAGAAGGACCCAATTGCAGAGTGAGTGAGTGTCAAGGATTTATTACAAAACAGAGATACAAGAGGGTAGTGAGGTTTGCATGTGATTCAACGACAAGAATACAGTAAACAGAAAGACAGCTAGGGAACACCACTGAGATAGCCAGGGCATCAACTGGCAGAATAGCAGCAGAAGAAGTGGCAAGGCCAGGCAGATGGAAAAGGCCAAGCAAGGCACCATAGAGCAGAGCTCAGATACTTGTTGACTGCAGACTCCAAGTACCAGGCAGGGTGAACCAGTGACAGGAGCAGGTCAGGACAGGAACTCTATAACAACACAGAGACAAGACAGGACAAGGCTCCACAGGAACATAAGAAGTCCAATGCAGGCAAGGGGATAAATAAAACAAAAAATAACTAATAAAAAGTAATAATTACTAATGTAACCAACACAACTAAATCAAAGAATAACAAACAAATATAAAAACAAGATCAGGACTAGAACAAACTAAATATTAAAATAAAGGCTAAAGGCAAGGGAAAGTCCAAGGACACATGACCAACCAGACAGGGAGACAGAAACACATACTCAGCCACATCAACAGGCAGAGACAAAGACAGTGACAGAAGGGGTGAGAATGACAATGAACCGGCAAAGGCAATAGGGCAAGGAGCCCAATAAATAAGGAGGAAAGCACACGAGGAACAGGTGAAAGCAATTACACTAACAAGGGCTAACAAGAGGGTGTGGTAAAGATTGAACGAGGAGGTGAAGGAGAAGCACATGGCAGACAAAGCCATGTGCTAACACAAGACAACATAAACAAGAACAAACACAATACAGACAGTGTGTCAGGGCAGAACCCTGACATTCGTGTCCTCGTCGATACGTGGGAAGAGGTCCTGACACGATGATCGTTGTCGCGGGCGATGTGATGCGTACCGTCTCGATCAGGCTCCTGAAGTCCCTCTTCAGTGTCTCCGTCTGCCGCAGCTTGGTGTCCTTAACCCCCGCGTGAATCACAACAGCTGCAACGCTCTCATCATCCTTCAGGATCGCGGGTATCTGCACAGAAACATCAAGAACACGAGCACCAGGGAGACAATGAGTGTGCACTTTACCTTCAGCTAACATAGCACGGACATGCCGGACGATTGAGTCTCGATGACCACAGCGTCACGATCAGTCTCGCAGAGAGGCGAAGCGGTTCCGGGATGAGATGTCAAGACCGGAGGGGAGAAGTAAATCGCCCGGGGCCTGGATCGCATCTTCCGCTGGTGCACCCAGGGTCCTGGTTTCCTGGCGCCGGAGTGAAGGCCATCTGTGAAGATCGCGTCCCGGGTGCACGGGCCTGTGCAGAGAAACACACGGAGTAGAGGTGGTGGGAGTGTTAGCAGCGTGCAGCATACCCCCGGACTTATGAGCGCCAGCCCGAGATGTTTCCAGCGTTGCTTTCCTTCCTCAGCTGGGCCTGTTTCCCAAGCAGCTCGTGGATCTGTCTCTCCACGGCCTCCAGGTCCAGCTGCACCGAATGCAACTCGAAGGTGTCCTCACCTGCACACAAAGGTAAACACAAATCCGCCATTACAGCAAGTAACAGTTAAACAGTGGTAAATGTGTGTATGTGTGTGTGTGTGTGTGTGTGTGTGAATAGGGTATTTGCTGTGTTAGCGGCACCCGCGCTGGCTATGCTAACGGGCTATAAGCTAAAAGCGGACTCAGGAAATCAAAATAAAACTTGCGATAGCAAGGTGCTCTGATTATTTTTGTTGCAGAATGCGATCGGGGATATATTCACACGTTATTGAAACAAAAATGATAGTGTATAAAATTGGATTTTAAGATAGAAAATAGAGCGACAAATAATAGACTTGATGGAGCTCGAACTCAGAACATGCGTCAACGACAAGCAGGAAGTAAAAGATCCTGTCTCCTTACCCCTTCATTTTTTAAGAAACAATGTTATAAGCATGAGTGTGTAATTGGTTCAACACTTGCCTGTCGTTGTCATAGTCATGTATAAAAGACAATATAATTAAACATCAAAACATACAAATTGTAACATCACAAAAAATAACATCGTTGATCTTCAGCCCAGACACTTTGCGCATTGTAGAGAGCCACACTTGTGCTGCGGTTTTGGCTAGTCCTTACACCCAGTGTATGTTTCTTCTTCATACCTCTTCTATGTCCTCATCAGAATTACTGGAACTATCATCCAAAGTTTGCTCATTTAAGTTTAGTTTGTTTAGCCATTCTTCATCATATTCATCCAGGTTCTCTTCTGTAATCATTTCTCTATTATTTGGGACTTTTATCATTTCCATTAGCTTAACAGTAGCATTAAAGGGGTGGTTGACTGTTTTTTTTCTAGGCTTGATTGTGTTTATGGGGTGCAGTCTAGCATGTGTTCATGCTTGGTTTTTTTAAAAACGCATAATTTTTCACATAATTTACCTTTATTCCACACCTCTCTGTCCCTTCTCTGACAAACGCCTCATTCCCTTTCGAGCTTTCACGAGACATCACAGAGAATTTCTCCGTTATGGGAACTCCTTCCCTCCAACCTTTCCTGAAGACCTATTGGCTCACGCCAGTCCAAATGACTGGCCAATTGTCGCGAAGCATGCAAATACAAGCTTGAGAGGCAGTATAAATGCAGCGCCCACGACAATTACGTTAGAATCTTTTTCTTCAATTTGCTGAACCTAGATTATGGCTTAAACTATTACAGCTCACGGTTAGGGTTCGCTCATTCGAGCGGACCTTTGGGACTCAGGTGATGAGTTCGTGCCGACTAAATGTCCGCATTCCTCTCACCGTCGAACCTGCAGAACAAGATATCAGCCCGGCGCAAAGGCGAGTCACTTGACACCCCTGCGCGGGAAAGGCGCGAAGGTGAGGAGTCACATGACACCCCTCGCGAGAAGCGGCGAAGGTGAGTCACATGACACCCCTCTTGCGGAAGCGCGTGAGGTGAGTCACCTGACGCACCTGCGCTTGAAGGCGAGGAGTCACCTGATGCCCTGAAGGGCGCATCCTATCAGCCTTCCAGATTTCGCCGGACTATTACGCCAGTTGTTTATGCCCCTACACGTGGTGTTCAACTAGGTCGTATAGCATAGTCAGCCTGTAGTTATTACAGCCGTTTTAATGTAGCAGACCGCGGGATCGAGGTCTTCTTGGACAAGTTTAAAGAGACCCGGGAAGAGGCACCACGACCAGTGCAGGAACCCTCAAGCTGTCTCAAAATTGTAAAATGTGTGGGATGACGTATGTTCATTAAAAACATATGTTTGCACGAGAGCTCTTCCTCCTCACTCAGTCCTGCGCTCGCCCCTCCCTGAGCGACCGGACCCACTGCCTACGGGTTATAGCTGCCAAGCCGCTATAGCCGCTGTGTCAGTTCATGGCGCGAGAAGCTATTCCAAGAATCTCACGCTGGTTGCTCTGCATAGGCGGTACACCCTTCAATTCAGGACGCAGAACCACCCGTTTCAATGGCGTGGCGTAGTCTCTAACACTGACTCGAAATGCCCTTATCCTAAACAAGAGCTATGCAAATTGCTCGGAGAAGGAGCGATAGAACAAGTCTCAGCGAGCAGGCGGGACGGCTGTTTTGTCCAGCCGCTATTTGAGGTGCCTAAGAGAGAGGGTTGTGTAAGGCCAGGGCAGCAGGAATACACACACGCAGAGAATTGAAAACAAACCGACATTATTAATTACTCCTGATCCTCTGTCTGCAGAGAGTGAGATGGTTATCTGACCTACGGTACTAACTCCTCAAGGCGCCTCCGTGTCTGCATACCAAGCACCATTCCCCCCCCTCATCCAGCACAAAATCGCGCCCTTTTTCATCAGACAGACAAAGGAACGCGATCTACATAGAGGACCCCTGACATTTATTTCAATCATGACTATTAAAACTATCTACACAAAGAAATATATGGATATTAATGTTGTACTCTTTCTCTCATATGCTTTTGTGAATATAAATACTTAAGAAATGTGGGATGAGTTTTATGCGTGCCTTAGACTGTGTAATCCGGGTAATGTGTGTGTGTGTGCATATCAAATGCGATGTTTGGTCTCTAAAAGAAGCTGGCATCGTATGTAACAAATGATGTTGATGACCGTTAAACTTTAGCACCATGCATGATTACACATATATAAAAGATCTGTAAGTTTATCTTTCATGAAATGAATGAAATATCAGAGAACTTGGGCATGGCCCCAGAAACCCTGGACATGGGCGGGGCTCCGCCCCATACGGACACTCGGATTCGACCAGCCGCCTGTGGGCGGGTCCAAAATCGGACAGTTTAAAGGATGAGGCGCGTCCGCGTTCTCTCTCTCTTGCTCTTACTCCTACCCTCCATCGTTTTCCGTGCAAGGACGACCTGGAAGCCAGTCCGCTGGACTCTGGCCTTGACACCGACTAAACCAACCATCTAGTCGAATTCAAAGGATAGAAGGGCCGTAACATCACAGAACAACGAACTCGACGACCGCAAATGAGAGAAGAGCTTTCCCCGTGACGTCACGCAGCAGCTTCCAGATATATCACGTGTTTCCAAACGAGAGCCACCGGAGAAACCCGAACCAACCCATGTGGTCTCCGAAACAAAGGACCGAAGCAGCACGTTGAACTCACGTGGGAAATGAGACGAGATCCAGCCTGCTTAACCAGCCTAAAGCAAGTATTACCAACAAAGTCTCTATTTCTAACTGAACTGGTAAATTTATCTGAACGCAGTAACAAAGCATAGGCATTTGTCGTGATCTTTTCTGGTTCGTTTAAGTGTTAAAACAGCTAAGAGGGCTATTTTAACTTCCTGAGTTTACTCACCAAAACCCATGTATGTATGTTTGTGTGTTATTAGTTAATCCCTTTATGTTAGAATAGCAGTATAACAAATAAACCTTGTTTCATTTTATAAAGAATTGTCTCTGGAATGTGATTTTCAAGTATTTTATCCATCTTGCCACAAAGATAACGTTGCCTAAGCTCGAATTTGAGAGATTATTAAGCTTGTTTTATTGTTACCGTGGCCACGGGGCAAGAGAAGCAAGATTAATAAGATATACTGTTGTTAGTGATCGGTGGACGAGCACTTACTAAAGTATAAATTAAGTTAGAGATTAATATTACTTTAATCAAAGCAATATTTAATCTTTAATAAATAATTCCCGAAGCTGAAACAATAGCTTCATTTAAAATTGCATTACAGTGGACTCTGCCCGATTCTAGATCTCGGACCCATCAACAGAGCGCTTGGCAAGCGTCCGTTCAGGATGTTAACGCTAAAGCAGATCCTGGCGCAAATTCGCCCCGGGGACTGGTTTGCGTCCGTGGATTTAAAGGACACGTACTTTCATATTCAGATAGCACCGCATCACAGACGGTTTTCTGAGGTATGCTGTCAACTGTCAAGGAAAAGCACAGCGTTCCAATACTCTGTTCTCCCGTCCGGGCTGCTCTGGCCCCACGCACTTTCAAAGTGCATCAATGCAGCACTTCCCCCTTAGATCGAGTGGAAGGCGCATCCTCAACTATCTGGACGATTGGCTGATTTTAGCTCAGTCCCTGGATACGCTTATCAGCCACATAGACTCGCTGCTTATTCACTTGGAGTCCCTACGGCTATGTGTCAACATGCAGAGAGCATTCTCGCCCCCGCCTCTCGCGAGATCGCGTGGGGATGAGAGCCCGCCTCTCGCGAGATCGCGTGGGGATGAGAGCCCGCCTCTCACGAGATCACGTGGGGATGAGAGCCTGCCTCTCGTGAGATCGCGTGGAGATGAAATCCCGCCTCTCGCGAGATCGAGCCGCGGCCAATTGTTTTCCCTGCGCCTTTTCAGGCAAGGCAGCTCTGTTCAGCTGAAGGTATTTCAGAGACTGCTCGGACTCAAGGTGGCGGATTCAGCGGTATTACATCTGGGATTATTACACATGCGCCCGCTGCAGCTATGGCTGAAATCTCGAGTCCCGTGGACTCACGGCTGGGGAGTAGTGTGCGAGGGAATGCCAGCTTCGGGACTGTAGCTGGAATCTCAGAGCCGGTGGCACATAAACCGCCTGGAGCTGGAAGCAGTCTTCTTAGCTCTAAAGGATTTTCAGCCATAGCTGGAACAGCAGCATGTACTGATTCGCACCGACAACACGTCTGTGGTTTCGTATGTAAATCCTCAAGGAGAGTGGAGATTGCACCCTGAGTCGGTTCGGATGATTTGGAACCGCTAGCGTTAAGGGAGAGCGGAGGTGAATTTGTTCGCCAAGAGCGAGAACACGCACTGCCCGTTGTTCTTCACTCCCCGCTGACATCACGCTGGCCAGCAGCTAGGCCGTATGCATTTCCTCCGATCAAGAAATGTTGCCACTGGTGTTATGAGAGATCAGGGAGGAGTGAGCATCAGTGATACTCATCGCCCCGAACCAGCCTGGGTTCCCAGACTTGACGGAACTGCTGGAGGCATCGCCTTGCCGATCCCCGGCAGGAAGTATATGCTATCCCAGGTGGACGGCTCGGTGTGGCACTCGAACCTGGAACTATGGAGCCATCATGTATGATCGCTTCAGGGGTATCAGAGGAGATGGGCGCCTTACAGTCTCGCATGCTCGCACGCTCATGGGAGCGCGAAAACCCTCTACAAGACGTTTGTATGCTTCAAAATGGGGAGTGTTTGTGAAAGAGTCAGGCTCATATCGACCCGACTACTTGCACCGTATCGTATGTTCTGAGTTTCCCGCTGCACAGACTGAATAGTGGATCGTTACCATCGACACTGAAGTCTATGTCGCGGCCATTGCCGTGTTCGTTCCCCGCAGAGCGGGCAATCGTTCTGTAAAAAAGACTACATCCCCCATGTCCACTTTTGTTTCCGCCCTGGGACCAGGAAGTGGGTTAAGAGCTCTCTCATTGCCACCATTTGGGCCTTTACATTGACCGTTTAGGCAGTTTTCGGCAATCGATCCAGCTTTTGGGTGCTATGGTGGGTGTACGAAGGGCCGAGCCGTATCGAAAACAAAGTCTGTCACACTGGATTGTGGACGCTATCAAGGAGGCATATACAACCCAAGGTTTGGAAATGCCCTCTGCACATTAGGGGCCGTTCAACGAGGGCTATCGTTCCACCTGAGTTTGGTCAAGATGTATGTGTATTCAAGATATTTTCTTGGCAGCCAGTTGGTCTTCGCAGAATACCTTCGCCAGATTTTACAAGCTGGGCGTTCAGTCCTTAGCCTCCCAAGTGCGGTCGGTGAGTAACTAATTCATGTTGCTAACGTTACCTTTTTTGTGGGAGGTGCTGTTTGTACAGTACATTACGCAGCCCTCTATGAGGTGCTTGTTATTGTCGGCCCTGAGTTCAGTGCCGCGGACATGGTCATGTTATGGTATGCTGCTCAAACACAGTTAACTCTGTATAGCTCCTATAATACTGCTATTGCTGAATTTGTTCTGCCCTGCTCTCAGCGCAGCCCATGTAGTCACTTGCCAGATATGCAAATTTAGTATACCTGAGGTGTAGGCGCTCATTGGCTATCCCCACCTATCAGCTGTGAGCCCGCCCTACGAGCGCCATTATTGATGGGAATTCTACCTCGCTGTGTAACTGGTACAGGCTGCCCGTAGCCTCTCTCACGGCGGGATTGAATAACGTTCCCATAACGGAGAAATTCTCTGTGATGTCTCGTGAAAGCTCGAAAGGGAACGCTCCGGTTACTATCGTAACCTCGGTTCCCTGAGAGCGGGAACGAGACATCATGGTGATCGCCGTGATCGCTGCTCGTTCAGCCAAGCGGCGTTCAGTATCAGATTCTGACGTAATTGTCGCGGGCGCTGCATTTATACTGCCTCTCGAGCTCGTATTTGCATGCTTCGCGACAATTGGCCAGTCATTTGGACTGGCGTGAGCCAATAGGTCTTCAGGAAAGGTTGGAGGGAAGGAGTTCCCATAATGGAGAAATTCTCCGTGATGTCTCGTTCCCGCTCTCAGGGAACCGAGGTTACGATAGTAACCGGAGCGATTTATTTCCTGGTTTTATGAAGCTCCTCCTTCAGAAATACGCGATTGGCTGAGATTGGTTAGCTGGCTCAGTGTGTTGTGATTCGCTAAACCGCCTCTACTGCACGTCTGAATGTCCCGCCCCTCACCTCAGTGGCATGTACTCCAGTTGAATTGTAAACAGTGGTGTTGTCTATAATGCTTATCAATTGGAGCCCGATTGAGACCCAGAGGATATTAGTGAAGAGGATCGTGCAGAACCTGTGCAAGCACGGCTCTTAATGGTATGTTTGGTTGTTGTTGTCTCATACTTTTAAATACGCTGCTATTTGTAAGTGCTACTGCTTCTGTTAGCTTTTAATATACGGTTTTATCCTGATTAAAGCTTTAATACAGCACAGCAACCACACGCGTGTCCATTTATAATGCTTCTCATTGCTGTGTGAAAATAAGTGTATAATTGGAACAGTTTGTTGGAGCTGATCTGACGATCTGAATGAGAGAGAGAGAGATGCAGAGCAGGGCGACACGAGTAACAGTATTAAGAACCGCTGCTTTAATGATTTTGAAACTTGTGAATCCATTAGAATCGTTAGAAGACAGAATCGCGATTCAAATGAATAGATTTTTACGTGCATCCCTAGTTTTCTCTTCCTCTACTCTAAAGCAGCACAGCATGGCCTCGCACTCTTCTTTACATGTTCCTGGGGGCAGGGTTTATCTGGGTTTGTGATGTATCAGACCCGGGAAGTAACTCGTTGTAGTCCCTTACCAGTAGTTGATATCAATATCACTGTTGTTCAAAGGTTGAAAAGTTAATCGCAGGGAAGTCAGGTTCCTTTCTGACCGGAGGATATGAGTTCCTTGTGAATCTTTTTTTGAGTTTTCTTCAGCTTCCACTTCATGCTGTTTCTCCTGTTTCTCCTCGTCCCTTTCTCCTGAATTATCTGCTTGTCTGTTTCTTTCTCTTTCTGTCATTCTCTTGGGAACTCTGGTACAGTGGTTTAGTTGTGCTTCCCTCCACTTGGACTGCTGTTGGAGTAGCTCTCACCACTTTGTAGGGTCCTCTCTCCTGGGCTCATTCCATTTTCTCCGGAATACCCTCAAATATACTTGGTCACCGGAACAACTGGTGATGTCTCTGTTTCCTCTCTGGGCTCTTTTCTTTTTCCTGTAAATAGATAGCTTTATGTATGGCAGTTAATTTCTTCATATACGAGCGAAGTTCCATTTGTAATTGTTCTAGAGGCGGTCCTTTGTAGGGACCTCTACAATATGGCACAGGCATGGGTCGACCCGTAAGCGGTGTTAAGTGCGTGTTTCTGTTAGTTTGCATGCGATAACTCATTTGTGCAAGATGTAATGCATCAATCCAGTTAAGTTTAGTACTTTCACATACTTTGTTCAGTTTGGCCTTGATGGTTTCATTCAATCTCTACTGCCCCTTGTGATTGAGGATGGTAAATACACCCTAGTCTTTGCTTTATTCTTAATTGTTGCAGTACTTGTTTTACAGTTTTTTGTATGAATGCCAAGCCATTATCTGAACTTATTTATGATGGTATGCCAAATCTAGGAATTACTTCTCTTGTTAGAAATGTAATTACTGTTCCTGCTCTTTGATCTGCTGATGGTACTGCCTCCACCCACATGCTAAATCTGTCAAGCATGTACCTTTTGCCTTGTACTCGCTTTATCATATCCACATAGTTCATTATCAAATGCTTAAATGGTCCTTCTGGTACTGGTATATGGCCTATTGGTGTCGCTATCCCTTTCCTCACATTGTATTTGGCACAAACTTGACATGTGGACAAAAATTCATCCACCATTGGAAGTAAATAAGGAGACCAAAATCCTTGCTGTTTAATTTTCTGTATTACTTCCCCTTGCGCAATGATCAAAACCATGCGCATCTGCAAAGAGAATATTCAAAAGTGAAGTTGGTGCAATACGCCAGAACTCTTGTGAGACTTTTAGCTCCCCTTTGGTGCCACATTGATTGTTCATATGGGCCTGCTTGTTGTTGAATTCGAATTATATCATCCAATTTAGGTTGATGTTCTATTAGTACTACAGGTGCTAATACTGCTACCTGACATTCTGAAGCTTTTTTAGCTTCTAAATCTGCTTTTTGAATTCGATTAAATATGTGTGGTAAATGTTTAAATCCTTGAGGGATTCTAGTGTTTATACTGTTTACCTGCATATGTAAAGGCAAACAAATATCTACTCTCTTCTGCTAGCGGCACACCGAAGTAAGCTGAGCAGAGATCAATTAGCGTAAAGTATTTGGCATCAGGAGGGACATTCATCAGTAACGTGTGTGGGTTCGGTACTTCAGCTGGCATATCCTCTACTATTTTAATTGATTGCTCGTAAGTCATGAACAAGTCGCCATCTATTTTTGTCTGCTTTAATTACAGGCAAAATTGGAGTGTTACAGTAACTAGTTGTTTCTATTAATACTCCTGCTTTCACTAAACCTTCAATAGTGTTTTTTTATCCCTACTTCAGCATCTGGATGCAAAGAGTATTGTGCTTTTCTGGGCAGACGTGCATCTGGCTTAAGTTGAACTCTTATTGGGCTTGCTGATGTTATTAATCCTATATCTGTGTCATGTTGAGACCATACCACTTCCTTAAATAATTCAGTCTCAATTTTGTTTATTACTTCGGATGTTGTAGTCATCTGCGTCTTTTTCTTTTGACCGATAACTACTTCCTGTGGAATTCCTAGCAAACTTGTTGCACATAACATTTTGATGTAATCTTGATCAGCTGAATGAAAAATCAATGGATGTTCTGTTGGTTCCCATTTGCTTTGTTCTGCCTTTTTCATCATTGGTCCTAAATCTTTTGCTTCCCAATTTTTTCCTACATATACTGCAATATGTGGGACAGAATCAGTTACACTGAACCATTTTTTAACAAATTCACAATCTGGTGTATTTAAAGCTGCTCCCTGTTTACCTATTATGATGTGCTGTGAGACTATTTTAATTTGTTCGCCATTTTTGTTCTATTTTTTCATCTTTTTCTGAATCATATATCAGTGTGCAATGAAATTCAGATTTTTGGTAATTGTGCTTTTGGAATCTGAGCCTCAATAAACTTTCCCCATTTATGAATTGTCTGTCTCACATCTGGTTGTATGTGTCCTATCCAATAAACATTTGCTTTTGGCTCTACAACCATCATCTGCGTTTCTATCCCTATTGTGTCTATATAGACTCCTTCTGGAGAACACCAAATTTGTAGGCCCAATTTACATAATGCATCTCTCCCTAACAAATTAACAGGAGTCTGATTTGACACAAGAATGGGCATTGTTACACTTTTATTTTTCGTTTGTAGACACACTGGAGCTGTCAATGGAATTAGCTGCATTTGTCCCGAGATCCCATCCTATTGTCTTTGCGAATTTTCCAGACAAGGGGAGATGTGAGGCATAATTTGAATTTACACAAGTATAAACAGCTCCTGTGTCCACCATCATTGGTGTGGTCTTTCCCTCTAAATTAATTTGCAGAATAGGTTCTTGATCTGCTTTAGTTGTTAAAATTGGAAGCTGACTCTCACCTCTAGAATTCTCTGGGCACCCCTAATATCCTTGATTTGGACCTCCCAAGGGTTTACTGGGCCCTGTGATGGACCTCGGGTGGGTTGCTGCCAACTCTCACCCCTTTCACCCTAGGTGGCTGTTGCCATGAATTGGTGGGACAGTCAATTTTGTTATGTCCATTTTGTCCACATCCCCAGCACATACCTGGAGGACCAGTATAAGGCTTGCCTCTTCCTCTCTGTCCTCTTTGCACAGGTTGTCTTTTCCATCCCATCGGCTCTGGTTGTTGAGTATAAACATGAATTATGGGTACAGGAATCGGGTGTGCATTTGGAGGGACTGCTGTAGGTTGGCTTGGCTGAATAGTCAGTGGAGGAGCACTTACTGAATACATCACTGTCATTTTTCCATCTTTTTAGCTGTCTCTGAACATATTCACACAGACACAGACACATACATTAAAACAGACTACACTACACTCTTCCTGAGTGACCTGTCAGCTCTTCCCGTGCAGACCTCTGTATTTTCCTTTATCTGCTTCACGTTTAATGTTATCCTTCAAGGCCCACTTAACAATAAACACAGATCTTTTTTTTTTTTTTTTTACAGCTTAAACAGAGCAGTATCCGAAGGACTTTGCACGCTTTCCTATACTTTATCTGCTTCACGTTTAATGTTATCCGTCAAGGTCCACTTAACATTAAACACAGATCATTGTATGCGCTTTTCTATATTTTATCTGCTTCACGTTTAATGTTATCTGTCAAGGCCCACTTAACATTAAACAAAGATCATCGCATGCAATTAATTATTCTGGAATCAAACCCCTTTTTTATCTTTGTTCCTTAAATTTGGAAGAGCAATTTTAAGTGTCCTTACCACCAAGAGCAGACCAGCAAACAGCACAAACTAATTTAAGGAAAACTGCTTACCTTTTTAAATCTTTATAGTGGCCACCGTTTATGCTGTTCGTCAGTCCACCCGAAGTGGTCGTCCACCTTGTTGCTCCTTTTCAGTCCCTGTTTGGGTGCCAAAATGTGGTGGCTTCTGCCTTTTCTATGAAGAATCACTCTTGAAATCTTGGGGTTTGGATGCCAGAAGATAGACTTTATTTCAAACAGAGAAACAAAGCCGAGAAGCTTTCTGCAGAAAGGATCTCTCGAATGTTTTTTGTCTCCTCCTTAAATAGTGTCTCTTCTAGTCATGCTCAACACAATACATATGCGTTTTTCTTACACATCCAATTTGCTTCCTTCCTAAAGAAAAGGAGCCCTAAGACATGTTTTAGTAAGGAAAGAGGCCCCATACAGATGTTTCCTATCTCAAGTGTCAGCACAATCCATTTATGCAGGCCTTGGACACACACAGTCATATATATATATATATATATATATATATATATATATATATATATAATTATAATGGAAGAACTTAAATGGATAAATTCACCTTGATTATACTTGATTAATTCATATTTTGACTCATAAAAATCTTCTACAATAACACCTATACCTCTGTACATAAAGAGTGGTGCATCAAACAAATACGTAAGGGAAAAATGCTAATAAACTCCACAGCGGAGTCTAAGTTATCAAGGGCTTAAGGGTCAGTGTCAGAAAAGGGTCAGAAACCTCCAAGCAGGTGTGCTTTTTGTTTGTAACAAAAGGTTTGCTTTATATAATGAATAATCATTATCCACAAAAATCTTGGATATTATGCAAACATGAAAACACCAGATACTCAAGCAGAGATGGAGACCATTCTAGTTTTTACAGTATTTTTATGTATGTACTGATTTCTTGTGTTCTCTTGTGTGTCAGATCTGGCAGATGATGTTTGGTGGCCGATGTCTCATTTTGTTGATGGGGCTGTTTTCTATCTATACCGGAACCAATTACAACGAGTGTTTCAGCCGGGGCCTCAACACTTTCTCCTCAGGATGGCACGTCCGGCCCAATGCAGAACACTACAATTGGACGTACGACACACACACACACACACACACACACACACACACACACACATCTATCCATCATAAGCCCAAAGATATTGCATGTTCTGAAAGTCTCTGTCTTTCTCTGTGTGTAGAGAGGAGACTTTCAAACGTTATCGGTATCTGTCGCTGGACCCCAATATCACAGGCATTTTCACTGGTCGTTATCCCTTTGGCATTGATCCGGTAAGTCAGACAAATTATTGTGGAAATGACATTGCAGTACCCTTTTGTGTTATTTGTGCTGATAGTTTGACTTAAGAGTAATATTTTTTTAACAAGTGCTGTTGACTTTACTACAATTTATTTAAAAAATTTAAACTTTTTAGGATATTTTCTCTTTTCAGAACTTTTATTTTTTTTGCAAAATGTTACAAACATGACTCGCAGCTGTAGAGAATCAGCGCACAAAATGATGGAGAAGCAGCACATTAACGAACTTTTCCTCCCTTCAGCTGCATGTCATAAATACCAACCAACTGGAAAACTGGCGCCACTCCATTTGGCGTACCCCCTTTAAAACTAGGAGAGATTTAATGGAAACATCTGGATGTTCTCAAAACAGGACGAAAAGAACTCTTTATCTGGACATGGTCCCAGAGGACCACTTAACTATAAATCAATGATGCTATCGTTAAGAAAGACTGGCTTTTGCACGACCCCAGAGCCCCTCCTTCTCCTCCGCGAGAAGCTCCAGCGTGCGCTTTTTAGTTTTGGAACAGACAAAAGGAAAACCTACATAGAGGATTTCTGAAAGACTACATAGTGGCTTTGGCTATTAAAACCATGTTCTCAAGACACAATATCGATATTAATGCTGTACTCTCTTTCATATGCTTGGTGTGATTATTTAGGATGTTTTAATCTATGTAGTGGAACCCATGCTATTTGTCTTAATATATAACGGATTAATGTTCCCTGTAATGTTATAACGTGTTTAGATTCAATTAGACGGTCGTGAAAATTATGAATCAGTGGGGCAACAGATTTGATGAGATTATAAATGGGTAAACATGTGATAACATGTTTACCCATATATATATGCAGGTATATGTGAAGCCCTCATTAAAGAGTTTGCCGATCCTGAGTCCGATCAAGGCTTAGTGGCTGCCCTGGAGACGAGACAAGGACGTCACGAACCTCCTCAAGCCTACTACAGTCGACTCAGGCAAGCATACTTTGGAACTCGCAATGAACCTGACATGGAGGATGAACTGAACTTTAAAACTCTCCTCCTGAGGAACCTTCATCCTGGCATAAGCCACCATCTTGGCATTCTCGCATGTCCACGAACAATGAACACTCAGCAGTTGCAAGACTTGGTGCAGAAAGCCTACGGCAAACAAAAGATGGCCGCAGAAAAGAGCGCCAAAACCCCAGCCGTTCTTGACTTCAACACTCAAAGTCACGGACTGGCTCTAGAGGGCACCCAATGCCAAGACAGCACCAAGCCGCCACACAGAGAATGGAATGCACCCCCGTCCAACAAAGAACGAGACTCACACGCTGGCACCCGACCTAAACAGAGGTATGACTGCTGGGACGGACCGCGTGGACGTCAACGCTCACCTGGACGACACTGGGATAAGTCATGGGACCAATCAAGGCCTCATGAGAGTCAATGGGAGAGATCGTGGAACCAGCCAAGCTCATTTGGAAACTCAAGAGAGAAAAGCTCATAGGAATTCAATGGAAACTCCAAGGGAAAACAGCAAACTCACCCTGGAGCAATCAGCCCAAGAAATCGACGAAAGAATTCACAAAGATTCCAAGCTGACCGAGCTCAAACTGAATCCACACAAGAACAAAAGACACCACCGTATTTCGACTCACAAAAGCTGATGGAAATGATGATGAAAGAGTTCTTCCAATAAAAAGAGGAGGATCGGAAGTGGGAAAAGAAAGAGAAACCAGATTCAGCCTGACTAGTAGTTGGACGAGAAGGCAGCGACAAGCTGACCCAATCAGCCACAGAGAACAGCACTCCGTCACCTCACTCTCAGAGAACAGTAAACACCCTAACTTCAGATGGACACACAACCCCCCCTGAAAACCCAGCAACAGAGTTAGACACTAACTCAATACCCAATGCTCCAGATCACAGCAGTGTCCAACAAACACCTGCTGATGAAATCCCCTCAAGTTCCTGAAAGTGCTGTCTTGGTCATCTGCCACTCCTCCGAAGAACACCAGATCAGTCCTGACATCCTAAACATTTCCTCCCAAACTCCAGTCCCTCAACTTCTAGGCGATCTCATTGAGAAAGGTATAGCAAGAAAATTTTACCTCTTCATCATCATCGAACGACACATCAGTCGAAGCCCTTCTCGATACGGGAGCCGACATTACTCTAATGTCTACAGAACATCTCAAGGAAGTCCAAGAAAGAACGAAGAGGACTAACGGAACCCTCAAGCTCCAAAGGTGCGAACTGAACGTCCAAGCATACTCCCAGACGGGCCTACAACTAAAACACGTGGCCCCAATTCATCTAACAGTGGGACCCATGGACCTCGCCCATCCAGTATACGTGTCAACACTCAACTCGTATACACTCCTCATTGGGAAAGATCTGCTTAATCGCTTCGAACCTCTAATAGACTTCAAGCACCTAAAGATTTGCACACAAGTCCGTGAGCCCCTGCCCTGCCAGTCATTAGACTCCAACGAGTCGCAGTGTCAAGTCACAGACATTGCCCCTAAGTCACTGATCGATGATGAAGTAGCAAAGCCAGAATCTGGACCGAGCACAGACAGCAAGGACCCTTTCCTCTGCTCACTGCAGGAGCCTGAATCAAACACAGGCTCCCATCAAATCATGACAGCAATATATGTCTAAGGCACGTCAGTGTCCGACGTGGCACTAGCCTTGTGGGCAGAAAACTCAGCCATCAGCCTGAAGCTATTCAGAACACTGAAACAAAGACATCAGAGTCTACCACATGTCGCTAAGCATAGCCGCTTCCCTCTCAGTCCCTGGTTGACAACCATGACAACCTCCAAGATCATCTGCGCTCTGGACATACGATGGAACAATAGACATCTGAGTCACTACTTTCTCGTCGTCCCAGACCTGCTGCATGACATCTACATAGGAGCGGATATCATGGTCCGGCTCAATGCTTGCATTGACACCGTGAACGACATCATATGGGCTCCCCTGTCACACCAACTGACAATGTCAGTCAACCTCAAGAACCTCCAATCCGGTCAAACCATGCCAGATGCATGTGCTATGATCACGGAGCAAGAAACCACAATACCTGCCTACAGCAAGAGTGTCAGCATTTGCCTCAACATGCGACCTGGCCAAACTCTCAACAGTAAGCTAAGCTTCTTCCAACCTTCCAGAAGCCTGGTCTGACCCTCATTGAAGTGTCATTTGCTGTATGTGTTTACACAACTGTATGGCCCAAGACATCCACATTCCCAAAGCCAGTCACCTGGGATGGCTCATCAACCACGTTCCATGACTTTGAACTAACGGTACCTGTCATAGGCCCCATACCAGCCCAACTAACGTCAGACGAATGCAATGACACCATAACATTCACAAAACCTCATGAAATCATTGCCATCACCTCAATTCTGCCAGTGTCCAGAGAAAGCGTCTGCCGTTCAGAACTAACAGATGACACTCACCTTGCTGTCTACGCTGTCTCAACACAGCCTGCGACAGAATCACCTACACAGGTGACCATCGGGGCCCAAAGCCCCTCAAATGACTTAACTGCAGAAGAACCCTACACCGGGTTCAATGCACAAATTCAACAGATCTTGAGTGAGGCCGATGCCCTCCACAATGAAGTGGATCGCCAAGGACTCAAAGAGGTTCTGCACAAGTACAAGGACTCCTTCGCAAAGGATTCCCTGGATTGTGGACTGACCAACATCCACACGGTGCGCATCCCAACAAACGCCATGCCAGTACAAGATTCCAATAGCGTCATATGAGCCAGTGCAAGAAATTGTTGACTCCATGCTGGAAAAGGGGGTCATCCGGCCCTGTAACAGCACATACTCTGCACCGATATGGCCAGTCCTACAACCTGAATGGCAAATGGCGGCCCACCATCGACTATCGCAAGTTGAATCAGCAAGTACCATTGTCACGATGGCCTATGACCCAGTTGGATCAAGAAATTCAAAAAATCAAAGGCTCGACGATCCTGTCCACATTGGACGTCGCCTCCGGGTTCTGGACAATCCCTGTCCACCCCGATGACCAACATAAGCTGGCATTCACCTTCGGCAACTGACAGTATACCTTCACACGGTGCCCCTTCGGCTAACTCATTAGCAGAATTCAACATTTTCCTTAACAAGGCATGCCCTGACGCCAGAGTCCGAGGCAACCTCGTCTACGTAGACGATGACTTAATGAAAAGCTCAAGTGTGGAAGACCACCTCAAGGAAATCAATCACGTCCTAAACCAGCTGACAACAGCAGGAGCTAAAATCGCCCTTCACAAAGGACAATGGTGCAAAACTAAGGTGAACTATGTCGGACTGCTTGTCGGAAGAAACGGCATCAAGCCACAATCTAACCGTGCCCAAGCAATCCAAAGCATAAAGACACCAACTAACGTCTCTGAGCTGCGAAGCTTTCTGGGAGTGTGCAATTACTCACAACAGTTCATCGAAAACTATGCTGACATCACACGACCACTAACTTCCCTCCTAAAAAAGGATGAACCCTTCGTTTGGACGAAAGCCCAGGACATAGCTATGAGCCAGCTCAAACAGTGCCTGTGTTCTGCTCCGTGCCTTGCCTACCCAGACCCAGGAAAATAATTATATCTGGATGCTGGATTCTCTAATCAGTGCCTCAGTGCAGGCCTATACCGGTTCCATGACAAAAACAAGTGAGTGGTTGCTTATGCCAGCAAAACGCTGCTTCCCCCAGAATGCAAGTATTCAAACTGCGAAAAATCTTTACTTTGCACGGTGTGGGCCATCCAGCGTTTCTCTAATTAAATCGGTGCACAGAAAGTCATCATCGAGACCTGTCACCAGCCAGTCACCTTCCTCAACAGTCAACGAATCAGAGATGGCGTGGTGACCAACGCACGCATAGCTACCTGGCTAATGACACTCCAAGGACGGGATGTTGAGGCAAGATATGCCCAAAACTACAAATCCTCACTTGGAAACGGGCTTGCGGCCTGCCAAAACTGTTCAATGGACACGCTGCACACCTCAGCAGAACCGAAAGAACCGCCACAACTGCAACTGACAAATCACAGGTACTTCGAGGAGAATGTGTGTGAAGGAATGCCCACAGCATATGTCGATGGCTGCTCCTACAATCGCAAGGGCAATTTACAAGCTGGAGCGGGTGTGGTCTGGCTCAACAACGACCCGTGCCCACCGCAACGACTCAAATTAGGCCCTCAATCATCGCAATATGCAGAAATAGCAGCCATCCTCATCACCCTGCACCCGGAGTACCCCCGTTCAAGTTGATGACAGGGAGAAACATGACGCTACCGCTACACCTGCTGTACCAACCTGGTGACCTGAACCTTGTAACCGCCTATACCACTCACCAGTACCTGGAAGAGTTACATCAGCACCTGAGAACGACTTTCGCCTTCGCGCAACAGCAACTACAACGAAGCGCGGAAGGTCTGAAAGCCTACTACGACCAAAAGGCCTCTCACCATGAGCTCAATGTAGGAGACAAAGTGTGGTACTACAGCTTCGCCCGACCGAGGCAGAATGCTCCCCATCGCCTTTCAAATAAGTTCCTACCTCACTGGACAGGATCCCATGAGATTGTAGACAAGCTCTCACCTGTTGCCTATCAAATCAAAATCCGACAAGGGCACAGCGAGCCAGTCCTTCGTTAAAGAGGCACCAGGGCTTCAGCCGACATGAAAAGGGGGAAGATCAAACCCACTGACACAGACCGACAACCATGTGCTCTACACCACACACACTGTCATTTTAGGAAAACATATAGCAACCTTGCTTAGACACAACACGTACTCTCTCCTCCGCTGCACTGCTAGGACCAATCTCTAGTAGAGAGGAGTTACTCCACACATGTGACACTCGTTTGCGGCCTCACCTCATTCCATGTCCTTGTGTCTCTTTGTCTTGTTTTTGTTTTTCCATTTTTATTATAATATTTTTTTGTGTTTTGTTGTCTTTCTCTCGTGTCTCACTTTGTGTTTTTTTCTCTCTCTCACTATCATCTCCTTTACCCTCCAGTCCCCTCATCAGGGAACTCCCTTAACCAATCCTTGAATCCAGGTCCTGAAATTGAGATTGACTCCCTTCAATAAAGTCATCGTAACTCGTTGTGAGAACCGCTGTCAACCGATCGAGGCACCCGCTAAATCATGACCGTCATGCTACGCGATGTAAGTTCCTTGATCGACAACTTAGCCATGAGTAGGATTCCACACTACGCGATACCTCATAGCCTTGTCCAAACGTCCTAACTTCGGCCACTCCGGGCCCCGCTAGTCTCATCCAAACTCATCCCGCCCCTTTCCTGGTAGCGCTATTCCCATATACGCAGACCTGGAAGCAGGCGACTTGGCGTTTCTTCTCAGTTTGCCCATTATCGACATTAATAATATTTACCGGCTTAAAGACGTGGTGAATGCGGGATCTTGGTAAGGGAACACCTATGTCAAAATCCACACTTCTGAAGTCGTTGCGTATCACGATAACAACGAGCAGTTGTATCTGGCCCCAAACCTAAAGATGTGTACGCTCACTAAGGACATTCACTTCCTCTGCCCGAGTAAACCCTTCGTACGCGATAATACCGAGGGCATCTACGGCCTAGAATCCATTAGACCTGACACTAGCTGCCCCGCCGAAGCAACACCACGTTGTCAAGTTGAGGTAACACAAGCCGAAATCATTGGAAACCGATGGCTGGTCAACACCCCAGCACGAACAGCCACCCTCACACACGATCAACATGACACCGCCACGCGCATTAGCCTGCCCAACCAAACTTTATGGATCACTGTCCCTAAAGGCTCGATCCTCAATATTGACGAGTTAGCATTGTATCACCTTACCGACGACGAGTATCAGGCTGAAATCGAAATCTCACCCTTCTTCAAACAGCATTCCTTTTTCCTCGATCCAGAATTGGAAGAGAGGATCAAGGAGGAAGGACCGCAACTTATTGATTTTATAAATAAAAAGACATTTGTTGATTCAAAACTATTCTTACACAAACGAACAGTGTAAAAGATTAGCTCCTTGGTGAGTACAGTGTGAGAACAGGAAAAACTCCTCAGCAACACAAAAGCACATACACCATAACACACGACATAGCCACAGGGGAAGTGAATCCGGCCCAGCAAGCAGCCATCTGATTCCGCAGCCTCTAATCCGGTGCTGGTCAGACCCGCTTGACAGACTGGCGGATCAAAGCGAACGGAGGCGAGTGTCGGGGGAGGGGCAATGTCTGTAATGTCTGTAGGGTGGGGGAGGAACGCAAGAGCGTCTCACTGCATTGCTCTCCCGGGGTAGATTCCAACAACAGCCTTGCCAAGGCCACTGTGTAGGGGAGCCAGAAAAAGATAAGATTGTTTTGTCTTTGGGGCGAGTAAACATTCCAATTTTGCAGGCTACTCTCTCTGTCCATTTTGGTCTCCATTATAATACATTTTCCTTTGTAAAGCCGTGAGCTTCTCCTTGATAGAATCCATATTGCGATTATAGTCTCAGTCTCAATGCTGACCGCTCTTCCCACAGCTTCAATCATACGGGCAGCCTTGTGGGGCTTTGGACAGCTGTTCCCGTTTTCTGAATTCTTCGATAACCCAGGGCAAAGCCTAATCCAATCAGCAAAATACCTGTTATCGTGGTTCCGAATAGGTAGATATCTTCAATGTCCTCGGAAAGAGCCGCAAGACATACGATTCGCCACCTCTCCCACGCGTCCATCGTATAGCCCGCTGCGAACGTTCCGTCGGGGCAGTCAGGTTCCCCGAAACCCAAGTTTTGGATAGTGTCAGTTGCATTAAGAGACCAGTTGATCAAATCCATAATCTTTTAATTTGGAGAGCAGTGCAGAGAGAGTCTCTCAATACGAGACAAGGGAGCAAAGCAGGGAAGATAAGGGTGAGGATGGGGAGAGAAAAATGCGACTGCCTCCGTTGAGAGCAAAAAAGAGAGCATTGTCACGTTATTCCGGTCCAGACGTTTTCTACTTTAAAAAAAGCATAAAAAAATAATTTAATTACCATTTGAAATGTGTATCATTTAACCCCACTATGAATCCACTTGCATCCTCCTGCTGTGTAGACACTTCAAAGATATCAGCAGTTTGTTTTTGGTGCTGATCCTGGAGCTGTTATGATGTCATCTTCGTGTTAGCGTCAAAAAGCAGACATTTGACTTCCATCATTACTGTTTTCCACTTCACGGTTTGTTAGGGACTGAAAATGGTGACAGACTGCTTTGTTTATGATTAGCCTCAGTATGGTTTATTAAACAGAAGTTATACCTGGATATGACAGATATGCAGCACTTTAACAAATCAGTTTCCTCAAGTTTTCAGTTCTCCCCCAAGCATTATTAAAGGGGTCATGACATGGATTTATTTTTTATTTTACTTCTCAGTAATCAGCCACTGTTGTTATGATTGGCTAACGTCACTGCATAGGAAACACTATCAACACCCCTCACTATGTCTTTGTGAACACTGTGCCTAAATTGCAAAACCAAATGCTCCGACCAATCCTCTGATACGATCTGGGGTGCCATTAAAAATAAACTACCCACTTATTCCTTACGCTGTGATCTTTCTGAGCTGTTCAAAGTAAATGCTCTTTCACTCCACTTGTCCTGACGACAGACTTAAAGGGTCAGTTCACCCAAAAATTACGATTCTGTCATTAATTACTCTCCCTCATGTCGTTCTAAACCTATAAGACCTTTGTTCATCTTCAGAACACAAATTAAGATATTTCTGATGAAATCTGAGAGCTTTCTGACCTCCATAGACAGCAATGTAATTAACACGATCAAGGCCCAGAAATGTAGCAAGGACATCTGTAAAATAGTCCATGTGACATCAGTGGTTCAACCGTAATTTTTTTAAGCTACGAGAATACTTTTTGTGTGCAAAAGAAAACATTAACATATAAGCTCGTGGACTGTGTCAGAAAGTGAACGTGCATCTATATACTGTATCCAGTTTAGACAAGATAGCGGCAGTGGTTGTAATTTCTATTAGCTTTTGACGCGGTGCTTACATTCAGTGTGATCAAGTGTCAGCCATTAGCGACTGAACGCCAGTGGGCGGGGCCTATGGTGAGAAGATTAATATTCGTCGATGTCTTACTCAGGAGGTGGTGTTTATGCAGATGTTTGTGCCCGAGTGAGGTCATCTTGCACCTCAGATACAAACAAGCTTGATTTAAATAAATGTTTATAATGACGAGGGTGTTTTAAGCTATGAAACTTGCAGGATGTTTTAATGTTTCAAAGACCTCTCATGTGCCAAAAGATCAAGGCAAATTTGATTTCTCATGTCATGACCCGTTTAATCAGACTCGTCCGGTCTCGTTGTATCTGTAGACTATCGTGCAGAAGGTGCTGGTGATTGTGGCTGTGCTGTCTGTTCCTGTGCTGCTGCTGGGGAAGCCAATACAAGAATACATCACACACAAAAGGAAGAGAACTCCACTTTCTGTGAGCAACCCTTCTGAATTCATCTACTTCAGTGTTTGTGTGTGTTTGTGTAACCATGCTCTCATCTTCTGTAGGGAGACACACATCCTTTGCTAGCAGAAAACGGCTCTATAAATGCTCACCAGGGAGAGGTGGATGCAAGAGGAGGAGGAGAAGAGGAGGTAAGAGGGAAATAGGGGAAAGTAGACAGGTGAGTGTGTGTGTGTGTGTGTGTGTGTGTGTGTGTGTGTGTGTGTGTGTGTGTGTGTGTGTGTATATATATAAAAGCAGCTTGCATTGCATTCAATCAAGGTACATATTTGATCTGTTCTTGCCTTGGGAATCAAACCCATGACCTTGCCATTGCTAGCATGCTGCACTATTCCAGGTCTTCTGAACACTTTCTTGGATTTGCCATTTTTATGATATCTTCTTCATCTTTCCATCTGCCCTGGTCTGTTAGGAGTTTGATGCAGCGGACGTGTTCATGCATCAGGCCATTCACACCATCGAGTATTGTCTGGGCTGCATCTCTAACACGGCCTCGTACCTGCGGCTCTGGGCCCTCAGCCTGGCTCACGCTCGTAAGTGCTCTCGTGTGTTTCACTGCTGCCGTCGTTACTGAGGAGGAGCATCTGGTCATGCTGTGTGTGTGTTTCAGAGTTATCTGAGGTGCTCTGGTTAATGGTGATGCGGATCTCCTTCCAGCAGCTCAGTTATGTGGGCTCTGTCATCATGGTGTTTATATTTGCTGCCTTCGCTGTGATAACCGTATCGATCCTGCTCGTCATGGAAGGCGTGTCCGCTTTCCTCCACGCACTTCGACTTCACTGGTGAGAGAAACATGTGTTCAACATCTGCTGAGTCTTAAACAAGGCTGCAATATAACCCCATGCCTTTTTTTCCAGTATTTTTGTCAGTCATGTATGACCCTGAATAACAAAACCAGTCATAAGAGTCAATTGATTTAAATTGAGATTTATACATCATCTGAAATCTGGATAAATAATCTTTCCATTGATGTATGTTTTGTTAGGACAATATTTGGGTGAGATATAAATATTTGTAAATCTAGAAGCTGAGGGTGCAAAAAAATCTAAATATTGAGAAAATCACCTTTAAAGTTGTCCAAATGAAGTTCATAGCAATGCATATTAATAATCAAAAGTTAAATATTGATACATTTATGGTAAGAAATTTACTAAATATCTCAATGGAACATGATCTTTACTTAATATCCAAATGTTTTTTGGCATAAAGAAAAATCTATAATTTTGACTCATATAATGTATTATTGATAACTGAAGACTGGTTTTGTGGTCCAGGGTCTCGCGTGTAAAATGATTGGGTAAGAAATGGCTGGTATTTCTGGAATAATACTAATAAAAACACATTTGTTGATTCAAAACTATTTGAATAAACGCATTTTGAAAATATAATTTTATATACGTGGACATTTTTACTGATGTACTAAAAGTCTTTTTTTTCTTGATAAAGTATAAATCAGATGACAGGTGGCATGTATCAGATTGTGTACCGCATGTATCAGATTGTGTACGGCATGTATCAGGTTGTGTACCGCATGTATCAGGTTGTGTACCGCATGTATCAGGTTGTGTACGGCATGTATCAGATTGTGTACGGCATGTATCAGATTGTGTACGGCATGTATCAGATTGTGTACCGCATGTATCAGGTTGTGTACGGCATGTATCAGATTGTGTACGGCATGTATCAGGTTGTGTACGGCATGTATCAGATTGTGTACGGCATGTATCAGATTGTGTACCGCATGTATCAGGTTGTGTACCGCATGTATCAGATTGTGTACCGCATGTATCAGATTGTGTACGGCATGTTTTGATGATTATAGGTCTTAGATATTTGCTCATCAAACATGATACAGTAGGACTTATCATACTGTACTTTTATTCTCAGGTTTCTGACTTCTCTCTCTCTTTGTGTCTCAGGGTGGAGTTTCAGAATAAATTCTACAGTGGAACCTATTATGCATCCATATCCATATCTATGACACTATGCAACATTATCTGTGAAACTATATCTGAGTACATGGCACACATCTGATAATGAGCCTTTTAGTTGAATGAACATGATTTTTTAATTGAAGTCTTGAGTCCACATAAAATAAAGGTATTTTAACTATTGCTGCATAATCAGGCGTATCATGATGCCAGCCATCTAATTATGGTTTAATGCTGTAAGTACAAACCCTTGTTCAGTTATGAACTAATTTGGCCATTAATCACAAGAATATGTAGACTTATTTAAATTAAATAAAGCACATTTTGAATATTTTCTCACAATGACCTCCCAACATAAAATTAAATCCGTTTTAAAAAGAGTTTGCTAATTTTCAGCTTGTTAATCAATATCTTGAAATGTTCTGATTTACAGCATTTTTCAAAGGGAATAATCTTCCGTCCATGTCTTCTTTTATTGTTGCGTTTCTATTATCACAATGAAACGTTGTTTTAATTATGGAGCTGATGTCAAGCCTCACAGTTGTACTTGATGATCAGTAAGACCAAAGCCTTTCCATACTGAATAAACCATGTTTGCCTGAGTCTCGTGTATTATTCACTCATATTGCAGAAATATCATATTTTACACAGAAGAGTGAGCAATTGTGCACATTATAATATTATTTGTATTGCATAACAAGAACAGTAACATAACTTACATATATAGAGGATCACAGTGTATTCAGCTATTATTAATTACATTCATAATAGCATCAAAGGAAACAATAGAAAGAAAGAAGACTTATGAAAGAAATAAGACATTTCCAAAAGAAAAGGATAAAAAAATTCAGTTTTTTATTTCTTGGATCTTTTAAGGCTTCAAATAATGTAATGTTAGGTTTATTATTTCTCCATTTTTGTTTGTTTATATGGCATTTTTACACAATTATTAAATAATTACCAAATTTTGCTCCAAACTCTTATTTTTACACAACAAAGCTATATCTATACCAGAGAGTCAACTCTTTAATTTTGTAAATTGAAATATTACACATTCAATATCAATCCAAAACATTTGTGTGGAGACACATTCATAAAATGTGTGTTTTAATGATTCTTTCTTTAAGTTACAAAAGAAGTATGTAGTCTCCGAGCCTCTAAAAACTTCTGCGACTACTAATCTCACTGCGTAAATCAAATGAATAACTTTATAAATACCTTCTTTAACTTTATTGGTGAGACAGTATTTAGGTAAACTCAGATCTCTTTCCATTCAGTCTGATTATAATGAATCACAAGAAGGTGTGCATGATAGGAATCAGTTCCCTGCGCTGACCTGCACTCATCCTTCCACCAATGATAGATTTGGATAGTTTTGGTACCAAAAGCACACTGATACACAATTCAGCAATCTGAATGAATTTAGGGAATGTTTCGATCTATATGAGTTTGATTAGTAAAGTTGTGTAGACGAGTAGACCTCCAGGAAATACTGGCTGTGTCTGAAAACTATATCTGTACTATCAGGGGTGGAACCCTGAGGACAGACTGACAGTCGCCCCCAGTAATTTACAAAACTCTCGCCAAAATCTGGACACAAACTGGGGTCCTCTGTCGGAAACCACGCTCTATCGGGAGGCCATGTAACCGAAGACGTGGTCAACGACAACCAACGCTGTCTCCTTGGCTGAGGGTAATTTGGGCAAGGGAATGAAATGGGCCGCCCGAGAACCCTCCACCACGGTCAAAACTACCGTGTGACCCTGGGAGGTGGGAGGGCGGTGGACGAAATCTAGTGCGATATGGGACCAGGGTCTCAAGGAACCGGCAGCGGTTGAAGTAACCCATCTGGGGGTCGATTGGAAGACTTACCAGTGGCACAAACTGAACAAGCCAAGACAAAATCGTGAACGCCACGAGCCATGAGAGGCCACCAGAATCGTTGCTTGACTAAAAATCTAGTATGACTGACTCCTGGATGGCAAGCCACATTGGAGCAATGTCCCCACTGAATCACGCTGGACCCGTAACCCCTCAGGCACAAATAAACGATTCGGTGGACAACGAGCCGGAGGCGTTACCTTCTAGGGCCGCTTTGACCCTCGATTCGACCTCCCATGTGAGTGTAGAGACAAATAGGGTCTCAGGTAAAATGCACTCGGGAGTAGACAGGCGTTGCACGTCAAAAATACGCGATAAAGAATCGGGTTTGATGTTCTTGGAACCGGTACGAGAGAGTAAAATCAAAACGACCGAGCCCACCGAGCCTGCCTGGAGTTTAATCTTTTAGCCGTCTTAATGTATTCCAAGTTCTTATGATCGGTCCAGGCGATAAAAGGTACCCCGACCCTTCTAACCAGTGGCGCCATTCCTCCAATGCTAACTTAACTGCCAACAACTCTCTGTTACCAATGTCATAATTTGCTCGGGGGACAAACGATGCGACAAAACGCCGGGTGCATCTTGTTGTCTGAGGGAGAGCGCTGGGATAGCACTGCACCTACCCCCACCTCTGACGATCGACCTCCACCACGAACTGACGTGAAGGATCAGGGGTAATCAGGATAGGGGCGGAAACGGCAGCCTTTTAAGTTTGGTAAACACAGCCTCGGCTGTGTCTGACCACCTGAACGCCGTTCTGGGGAGGTCAAAGGCGGTCAGAGGCGCCGGCTAGTTGGCTGAAATTGCGAGATGAAACGCCGGTAGAAGTTGGCGAATCCCAGAAACCTCTGTAGGGCCTTACGGGAATCTGGGCTTGGCCATTCTACCACAGCCTTGATCTTCTCAGGATCCACACGCATTCCCTCAACCGACACGATGTAACCTAAAAAGGAACAGACTGTGCATGAAAATCGCATTTCTCCGCCTTGACAAAAGCCCATTCTCTAACAACCTCTGGAGCACTTGTCGGACGTGCTGCACATGTTCCTGGAGGGACGAAGAAAAATCATATATGTCGCCCAGGTAGACATATATGAACTGATCGACCATGTCCCGCAGCACGTCGTTGACAAGTGCTTGAAGACCGCTGGGGAGTTGGACAGCCCGAAGGCATGACCAAGTATTCAAAATACCCCTGGAGGTGTTAAAGGCGGTCTTCCATTCATCCCTCCCTGATGCGGACCAAATGATAAGCATTACGTAAATCCAATTTTGTGAAGATAGACGCTCCCTGCAACCTCTCAAAGGCTGAAGACATCAACGCAAAGGACAGTATTCTTTACCGTGATGCTGTTCAGCCCCCGGTAGTCAATACAAGGTCGCAGGGAACCGTCCTTCTTCCCCACAAAAAAGAACCACGCCCCCGCTGGAGAAGAGGAAGGACGGATGAACCCTGAAGCTAGAGAATCAGAAATATATTTCTTCATGGCCTCCCTCTCTGGAGCAGAGAGTGAATATAACTTGCCTTTAGGCGGAGACGTACCTGGCAGTAACTCTATGGCACAGTCATAGAGACGATGCGGAGGAAGAGAAGCAGCCCGAGACTTACTGAACACCTCCTTCAGGTCCAGGTACTCCATGGGCACGTTAGACAAATCCCCTGCCTCCTCCTGAAACACAGGGACAGAAACAGAAGGACAGGCAGACACTAGACAAGACTTATGACAATGACTGCTCCAGGCGACACAGACTTCCTTTGCCAATCCACCTTCGGGTTGTGACGGGGTGAGCCAGGGGTGACCAAGGACGATGGGTGCAAGGGGTGTCCAGTATGTAAAAGAGATGGTCTCGGTGTGATTGCCTGATGTGATGAGGGTGACGCCCTCCGTGGCGAGTGAGATGGTGGGAAGTTCCTGGCCGTTGAGGGCGTGAACTGGAATCTTGTGTGTGAGGGGTCTGAGGGGAATTTGGAGCTATGCGTGCAGTGATCCATGAAATTGCCCTCAGCCCCAGAATCCAGAAGTGCTCGACAGTCGTGGAAGGTGAGTTGACCATCTCAGTCTTACCGGAAGGAGAGTGGATGTGGATGAGGTCTTCGGCGGAGATCCTACCCGATAGTAGCCTCATGCTTACTATCGGGCTGACCCTTTAACGGGCAGACATAGGCAAGATGACCTCTCCTCCACAGTACATGCAGAGGCCCTGGGATCTCCGCCTTTCCTTCTCCTCCCGGAAAGCCGAGCTCGCCCCACCTGCATGGGCTCGTGATCGTAGACGGGTTGACCGTGTCCCCTGCCTCCAAACCATTGATTCTCTTCCCTCTGGTGGGACGATTGACTGTGCGTGGCGACCCATTCGTGACAAACGTGCATCTACTCTTAATGCCAGAGCGACCAGGTCGTTGAGTGATGTAGGAAGGTCCATGGCATAGATCTCCTTCTGGACACGGTCAGCCAGCCCATGCAGGAACATGTCCCACTGCGCTTCCTCGTTCCATTGACTCTCCGCCGCAAGGGTCCGAAACTCGATCGAAAAGTCAGATACGGTCCTCTCTCCCTGTCGCAAATCGGCCAGCCTCCTTGCTGCCTCTCTGCCAGAAGCGGCCCGGTCGAACACCCGCCTCATCTCGGGCGGAGAGATCCTGGAACGAGGCACTGCATGGATCTTGATTCTCCCACACCGCGGTTCCCCAGAGTGCCGCCTCCCAGTCAGTAGCGTCAGCACAAAAGCGACCTTTGGTTCGCTTCGCTATTGAATGTCCTGGGTTGGAGAGAAAAGTGCATGGAACATCGTGTTAGGAATGCTCGACAGTAGTCAGGTTCACCTGTATATGACGCTGGGACTGGTAGGCGGGTTCCGACTGGGAGGAGTCCTCTGGTGATGGCAAGGAACCGGCGGTGTGAGATGCGCAGTGGGACCTCGCAGACGTTGGAACTGTTGGGTGAGCTCGGACACCCGCGCCACTAGAGCCTGAACAGCGAGCTGTATCGCTGAGGTTCCTTTCCTGAGAATTCATACGGCATGCTGCTGCTCACAAGTCATCCAGCGATCCGGTAGAGCCACTCGCTGCTTCCATTGGACGGTCAGATCGTTCTGTCATGACAGAAACGCGGAAACAGTATGCGAGTAGATGCTCTTTATTAAACCTCCAGTGAGGAAGATCGGTGCAGGTTCACAGAACCAGGATAGTGGCGGAGGGACTTCGATGGTCAGATGAGTGCTGTGAAGGGGAGTCCTGAAGTGCCGTGACGAATCCAGAGTGCACCCGAAGTGCCGTGACGAATCCGGAGTGCACAAACCCACGAGAACACGAACAGGAATGAAGACGGGAACACCAAACATCCAGGACAATAAACAACGATCTGACAAAGGAGATGAGAGAGTGGTGAGAATATATAGGGTGGTATGATGAGCTGCAGCTGGTGTAGATGATGATCGCTGGCTCGTTGATCAGCGCTGATGCGTCGGCACGCCCACACGCACACTCACACACACACATAACAACGAGCACGAGACGAGCAGGAAGCATGGGATTAATGAACCGTGACAATCACTGGACTCGAACATATTTCCTTTCTACCTTTATATGCTGCATTCTTCAGCTTGATGCAGCCTAACATCCCCCTAAACACTCTTAAACACAAAGATCGTGAAGAGTTTGTGCAGCGATCAAGTCCTGTAATTAAAGTTATAATAATCGCTGCAACATTACAGACAGGTGTGTTTGATCTGATTCTGTAATAATCTACTCAGCTGTCAATCCTCTATGCTACAATCACATTCATATTTGAGTGTAACACCAAACAAATTCAATCAAGATCCAATCAACAACGGCTGAATAGAACCAAAACCGGCCCTACATTTTTTCTTTTTCGTTAATACAATGAAAACAAATGTAGGGTCAGTCAATATACATAAAAAAAATATATAAAATCTGTTGCTTCTTCAATTTATTGTTTTCATTAAAAACTTTAAAAACATAATTTCATAGATATTCAGATTAAATTGTTTAATATCCATTAGTTACCCTAATATATAAATCCATAAGACATGTGAAAAATGTTTTAGAGTAGCTCGAATAACAGTTTGAGTCGATGTTTTATCGATGAAAGAGACCCTTCTCCTTTGATTACAGTGTTACTATTGAACCAAAAAATTCTAAACAGTGAAAACAAGAAATTATTGTACCATTGTTAATTGATCTAAAAGCAGAATGAGATTTAACTGTGATTTTCTGTCATTACCATCAGTTTAACTGGTAAGATCCTGAGAGGAGAAGCTGTGCAGTGATTATACAGGAATGGAAAGACAGTCTCAGTGAAGGTTGTTGTGAATGAACACAGACAGATGTTAGTTCGAGGATCAGAGAAGGACACCTTTCCTCTTTCACAGTCCAGCTGAACTCTCACACGCTGCAGCTGCTCTTTAACAGTAACGTGAGTCAAGGGTTGCTCTGGAGATTGTGAGCTGTATTTGCTGTTTATATACCGCACGCGCCAGACATTAGTGTTAAAGAAAACCTCCCCTTTCCTTTGGTTTGATGCTGTGGTTATTCCAAGAATCCAGTTTGTATTGTCTCCAACCTCCACATCCCAGCAGTGTGTTCCTGAATTAAAGCCCTCAGAACCCAGAACACATGGATACCTGTCAAACCTCTCTGGATTACCAGGAAGATTTTGACCTACATCACTGTAGGACACACTGGTCAGATCAGCAGAGAGAGTGAGCCAAAATGCTGCTGTGTTTGGATCTAGAGTCAACGGAGCTGCAAAGAGAATACAATCAGATTAGAGGATAAAATATTATGTATATTAGAAATACAAACCTAATACATAAAAGATACACCATGAGGAATAGACTGTGCTTGCATTTGCTGTATGATCTTGTGAAATATGATAATAAGACAGTATAGTTCAAATTCACTACAACTTCATGGTACTCTAAGTGATTATTAGATGTTACAAATTGTATAAAGTGATTTTACATCTCCTGGAGACTCACTGTGTTTGAGAGTCTCCTGCATCTTCTTCCAGACTCTGAACCGCAGGTTACTCAAGTAATGTGGCACATGAATCAAAGCTCCAGAACTCATCTGTGGATCCGGCCGAGAGATCTGGACTCTGGAAGAACATTCAGGATCAGAACTGCAGAGGATTTGAGTTCAGATCCACCGAGAGAAGAAACACCAGCAGCTCAACTTACCTTTCCATCGTGATGCTAAAGTCCTGGAAAATACAGAGTTTGAAAGACATTTTAATATCTTATCAAATGCTCATAACCTATAGTCTCAATACTAATGAGTGACTATACACATTTGATCATTGGTTGGGTAATTGACATGTTTTGTTCACAATCAATGAAGCTGAATTCAGTCGTCACCTTCAGAAAGCAGACGTCACTGGCTTTCATCATCTCCTCCGTGTCTTTGATTGTGTGTGAAAGAGCTGAGATGTGTCTGTTCATCTCCTCCAGCTTCTCCTTCATCATCTGCTGCTTCTGCTCCTCTTCCTCTCTCAGTGCAGTGATTGTAGCTTCTTCTTCATCTCTGAGAAACTGATGAAGCGTCTCAAACTCCTCTTTAATCTGACGCTCTGTGTGCTCAGCTTGAGACTGAAATCACATCACATTCACTTCAGTCAGCTCTGCTTTAACACTCACTCCACTAATGTCCATCATACACTCTTTACTCCATGTCCTCACCTTGATGTGTTGCACTGTTTTATCACACTGTGCTTTCATTTCTTCTGCATGTTTGAGCTTGTTTTGTAAAGGTTTCAGTGCTGTATTCAGCTCCTCCTTCAAGTTAAAATAGAAATATGTTAAATTAACTAAGAGGTTTAGTATGTTTTTATAGGTATTGTTAATATGTTGTATGGCCATATGGTCAAACAGTCCCATTTGTGCCTAAAATTTGCAGGACATATATTTTTTAATTATTAACTTGTAAAGAATAAACATAGTAATAGTAATAGAAATAGTAATAAAATATTACTAGCAAAGCACTGCTTATCGTATGAAGTGAAAGAGGTTTTCTGATCATACCTTGTGAGATGAAAGCACTTCTCTGATGGGTCTGAATGTGTGATTAACATGTTTCTCTGAGTCTCTGCACACTAAACACACCGGCTGTTTGTCCTCCAGACAGAAGAGTTTGAGTTTCTCACTGTGTAAACTGCAGATCTCCTCAGATCCTGATGAACGTCTCTCATTTCTCTCCTTTATCAGTGAATCACACAGGTTTTTAACACTAGATTACGTGGAGGCTCTTCTCTTGATGATCTTCTCCTGCAGACGGGACACTCCTGTGTATTCCTGGTCTTCCAGAACTGTTGAAGACACTCTTTACAAAAACTGTGACTACAGGACAGAAGAACAGGATCCTTGAAGATTTCACAGCACACGGGACAAGAAAGCTCTTCCATAGATTTGGAATCCATTTCCTCTTCTTCTGAAACGATTTACTTTCACTTTCTGAACGATGCTTTGAAAAGTAAATAACAATTATAATCAAAATCAAACCTATTCTGTTCAATACACTTCTCCAAAATCCTCATTTATAGTGTCCTCCTCTGATCTCCACAACACTGACTCTTTAGCTCTTTTTACTCTTTATGTAAAGCAGAAATCATAAGACTAGTCACTTCCTGGTAGGGTGAAGGTTAAAGGTAAAGAAGGGAGGAGTTTCTGATGTTTTTGAGCTTCTGAACAGAGACTGAATTTACAGCTTTGAACTTTATTTGTGCTTTCATCCACCGGACTCAATAAACTGAGAATCAATCTACCCTGCTGAAAAACAAACAAAAGCAACCTTTACAGAATTTGTAATGGTTTTACTGTTTATAATGGATACTGTAATGGTGTCTGTTGGTCTCTGCTGGTAATTAGTCACCTTCGGTTGGTGTCTTGATAAAACCATTAAATCCTAATGGAATATGTCCCAAAACACACTACAGAAAACCATTTTTTTTAAATGATTTTAATGGTTAAAAGTTGATGGTTTTTAATATTTGTAATGGTAGTTGTAGTGAAAAGTCAAGTCAAGTCACCTTTATTTATATAGCGCTTTTAACAATACAAATTGTAACAAAGCACTGCACAATATCAAAATAGGCAAATTGTGTCAATAATGTAAAATGACAGGATTTAACACTCAATTTTCAGCTGACTGCATTTCATTATTGAATTTAGTAATGGCATTGTCCAGCTTAGTTCAGTTTAAATAATATCTGTGCAATCAAGTCGATGATTGTGCTGGAAATGAAGTGTCCCCAACTAAGCAAGCCAGAGGCGACAGCAGCAGGAACGAAAACGCCATCGGTGACAGAACGGAGAAAAAACCTTGGGAGAAACCAGGCTCAGTCGGGGGGGCAGTTCCCCTCTGGCCAGACGAATCAGTAATTTGTTCCAACTGCAGCAGAGTCAGAGTGTAAGGGCTCCACTGGTTCCAGGGGTCTTTTCCCGATGGATGTCTAGGTGACGAGGTCCTCACTGGAGATCTGTCTCTGGGGCTCATCTAGGTGTCCTAGACTCAGCTGACGGTCAGGGCTGTAGCTCTTTTTACTCTTTATGTAAAGCAGAAATCACAAGACTAGCCACTTCCTGGTAGGGTGAAGGTTAAAGATAAAGAAGGGAGGAGTTTCTGATGTTTTTTTGAGCTTCTGAACAGAGACTGAATGTAGTTTAACTTTATTTGTGCTTTCATCCACCGGACTCAATAAACAGATAATCAAACTACTCTGCTGAAAAACAAAGAATAGAAACCCAGCCCTAGCGCAAAGGCATAAAAACATCTGTGTGTCTGAGGGAATTAGCCATTTTAAAAATTAATTTGGATTATAATGAGCACATCACATCGCTGCAGCAAGATTAATCTTTAATGAGCCGAAAAGAACGCACGTCACACCTCTGTTCATTAATTTGCACTGCTACCAATAGCTGCTCGCATTAAATTCAAGGCACTAATGTTTGCCTACAGAACCACCTCTTGCTCTGCATCTCTTTACCTAAATTCATTACTTCAGACCTATATGCCCTCTAGAAGCTTGTGTTCCTCAAGTGAACGACGCATTACTGTACCATCCCAGAGAGACAAAATCACTTTCACAGACTTTTTCATTAACTGTTCCCATCTGGTGGAACGACTAGCCTAACTCAATCCCAGCAGCTGAATCCTTACCCATCTTCAAGAAACACATCTCTTCAATCTTTATTTGACCCTCTAACTCTAGCACTCTCTATTCTAATTCTATTTGATCTAATCTGTCTTCTTTTTATTTAAAAAACACACAAATATTTGACCCTCTATCAATTGCATATTTATTCTCTAACTGCTAGCTTTTCTTGTAAAACTAACACTAGGTTTCTTTTTTCTATATTCTATATACTCGTTTTCTTAATAAAAACCTTCCTACATGTACTGCATTAGGCTAGCCAGGACTTGTAATGGCATTTGCATGTTGTTGCTCTTTGTTGGTTTTGATTGCTTCTATAATGTCCTGATTTGTAAGTCACTTTGGATAAAAGCGTCTGCTAAATGACTAAATCTAAATGTAATGTAATTGTAAACAACAACAACTAGTAGTTTTATGTTTCTAATATTCCACCAGAAACAGTTTCAATGAAACACCAGGGGAAGGGAATTATTTATAAATCAAATATTTATAAATATTCTATATTTTCTATATATATTCTATAAATATTCTATTGATATAAATCAATCGATATAAATCTGTCATTCTTAACATTGACTCGTGTTCAGAACTGATTCAAATGCAACTGGCTTTTAAAAACAACAACAACAACAATAACAACAGGGCATTGTCAGTGTATTTTAAGACCCTTTTTTGTAAATGTAATAATAATTGAATATATCATAATAAAAATTATAATTAAAAGATTGAAAATTTAGTGTTTGATGCGACAGTCCTTCCTTGGGGTTTTATGGCAGAATGCATCCGAGATTCATCAGTTTATTTTGACTTTTAATTTTGACAATGGCAATAATGTAATTCTTTTTATATAAAAGATATTTATTATCTGTAATTTTCCCTCCATTAATACTTAACTGAAGGGTATAGACTCAGAAGATATATTGCCGGACAAAGCTGAATAAGGCCATTGGGAATGACATCAGATACTGCTATAAACATTTTAGCGTTTACAGGGATATTATAATAATTAATACAGCTATTAAAGAGATGTACATTTTTCTTGAACAACTGTTTCACCAAGATAACATCATTATTATACCATTTTCTGTAAAACAAGGACTTAAATGTAAAATATTTGTTGAGTTGTGTGGAGAAAGTTACGCTTAAAGATGAGCATCCATAATAATAATAATAAAAAAATATGAAAAGAAGACAGCTTTATCAGAACATTATTTACATCAAAATTACACCAAAAAAATGTAAAATAAAAATACAACGTATCAAAAATTAACTCAGGGATGATATTCCAAATGTTGCCTTTAGACTGCAGGTGGTTCTTTATCAATTTTTTCTTAAATACACAATTCGCAGTATTAAAGTCAAGTACATTAAGACCAGCATCTTCAGTTGGAAAAAGACAAGACTGTCTTTTTCATGTAACGTGGTCTGATCTTACAGATGAAATTGAACACACAACTACAGTATATATCCATCTCTGTTATGACCGATTGTGGAACATCTAATGCAAGAGTTGTATACACTAAACCTAACAACCCTTCAGTTTTGCATGATAATATTCTTCCTTTTAATGACAGATCTCTCTTTAACCATGATTTTATTTTTTGTTTCATTTTTTTTTTTAAATTGGATGCACATTATTTTGTTTTGTAGGTGTGAAGATATAATGAAGTGGTCTTCACTATTTGAAAGACCCATAATTCAGTTAAAAGCTATTTTTTATTGAGATGTCCTCATTATAATCCGAATTAATTTGTCAAATTTGCTAAATCCCTCAGTCACACACACACATGCTCATTGATTCACAGCTCCTCCGGAGGCGCCGTGCGAGAGGAGGAACCACCGTAGAAGAAGACGACTGTGGCGGCGGCGGGAAACTGAAACATGAGCTCTGTCTGAATATGAGTGAAATACATTTACTTTTATTCTCCGGACTGTAAAAACTACCCAACATGGTTCAGGAATTTCATGTACTGAGATGTTTTTCCTGTCAAACATTTCAAGTACAGCAGGTAACGTTAACTATTTCTCATGTCCCTTTTATTCTGAATTAAACCGTTGTTATCGTTGTTGTAAGTTAACTTAACGTTAAAGTTAGCTGCTATCGTTAAACCGCAAAGGCTTGACATAAATCACTCAGCTCTTAACGTTAAAATTAATGTCAGCCCCCCCCGTATTCAGATTGTCTACATATTAGGTTTGGCTTGACAATATCGATTTATATATTTGATTTCATCTTCATTTTGTTGAAACGAGATCTTTTGGCTTTGCTGTTTTCAGTTGATGCCTGAATAAAACTAAAATACATGTTATTTGTATGACGTCACCCATATAATTATCCTAATAAGCCTTTGTTACTTTTGAAAAATGTACGTGTGATGTACCCTAATATCCAAATGAATGTGGAACTGCATCGATTGTTTTTCTCCTCTAGGTGAAGAAGAGTAAGTCCTGGACATGTAAAGTGTGCGGCGAGAAGCAGTCATTGATTAAGGTGAAACTCAATCAAGCTAAACTTGTCATGACACCCGTCTAGTGTTGCCAACTTAGAGATTTTGTTTGCTAAATTTAGCACCTTTTCAGACTCCCCTAGCAACGTTTTCTTCCAAAAGCACCTAGCAACAAATTTAGCTATTTTTAAAATGTATTTGGAAACTGTGTGACTCAAATTATAAAAAGGAACATTTACAATTTAAATTACAAAAAAAGAGAAAAACATAGATGCCTAGTAGTGCACACATCGCGTGAATAAGCTATTTGCAATTGTTTAATTTAATAAGTATTTAATAATAGTAAAAAATTATTTTGTAATTTAATAATTGTTCATTTATGTTAACTTTGTTAGTAGCTTGTGCGATTGTTGATCAGTTGGTACACTGTAAGAAAAATATCTAGACTAAAGGAAAGCATACTAGTAATTTTCCAGGACAATATCCATTATCTGCTCTAAGTCGAAAATACAACATACAATTAGTAATTAAAAATGCATGTAAAAAACCTGAGGAAAAATCAATACAGAGAATTCCTTCATATTAACATTGTATATTGTGCCCCTTTTTACAGCCTTTTCTTGGATTGTAGCACACTAACGAACTACTAATACACTGCTTAAAATTATAACTTTTCAGAATGTGTAGCTTTACTTGTTTACTAGCTGATAAAAAAAAAACGGTAATATTATATTAGGCATTTATATTATTTTATGAACTAATATAAATTAACATATATAATGTATTTTTTGCTGAGACTGGATGCAGTGACTCAATTTTGCATCATGATTACGTAATGACATCATCGTGCAGTGATACCACAATGTCATTTAGCAACTTTTAGCATCAAATCAACCTTCCTTTAGCAGCACTGGTAGTCACGGCTGTTTGATGTGTTGAGTGCAGGAGTTTGGTCGAGGCGCCGCAGCTGACTGCAGAAGGCATGTCCAGAAGCTGAATGCTCTGCGAGGACAGATGCTGGAGGGGAACAGTGAAGAGCTGCTGTCTCAGCGGTGAGCAGACCCTCAGGAGCGCCACAGTCTCTATACATTACAACAAGTCCTTAAACTTTAACCCTAAAAGGGTGATGTGTCCTGGGGATACAAACATTTGAGAAGCTGTGGGGAGAAGCAGTTTAGCTCACAGGAAGCATTTAAACCTGCGCGTCTGTGGTGGGACATCTACTCACCCTCCAATAAAAGATGATCTAGTTCACATATTTACACGTGTTGGAGGGACTACCTGTTTAAAAAGCCGTTGTTCAGGATTAGCTTATTGGGTTTACATTGAAATTTCATGAATTAAATGCTTAATTCTTTTGTCATTACATTTTGTATCTCAGGGATATGTTTACCGCTTTAGGGTATTTGACATTTTAATTTGTCACCCAAAAATATAAAACTGCATTTCAATACAGAAATTCAAAACAAGCCCATCATAGGAGACATATTCAAGTCACTGCATGTATGAGTTGGATTTTTATGCAATGCATTTTGAGTAAATTAATAAGTTGCAAAAGTGAGCATCGTGTCATTGACCCTTTGACTAACAATGTTTTAAAGCGAACCGGATGAAAACTATGAAAGAAAGATGTTCATGAAAGTCTGGATCAAAATCCTGAATCAGAGGTAAAGCTCCATGTTCATTCAGTCCTTTTGTCTACTGAGTTAAATGGTTATCATGCAGAGGAAACCAAGAAGTCACATGTAGATCAATTGAGAATCAATGTGTTTGCCAACAGCACTGGCCTTATAAGCTTCCTCTCCTTGTAGCAGGAAGTGGATCAAGTCAGCCGCTGGAGTAAATACACTGATCAAACAGCCGAGGGTCCACATGAAGATGAAGAGGAAGAAGATGAGAATGTTTATACAGAAAGACACAGATTCAGAAGCCAAGGAACAAGGTACCTTGTCAATGAAAGCATTTAATCTGTTAATTAGGCAAAATACTGTGGTTGTTAAAGATTGTAATTATAAATAAAGAATCTTCACACAAAACAATCATGAAAAAGTCTTGTATTTTCAGACTGCCAAACAGCTTTGTTATTAGTCAAATGAACAAATACCGATGTAATATCACTTTTTTTCTGAACAGGAAAAGGAAGAAAATCTCCCCTTCAAAGTCTTTTGAAAATAACTGTGAGGATGAGGAGTCATGGACTGGTTGTTCTGGGTTTAAGAGACGGCCGTATCAGGTAAGCCACACATCTGCAACAGTAAAGACTCATGTGCTAAGATAAATGCAAAATGCCCTGTTTAACAAACACCATTCCAACGCAAACACTTCTTGTATCTATTGCAGCATGACCGGAGGTTCAAATCATCGTGGACTGAAGGATCTGCTTCCACATATTCCTCCTGTGGCGCTAGCACAAATCTCCCATCATCCCATCAGGCTGTTTGTTACCCTGCAGCCTGCTCCAGTTCCACATACACAGCAGAGGAGTCTGGTGAAAATAAACAGCAGGGTAACTCTTCACATAAGCCGCCAGCAGTTGAGGTAACCAAAGGTCTTCTCCCACACAGAAACAGTCCTTCTGTTGCTTCTCGTCAGAAGTTTGGCGAATCAAAGATTGAGAATAAGGACTCCAAATGGGATATATTCCTCACAGTTGTCCCTAATCAGCAGGACGAGGAAGAGTATGAAGCTCATGACTCCTCTAATTACAGTGATAATAACACAGCAGTGGCTTGTTTCACAGAAGCACGGGCATACATGGGTGTGGATTCTGAAGAGTGCAGATATCCAACAGATGGAAAGACGGTTGGTGATATTTGTGTGGATGGAAATGTATCCAGTCCAAGCATCAGTCACAGCTCAAATCTAGACAGTTTTGAAAACGCTGTCTGTAAACAGCCTGCACTGTTTAAGATGCCGTGTTCAAGCCTTTCTGTAAACTCCCTGTTCTTTACCGATGAAGACTTTGACGACACATTTTGAGAATATGTTGCATTCTGTTTAAAAAGCTGTTCTATTCTGAAATCGAAGTTGCATGATGTTACCATATTCTCTTCTTGGTAATTAAACCATTCTCCAGTCTTGAAAAAATCCAAACAAGTTTTTTTTTTTTTTTTCATTTTATTGTGGATAGAAAGGACAGGAATTTTAGAAGACCTACATTAACCTGATTCCATCTGTTTATTCAAACTAACAATAAAAATACCCCCAGCTTTCTGCTTTGCCTAAAAACTCTTCTTATTGGTTATGTAAATGCAGATAGAAAAACCACACAAATGTAGACCTCTACTTTTATATGTAATATGCATATACAATGATACTAAAATAATCTTTATAACATGGTGTAATGTTAATGACAGAAATGCTTAATATATCTATTTTGTATAAAAGCCCAATAATGAACTTAACTACGTGCCAGTCACCGGAATAATTGATATTATTGATAACATTTACGTAAATAATTTGTCATTGAAAAATATGGAAAGACTTTGTTAATAGAAAATAGGCCAGAAGTCTCAAACATTATTAGTTATGGCCCAGGTCTTCTTTATTCCTGCGCTCCTTCTCTACTTCTGTGGGCCAGGTTTGGAGTACTGGATGGTATCCAGGGCAGCTCCAATGTCGAATTCCTTGGTGTGGAGCAGTCTGGTCAACCATCCACCCTCATCAGTGAAACCCATGGAGAGCATCTGTGAAAGAGACTCCACCAGCCTGGGGTCTGCATCTGAGGGAGACGACATTCAAATTAGGATGCCTGAATTGATATGAAGTGGACTGGAATTGGCTACTGGGCATCAGCCCAATGACGATGCACTGTACCTTGAGGAAGGTGTGGGTAGAGAGCTGCCTCACGCAGACCAGTGGGACCCTCGGAGGCGCTTGTGCTGGAGTCTGTGCTTAGCGGGGCTGGAAGATCTGTCCCGTCATGCTCCAACTTGAGGGACTGCAGCTCTCCTGTGGAGGGGTCCACCTCTTTAGAGCTGAGATGAATCCATTCCTCATCACTGCCTTGGCCTTTCGGCCCCTAGGATTGAAGAAATGAACGTTAACCGAATGTAGCTTCTCAGCATTTAATATCTAACTTCTGTCTATTTTGGCTTTGAAAACTCAAGATGTCACAATCCTGTATACTATCATGCAGGGGTGTAGAATACATGGGGACGTGTCCCCCCCCACTTTTAATAAAACCAAATCGTCCAGCGCTTTTTCAGTGACCAGTGTAAATATATCTAGATTTAAATTCAAAGATAGCCTATGACCTGGCATTATATTCATATCCATAATGATGAGATGTGAACATTACTGAGTGCTAAACACTCATGCAGTGTATGTTTCATTCATACTCAAAGCTAGAGGGCGCTCTCACGCAGACAGTGCAAAACAGACTCATAGAAGTAATAACTTACAGCGCGCAGGAAATCCCTAATATGGACAAAGGCATCCAGCTATCGCTGTAGCTAAGCTGAATAAAAAACCTAAAGACAATACATGCACACGATTGCGACAATATATGGTCTGTGTGTTTTTCAAGTCACCTCCAGGTTATAAAGTATCTGAATAATGCAGTGCTAACTGACATAGCATTTATTACAGTGGCCTATAGAAACTATACAATATATTTTCTTCCTTGTTCTGTGATAAAAAAAAAGTGTAGTATATTTACAAACCATAAAACTGCAACTATGTAAATTTAGGAAAAATATTACAAATGCAAAAAATCATACAAATTATTGGTAACTGTCCAGCAGTGCATTAAATTTTTTTTTGTCAATTAAAAGAGATAAAAAGTAAAACCTGTCAATTGGACATTTTTTTTAAACAAGATTTCTGTCCCCCTTCTGAAAATGATGGCTAACACCCCTGCTATCAGGCATTACAGAACTGCTTGGATATTGATTTACCTTTGTTCCCTCACTGATGCTATCTTCAGTGGCCTGGCTTCCAGGACCAGACCCTCTGGAGAGAAGCCCTATGGAGCCACTCTCACTCCGAGCACTAGGTGGCCCACTGGAGGCAGGAGGAGTTGGTGTAACTTTGGTCCGTTTCCCCTCATGCTCAACGTCGATGTCCACATCTATGCCTGGAGAGGACGAAGCATTTTTATTTTGAAGGGTTAGATAACATGCCAAACAAAGAAGTATCCGGATGGTGTGTTAGAAGCAAATATGTTTGGGAAAGGGAACTTACCAAGGGGGCTCAACATGGCCGCCACTCCCTCGCCAATGTTCTTTAGGTACTGCATATTAGCCTGGGAGGAGTCAGTAGCACCTGTGGATGACAACACCGTTTCTGTCAGAGAAGTGTTGGTCTACAGTATTGTAACAAATTATTCTAAGCTCAGATTTCATACATATGTGACCCTGGACCACAAAACCATAAGTCATAAGTGTCCATTTTTTTATTGATATTTATACATTATCTAAAAGCTGAATAAATAAGCTTTCCGTTGATGTATGGTTTGTTATTATTGGACAATATGGCAACTATTCAAAATCTGGAATCGGAGGGTGCAAAAAAATCTAAACATTGAGAAAATCTCCTTTAAAGTTGTCCAAATGAAGTTCTTAGCCATGCATGTTACTAATCAAAAATTAAGTTTTGATATATTTACAGTAGGAAATTTACAAAATATCTTCATGGAACATGATCTTTACTTAATATCCTAATGATCTTTGGTGTAAAAGAAAAATCAATTTTGACCCATACTATGTATTTTTGGCTATTGCTACAAATATACCCCAGCGACTAAGACTGCTTTTGTGGTCCAGGGTCACATATGTCAACCAATCCAAAGCGGTCTATAAATGGGACATAAGCTGCATCTGAACGCTTAGGCAGCTGACTTGTTTGTGCACAAAGGTACTACACAATCCTTTAGTTGTTCACAAACTGACCAGCAATCTCATCTTTAACACAACGTTTTTTTACTCGTTCACACAAGGCCTGTTGTGTTCCTCCAACTTCGCAGGCAGCATTCTTCAGCTTTCAGAGACAATCAGTGTTTTATATCAGACCGTTTGATTGATAGTGTCTCACCATCTCTCTCGTGTTTTCAGAAGCATCCTGGTTTTGCTGGACTCCAGATGGGCCTGGCTGAGCCTGGTTTTGGGCTTGGGCCTGAGCCTGGGCATTTGCCCACATGCAGTGTCTCATCTTACGCCAACCCTTCCCACGAGGGAACCACTGCACACAAAATATTTACTTGAATCAATATGTCCAGGTTATTTGGAAACCAAAATGTATTATATGTAGTACAATACACAGACACAAAAAAATGTAAAACAGGCATTCACCTCAAACATGTTGGCCAAGGGGTGAAATATGGGCAGGAGAGCATGCTCCTTGTGGAGGCCTTTGCCCTGGCATGAGGAGCACAAGTCATAATCGGGGCAAACGGTGCACTTGAAACGTGTTCCAGCCACCGGCCCTTCACACCCGTCACAGGTCACCCCTGGGTGCAGCATTGGAGGGTGATGAGGAGGATGGCCCATGTGAGGTCCTCCTGGGGGACCCATAGGATTAGGTCCTGGGGGGATAAAGTGAGGCGGGGGGAATGAGAACCCAGGGACCCCATGAGGTGAGGGATCATGTTTGTGCTCCTTTCTTTCTGAAAAGGGAAGAAATAGAAGAGAATTGCTATTAATATGAGATGTTTGTGTGCATTGGAGACATTTAAATGACTCAAATGCCTCTTGCGTAAGAATCTATTCATATTCTTTGAATGTATTGTCAATGTCATAAAATGTTCCCATCAAAAGAGCTTGTAATACATGTAAGTAGCTTTGACCAGGCAAGATAGCAGGGAATACAGAATAGATATTATTCAAGGCTTTAAATGCTAAGAATGAGCTAAAGAACGTCACGAGTAATTGCAAAAACCCTGAACATCTTAATTAGTTCCACTATGGTCAGGCTGCTGCTTTATATTCATGGGGTCAATGGATCTTTAAGATTATGAAAATATGTATGAAGAGCCTCGATCTTAAAAATGTCATCTTTGTATCCTTGCTGGCTTCATCCACTTCTGAAAATGTTTATACAGTATTTCATTTCACTAAAAAGTCAAGTAGTGTAACCATGAGTTACTTCATTTGGCTTGAACTAACCTAGGCTTTTCATAAAAAACTCATTTTTATAACGAATACTGATTTTGACTTCTGAATGTCAGAAGCACAGGTTTTATAAAACATGGCGGAGCAAAGGACACTTGCATGGCAAATTAGTATGGCCTACCATACAATATTTACAGAATTTGTAATGGTCTCAATGTGAGTGCTTATTCAGAAGAAGCACCTAATAGAGTAAGTGCTTCAGACAGACCACACTGTACATTATTTTTAAGTTGAGCCAAGTTAAAAGTTTAAGGAGATCAGATTTTTGAGTTCTCAACTTGTTGTATACACTAAAAACAACAAGTTGAGAAAACTCAATCTGCTGAAGCTGGTTGTCTTAAACTTTTAAGTTGGTCCAACTTTTGTTTTACAGTGCAGTCATCAGGGTCTGTTGGTCTTTCTGTGATGCCTCCTGTTTATAGTTTTCTTGTCACACAGCTACAACATGACTCCTGATGTGTATTCTGATCTGGATTGAATTTCCTATGAATAACTTATTACTTTTTTTACAGTCTCCAAACAGTTACACTACCCAGCCAGACAAATACATTTTAATTCAAAGATTGATGTTCTTCATAGAAGATATACATATTGTCTGTATGAAATGCATTTTAATGTAATTTTGAGTAGTTTAATAGATCTTAACCACGTCACCGAACCTTATAACGTGTGACAAGCCTGGCTTTTCTGTTGCTGTCTCCAGTGGAGGGCAGCAGTTTCTGACATCTCTAACAAGTTTAATATATATATGAATTTGTTGTGTTTGTCTTCAGTTTAAAAAGCACATGACAAACTCATTCCCAGTACCTCATATCTTGAAAGGAATAATGTAAGTGCTAGATACATTAAAGAAGCAGATGATTGATTATACTAAATTCTTATGTTGAATTAAATTGGGAACAAATAACACACACACACACAACTATGTAAACAGACAGCATCTGTATATTACTCACGCTTGATGTAGACACGGCATGTGTCATCCTTCACAAGAGCCAAACCCATCAATAGCTCATCGTCAGAGGAGAAAGCAATCATGTCACCATCGTCATCTAGAAAAACAATTATATTTCTACTGGGTAATATTACAGTCCTTATGTTTTGGCAATTATAGATTCTGCTGCTGTCCTTCCTTTCTCTGTACAAATACTGGATATAACACTGACTCAAGACATGGTAATTTAATAGTATAGTGCTCATATTACTTTGTATTGAGGTGTATCAATGCGCATAGTGACAGTCTTGTCAATATTATATTTCATTTTAAAGAAGTTTGTGTTCCTAAATATGTCCAAGTTCTATTTCTAATGTTTCTTTGTTGAATCTCATTTAAACTTCAGGGAGATAAATTAAACAATAAGTATATAGTATTAACAATAAGAAACGACAATTATTGTGTTTGCATTAGCAATAGGTTACACAAAATAAAAACAGATTTACCTTTATAGTACATTTGAAAGGGCGCAGTCCCGAGACCGAGGAAAACATCGAGCACTTTTCTCTTCAAATACTCGAAACTTGTGGAGACATCCTGATCCACGGCGAAGCGGCGGATCTCCTTGTTGCAGTCGTCCTTACCGAGAAGGTAAGCTTTCACCGTCATCGACATTGTAGCGAAAAATAGTGTCTCGGAGCGATCCTCTCGATTTGTTGCGCAGCAGAAAATGCGTTTCTTGAACACGGGACTCTGCGCTGGCTGCGTGAGATTGTGTTTCCTGCATCAGCCCACAGTTCCTATATAAGCCTGAGCGTCATATGCAAATTCGGCTGAGGTGAGAGCGTCATATGTAAATCCAGCAGTGCATCAGCCAATAGCTGAGGCGAGAGCGTCTTGGCAGGAGGGGATGTCCAGCGTCACAGCAGGACAGAGTTCATGTTGTCTCTGATCATGTGAGGCATATTTCACAACAGAGTGATCTGAGCAATGCCCTGGCAATACGTGAGGGGAAATTCCCTCTGAATCACCAAAGAATACAGCAGTATCTTTAAGTCCAACAATAGACGTGTGGTATTGTGAATGTCACTGTAATTCTCTAATTCTTCTCGTTTTCACAAACGGTAGCTATATTTCTTGAGGTTGACTTGCTCATTTGGAGACAGAGATGTCAAACAAAAGCATTCTTGCTTCTGCTATACAACAATAATAACAATGTTAGAAGTTTTTTCCACATGCATGTATGTATGCATTATTTTGATGAATCTTTGTTTTACTACGGCTGAGTCAGTAACTGTAAGCATGATATCTGGATATCCATCATACAAGCTCTACTAGTACTAGACAACATAGGTCAGATCTGGTTGTGTGTATTTCTTCTACAGCTGCTAGCTAATAAAGTGCTGTGTCATGAATGAGGGCTAGCAGACGCCTATTTAATTTAGCTCCTTGAAAAAAATTGTAGTCTATATGTACTGAACAAACTTTAAGCTTAAAAATTGATTAAGCATTCTCATCATCATTTCATAATCATGTATAAAAAAATAAGAAATATATGTTGTATAGTCGTATATATATATACCACAATACTAGAAATTTGGACTGATGGAGAATATTACTAATTATAATTCACAGTTGTATTCATGTATTGGCATTTATTAACTATGAATTACATTTGATCAATTTTTTATTTCATATTTTACTACTACTACTAATAATAAATAAAATATAAATATATTGTAAACATTTAAATATGCTGTGTCATCGTGAATGAGGGTTAGCAGTCGACCTTTCAATATTTGTTTCTTAAAAACACATTAAGGAAATTATAGACCATACTGTATGTAGCTTACTGAACAATCTTTAAACATAAGAATGCATGTCCATTTGAAAATCACATATAACAACTTAAATATATATTTTGTGTGTAATATATATGTGTGTGTGTGTGTGTGTGACCCTCTCTGTGAAAACGCAGCTAAAGTCTATTTTTTGTGATTTATTGTTTTCTACATAAAATCATCTTTCATATGGTAAAGAACGTTTCTGTGAAAATGTAACCTTTATATATTTAATATTGACTGAGTAAGGTCATGTCAAAGATTGAAATTATAGTGAAATTAATGGTTGAAATCAAACTTTGATGCTCGTTATCTCATAATTAGATTTTGAGACTTTAGCCTGGATTTCACAGAGAGGGTCTGTGACATGTATATATATATTATATGTATGTGTGTATTTGTATATGTATTTATATCTATAGATGTATATATAACACCCACAGTTATTAAACTATTACTTTTATAATACAAAATAAATATTAATTTATATTTTATTTTAGACTACTTCTACTACTATCTTTGGACTTTATCGTTGAATATATTAATAATCAATATAACTTCGTTTCAGCCAGCCTTTAACCTTGTTTTACATTTGACATTCCAGCTCTAAGTGTTGGTGATGTCAGAAGTGCGCGAGCCCTCCCTTGCCTACATTCGTTAAAAGCTTCTCCACAGAGACTCTTTATTCTAGAAGCCTCCTGAAGAGTCAGAGATCGGAACGGCGAGGGGCGGGGCGTGGCTCTGTCAGCTGACTCGGACTCACGCGCGTCATGTGATTTCCTTTGTTTACAAGCAACATCTCCGCGTCCAATAACACTGATAATGAGCTCATATCCCCAAACAAACAGCCCATAACTTAAACAGACAGAGCCTATCAATCAGAGACACTCTTAGATGTTCTCGTATTACTTTAAATTGAAAGCACAATAGTAAAGATAAATGAATCAGGTCAGTGAGTTTTAATGTTTAATTGGTGAACTACGGTATATTAAATGTTAAACATAAAGATTCCTGCCTTTAATTAGCCTATATTTTTAAATGAAACTGTAAATTCTAATAATTGTTCATGTATGGCTTTGTGACATTTTGATCTATTAATTTTTTTACAGATCCGTGTATTTTATCGGGTTAAAGCAGTTTAACCTACAGTGCATTGCGTCATATCACAAATGATCAAACACCATCTGCTGTTATGGCTCACGACGGTTGCTAGATGACGTTATGATGTCTTTGCGCGATGACGTCATTGCGTAATCACGACGCAAATTTGTCACAACATCAAATCTCTGCAAAAAAACTATATTTTATATCATTTAATTTAGATTTGTGTGTAAAATAATGTACAGAACATAATATTAAATATAAATAACAGTATTTTTAATAACTACTTAACTAGTAATACTACACATTCTCAACAATTAAGCTTTAAGCAATGTATTAGCAAGTAGTTAGTATGCTTACTCTATGAAAAGTCTGTAAAAATAGAGCACAATCTACTATGTTAATATGAAAATAATTCCATATTGTTTTTTTTACCTGCATTTTAAAATACACATTGTGTTTTCAGGTTACAGGTTACTATGGATGATGGATAATGTACTGGAAAATTACTAGTATCTTTTCCATTTTTCGTACAGTGTACTAACTGATCAACAATGGCAGTTACAAGCTACTAACAACGTGTATCATACATTTAAATTATTAAATTATTAGTATTACATTTAAAATTGGCAAATAGCAGCTAACTCAATTCACATGATGAATTCACTAATAAGCATCTTCGGTTTCCTCTTTTTGTGTAATTTTGATGGAAAATGTGTGCCTATTCACTTATCAAAAATTGCCAAATAAATTGTAAACATTTCTAAATTTGTTGCTAGGTGCTTTTTGGGGAAAAATATGCTAGGGTAGTCTGAAAAGTTGCTAAATTTCGCACACTGGATGGCGCTATTGTCTCACATGCCAGCACAGTATTGTTTATGTAGGAGTGATACAGAAAATAGACCAACACTAAATGCATGTTAAATACAGATTTGTTTGGAGAGTTTAAACTTTAAAGTAGACTGTTGTGTAAGTTATTTGGAGAGTTTAAAATAAATGTAAACAGTTTAAAGTAAATGCAACTTAAATGACAATAATTTCAGCTGCAATATAAATGTTACATTATACTTATTATATATTCCTGAGGCACCATTTTATTTCATCAGATTGCTGCCACACTAATGCTCTGGAAATCCTCTCAATGACATCTTCTGATGGGGCTTGAACGTAAATTAAATATTTCAAGTGCTGCAAAATATTTTGGCTAATGAGTTTACTACAAGAGAGACACTGACGGTCTAAAGTACCTGCAAGAATATTTGGGCCCATTGTGTCCCTCTAGGAAGAGGCATTTTAGAAATATGCCCAGAGGTTCAGTTTGATGTGTAAAAAAATAAGACAACCAATAATTAGCACCTGCACAGAAACTACTTTCTCTTTGTTAATATGCTCTGTGCTTATTGGCATGACACTCTGCAAAATTAAGTTGGCCACTCAAAGATGAACTGTTTGGCAGAACGTCAACAGTCAACGCACTAGAAGAGATGAAACTGGGCAATCAGAGGCCTGATTCATCTCCAGAGCATTAGATGAAACATCACAGAGATGTGATTCATTATCTACAGGCATGAGTGCGGCAGAACTGGATATTTACTGATCCTGCAGTAAACAGATATTCACATCTGTCAATCACTCCCTTCAATAGTGCCATATACATTTTTAGATAAGCATTTGTCCATCCATCCACTGGGTATCTAAAAGAGAATGATTATTTCTCTGTATATGTATAAGATATATATCATTTTTATGGAAAGTTACTTTTAAAAGTAATGCATTACAATATTGTGTTACTCCATGAAAGGTAACTAATTGTGTTACTTTCTATGGAAAATAATGCATTATGTTAATTTTGCATTACTTTTCGCCACCTAAACAGATAAAAACCCAAAAGTTATATTTTTGTCAGCTGTAAAAGCCCTTTCACATCAAAAGTGAAACGAATGAGTGAATTAATTTCCCTCATCACAGAGAGGTGTCAGTGAATACAGTGCCCTCCACTAATTTTGGCACCCTTGGTAAATATGAGCAAAGGCGGCTGTGAAAATAAATCTGCATCACAAAATATCAAACATGTTGTTCGGGAGAGTTTTAAGAAAATGTTTTGCGTATCCAAAAACCAACTCCAGCACATTCAGTTGTCAGACAAGACTGGAACTTCAAATGGCACTGGCTTCTTTTTATTAAGCTCAGATGAGCTTTATTTGTCACATACACAATTATACAGAGTATAACCAGCCGTGAAAGTGTGTTCTCTGCATTTAACCCAGCCAAGTGCAAGCAGTGGGCAGCCGACGCTGCAGCACCCGGGGGTTCGGTGCCTTGCTCAAGGGTCTCACCTCAGTCATGGACAATTCCTGCCAGAGCTGAGATTCAAACCCATAACCTCGGGTTACAAGTCCGACTCTAGCCATTAGAGCTATGACTGCCCCTGCCCCTTCTATAGTCGGATGAAACTTTAAAAAAGAAGAGCTTTTTGGCAACAAACCCACCAGATGGGTTTACAAACAGAGTACAAACAGGGATAAAAGTACAGTCAAAAATAACACTTTTGAGAAAACTTTAAACAGTTGAGAACACTTACACGTTTAAGGCAACCAGCTTCAGGAGATTTTTGCGTCTTCTCAAACTTGTATTCATTGCGAAAACTCAAAAATCTCCTGAAGCTGGTTGCCTTAAACTTGTAAAAAAAAAAATCAAATTTGGATTTTTTTTTACATTGTATGATAGATGATAAATATGATACATAAATTTCGTTTTAAAATATATTTCATTTAAACTTGCAAATGTAATGTAAAATACATTTCCATTGTAATTTTTTTTAACATCTTGATGATTGATAAATGGTTTATATTTTATTTAGAATAATATGTACAGGGGAATTTCAATAAATGGAAAAGTTCATTTATTTAAGTAATTCAACTCAAATTGAGAAACTCCTGTATTAAATAAATTCAATGCACACAGACTAAAGTAGGTTAAGTCTTTGGGTCTTTTAATTGTGATGATTTTGGCTCATATTTAACAAAAACCCACCAATTCTCAAGTTTTCTCAACTTTAAATTTTTACAGTGTACCCCATGGCCATGGTTAAATGTACTGCTGGATCTTTAATGTTGTGGGCCTGTTTTTCTGCCAGAGGTCTTGAACATCTTGTTCAGATGCATGGATTCTATCAAATACCAAACTTGACTGCTTCTGTTAGAAATCTTATAATGGGCCGTGGTTGGATCTTCCAAACGGACAATAATCCAAAACAAACATCAATATTTGGGTGCCAATAATTGTGGCCAACATGAACTAGAGAAAGCAGAGATTTCCTCCAACTTTCAATTGTTTCACTTCAATGATGGGTTACAATTTTGAGATAAAAGATCAAAGATCAAAAGGATGAACAAAGCAGATTTATTCTCACAGCCACCTTTGCTCATATTTGCCAAGAGTGCCAATATTAGTGGAGGGCACTGTACATGGGAAAAACTAAGTATCTTGCCTTTCTCATTTGAAAAAGTAACTCGGATATCTTGTTATAAATTTAAAAGTAATGTGTTACTTTACTAGTTACTTGTAAAAAAGTAATCTGATTACATAACTAGCGTTACTTGTAATGCATTATGCCCACTTACACTGTTTACTATATTACTAATCCTTGTAGCATGTTTATGTATGCATTTAGTCCTTACCTTTAGTCTAGAGTCCTTACCAGATCAAGAAAATATGATCATATTACTCCAATTTTACAGTCTCTGCACTGGCTACCTGTGAAATTTCGTATCAGTTACAAAATATTATTACTTGCCTATAAGGCCCTAATTGATTTAGCTCCTGTGTACCTAACTAATCTTCTATCACGCTACAGTCCAACCCGCTCCCTAAGGTCGCAAAACTCTGGACTCTTGGTAGTACCTAGGATAGCAAAGTCCACTAAAGGAGGTAGAACTTTTTCATATCTGGCTCCCAAACTCTGGAATATCCTTCCTGATAACGTTTGGGGTTCAGACACACTCTCTCTGTTTAAATCTAGATTAAAGACACATCTCTTTAGCCAAGCATTCATATAATGCATCTCATAATCTTGTACTGCGAGTATATCTGATCAAATGCACATTATTATGCTTTAGCTTGGGTTGAACAAATAATTTTTGCTTGGATGGAACAACAGCTGCGCTAATTATGTCTCTATTTATTTCTCTGTTTCTAGGAACTACACAAGGTTCAGTCTGGATCCAACCCTTAAATGATCTGAGATGACTGAACACCTGAGAAGAGATGATGACAAGCCCTCGGAGGACCTCAGAGGAAGCCAACCATCAGCGATTATACTGAATTAACCATGTTTTGACATAAGTTAATTATATTGAGTTTCTACAATATAAATCTGTTTTAGAAATTAAATTCCTGTGAAGTTGCTTTGCAACGATTATATCTTAAAAAGCGCTATACAAATAATCTTGAATTGAATTTAGCAGATGCTTTCCAATATGACTTAGAAAAGAGCTTCTAGCTATAGTGTTCCTGTGGCTCGGTGGTTAGAGCATTGCGTTAGAATTGCAAAGGTTGTGGGTTCGATTCCCATGGAATGAAATGTTTAGTAGTGTCCAACTAGGTATTGTACTAGTGATGGTTAGTGTTGTTATTCATTAATAGTATTTAGGCTATAACCATTAAAAGTTCATTCGATTAATTAATTAATTTATAACATACTTTGATCACCCAAATACTAAAATATACACACAATAACCTATATGATAAATAGATTTCGTTTTAAAATATATTTAATTTAAACCTTCAAATGTAATGTAAAATACACATCCATTCTTAATCTTGATGAATGCAAAATGTATTTTATTTGTACATTTTATTTAGGATAATATATATTTGTGTGTGTGCGTGTATATACAGGTGCTGGTCCTATAATTAGAATATCATCAAAAAGTTGATTTATTTCACTAATTCCATTCAAAAAGTGAAACTTGTATAATGTATACATTCATTCCACACAGACTGATATATTTCAAGTGTTTATTTATTTTAATTTTGATGATTATAACTGACAACTAATGAAAACCCCAAATTCAGTATCTCAGAAAATTAGAATATTGTGAAAAGGTTCAATATTGAAGACACCTGGTGCCACACTCTAATCAGCTAATTAACTCAAAACACCTGCAAAGGCCTTTAAAAGGTCTCTCAGTCTGGATCCAGGCTACACAATCATGGGAAGACTGCTGACCTGACAAAGAGATGATGACCATTGACACCTTCAGAGGAAGCTAACTACACAAAGGTCATTATACTGAAAACCAGGCTGGCTGTTCACAAGTATTGAGTTTCACATTAATAGAGAAAAAAGGAAGTTGGAAAAGATTGTAGAAAAAGCACAATAGGGATAACCGCACTCGAGAGGATTGTGAAACAAAACCCATTCAAAATGTGGGGAGATTCACAAAGAATGGACTGCTGCTGGAGTCAGTGTTCCTGTCAGGTGGTTAGACCACTACGCACAGCATAGGTTTCAGCTGTCGCATTCCTTGTGTCAAGCCACTCTTGAACAACAGACAGCGTCAGAGCCTGGTCTCGCCTGGGCTAAAACAAAAGGGCTGGATTGCTGCTGAGTGGTCCATGTTCTACTAGTAAATTTTGCATTTCCTTTGGAAATCAGGGTCCCAGAGTCTGGAGGAAGAGAGGAGAGGCACAGAATTTGCTTGAGGTCCAGTGTAAAGTTTCCGTACAGTGATGTTTTGTCATCTGCTGGTGTTGGTCCACTGTGTTTTCTGAGGTCCAAGGTCAACACAGTATACCAGGAAGTTTTAGAGCACTTCATGCTTCCTGCTGCTGACCAACTTTATGGAATGCAGATTTCATTTTCCAACAGGACTTGGCACCTGCACACAGTGCCAAAGCTACCAGTACCTGGTTTATATATATATTAGTTCCATAGATTAATCCCTGTTCTTAATTGGCCAGCAATCTGGAATTAATCTAGAAAATCTAGTAAATGGTACTGTGAAGAGGAAGGATTCAGATATGCCAGACCCAACAATGCAGAAGAGCTGAAGACCACTATCAGAGCAACCTGGGCTCTCATACCAGGGCTCACCTGACTGATCGACTCCATGCCATTTCAGGCAAGGAGCCCCAACTAAGTATTGAGTGCTGTACATGCTCATACTTTTCATGTTCATACTTTTCAATTGGCCCGATTTCTAAAATCCTTTCTTTGTATTGGTCTTAATTAAGTATTCAAATTTTCTGAGATACTGAATTTGGGTTTTATTATTGTCAGTTATAATCATCAAAATTAAAAGAAATAAACTCTTGAAATATAGCAGTCTGTGTGGAATGAATGTATACATTATACAAGTTTCACTTTTTGAATGGAATTAGTGAAATAAATCAACTTTGATGATATTCTAATTATATGACCAGCACCTGTGTGTATATATATATATATATATATATATATATATATATACACACAAGCACAACACACACATACACACTATCCTAAATAAAATGTACAAATATAATACATTTTATATTTACATTGAAAATATAAAATTCTGAGGAAAAATAAGTAAAATGTAAAGCTAAAGCACTTAAAAGATGTATTATACACTTATATATATATATATATATATATATATATACACAATACACACAGTATCTTACAAAGTGAGTACACCTCCATTCAATAGGCAGTCAATTTAGTATATCTTTCAAGGGACAATACTATAGAAATTAAACTTGGGTATATTTTAGAGTAGTCAATGAAAAGCCATATTGTGAGGTATGAAGATTTACTTTCCTCTGAAAATAACTCAACATGCAGCCATTATTGTCAAAAAGCTGGTAACTGTAATGATGAGTCAACAGATTGGGGATCCATTTGCAGCTTTAATAAGAGTTAACACAGTCACAGGCAGTGGTCGGTAACAGGGATATCAGAGGAGAGACAAGAGCAGAGTATCAAGGCAGGAAAGAGGGTAAAAAGGCAGGCAGATATCAATCATAAATGAGAGAAACAGTCCAGAGTCTAAACAGAATGATCAAACGGCGATAGATGAGAACGCTCAGAAGTGTCAGCCGGGACAATACAAGACTTTGTGATGAGTGTGGCTTAAACAGTCCCATAGATGAGCATCAGGTGAACTAGCAATCAAGTCCTGGTATAGGATGATATGGAGTTCGAGAGAGAAGATAACACTGGTGATATGAGAACCACAGAGACTGGATTCATTACAGCAGAAAAACTGAGTACACCCTAAGTGATAACAGCTATACATTGTTTAATCATGTAAAGCCACATGTCCTATTCCTCATGTTCATGTTTTGTTTGCTTGACAGGAACATACACATTTGTGTATCTTGTTTTAGAGCCGTTCAAATTTGGTTATTTGAGGTACAATTCTCTAATACTGACCCCTGGTTGTTCAACATGGCACCTCATGGCAAAGAGCTCTCTGAGGATTTGAGAATTAGAATGGTTGCTCTCCACAAAGATGGCCTAGGCTATACGAAGTTCAGTAACAGCCTGGAACTGAGTTACAATACAGTGGCCAGGGTCATAGAGAGGTTTTCCAAGACGGGTTTCACTCGGAACAGGCCTCACAATGGTCCATAAAAGAAGTTGAGTCCTTGTGCTGTGCGTCAGGTTCAGAAGCTGGCTTCAAAAACAGATGCATGAGTAGTCAATGTGCACAGCATTGCTTTAGAGGTTGCAGAAGTGGAAGGTCAGCTTGTCAGTGCTCAGACCATACGCCACACACTGCAACAAGTTGGTTTGCATGGTCGTCCTCCCAGAAGGAAGCCTCTTCTGAAGCTGGCTCACAAAAAAAAACTACAAACAGTTTGCTGAAGACAACCTGGCCAAGAACATGAATTACTGGAACCTTGTCCTGTGGTCTGATGAGTCTAAGGTAAACTTGTTTGACTCAGATGGCTTCCAGCATGTGTGGCGACGCCCTGGTGAGGAGTACCAAGAAAACTGTGCCTTGCCTACAGTCAAGCATGGTGGTGGTAGTTTCATGGTCTGGGGCTGCATGGCTACTGCTGGTACTGGGGAGCTGCGGTTCATTGAGGGAAACATGGATTCCAACATGTGCTGTGACATTCTGAAGCAGAAGATGACGCCCTCCATTCAGAAACTGTTTTCTAACATAACCACTCCAAACTAGGGCTGTGACGGTATTGGATTTTTTCTCACCGCGGTGAAGCAGCAACAAATATCGCGGTTTGGCGGTTAATCGCACGACCCCCCTTTTTCCCAAGTAAAAAAAAACGTGGTCGCACTTGTGCAAATGCATGGTCTGCTGCTCCAAAGTTTCTGCTTCATATAGCGCGCGTGCTGCAGAGCCACCGCACATTGTAGCAGGAGTCAGATTTCACTGATCACATGAAGAGATGCACATTCAGCGCGAGGCTTCGAGGGTAGAGCCTACACTCACTGCATCAGCACGAGCGCGAAGGTGCACAGCCGACTAAGCAACGGAGGATTTGGTTTTCAAACTAAAGTAAAAGACTGCTTCTTAAACCAGAGAAGGTGACACAAATAACACTGATGAAAAAGAACGGGTTGAATGTTGAACACTTTCTATAAACTAGATTAATCAATGCATGCTGATTAACTTTTATCATAATGTTGTTTAAAAAAAAAAAAGTGTGACCAGTGGGAAGAATGAGCAGAGCCCTGAATGACTTGATCAAGAACGCATGCAGCTTGTAAATTAATAATAATAAAGTCGTCGTCTTTATTCTTAAAACAGCTAATTAAATTAAGAATAATAACAAAATAATATTATTCTCTATAACTTTTTTTATATATATATCTTCTGAGTTTAATAGGAATTATGGAACATTCTTTGTCATCGTTTGTAACCCATTCTTTGTACAACTAATTATTAAAAGAATAACAACCTGAGCAAGCTGCAGAAACAACCAGCCGAGCTCAACATGCCCCATGCTTTGTTCTGGTGATTTGTGCTAAACTTCGATTCCTATTTCTTTAGACATTGTTTTTCGGGTAAGAGTCCGTGGATATAAACGCACTTGTCAAAACGCAACGTGTTGCAAAATGTGTTTGTTGAAACGGATAGGTTATAACAGCAAATTAGGATGTAATTAATATTATTTGACTATTCGTTAGGCTACATTTATAATAACACACTTTTTAAAGTGCAAAATAAAAGAGGCTTTTTCTTCTTCCCGACCGTTTCCGCGAAATATATATTGTTTCCAGAATCTCACAATTACATTTCCTCTACAGAAAGAGAGAGAGAGATTACAAATAAAAATGTAGTCTGCACAAAATGCATTTTATTATAGGCTATTTATTTTATTCGTCTTGTCCAGAATCAAATTAGTTTTACATTTTGTTGTCAACATAATAATGTGTCGCAGAGAAAAAAATAATAATAATAATGTAGGCAAGTTTGTAAAAAATTTTTAAAAATTGCATATTTGTTATTTTTATTCTTCTTGTCAAAATACAAAGTTTGTTTAACCTTTTGATGTCAACGCGGAAAAGTGTCGCAGAGAGAAAAAAAAGACATCTGTCATTTAAATGTATATGTTGCAAAATTAAATCTTTTTCATGAAACCAAACAATTTAACTTCCCTGAGAAGAATGTCCCGAGTCAGACTTGCCTGAGATGGGTTTCTTCGCAGTAAACTGACCATTTTGCAGTCGCAGTTGAAGAATCCACACTTAGCTAAACTTCACCCTTATTCTGCTCTGTCACTCATGGAAAAGGCTTTAGGCAAAACCCTGCCGTGCCGCCCCCGCTTCACTCAAATACGATTTTAAAGATGCAAGTGAAAGATTTGATAATTTGTTTATTGACACAAGTACATTAAAATAAAAGCAAGCACGGGCATGTGCTATTAGCAGTCAGGGCTTAATCTGAACAGACCCGGTCCGGATCAGCACCTCCGAACTCCGATCATCTCATCTGACGGATCCTCTTCCTCCAGTGAAATACGTTTGTGTCAGGATTATTGTAGTTTTGCATTTTTAAATTCGTTTTGTTTATTTTTTATATTGCTTTCAATTTTCAAAGTCAGTGGCACAGGGAACTGCTCTCACCATAAGAGAAGGCAAAATATCTGCGTGCACTCAATGCAAATGCAAACTCTGGGTTGCTGCGACTGTCCTATGATCGGGGTACACAAAAACTACCCAAACATTAAAAAAAAATGTTTAATAAAATAACCGTGATTTTTAGAGTATATGTGCACACTATAAAATGAACTGGTGATCACTTAAGTGCGTCAACCGAGTGATTGCGCGAATGATCGTTACCTCTACATCATCTGATGTGAATCCATCACCCCGCTTTAATACACAATTTAAACACTGTATATGATAAAATAATACATACATTAGGCTATATACAAAGGAATTCATGTCTGGATAGTTTTCGTTTTGATTACATTTATGAATGTATATTAGTATGTTTGTATTAGTATGTTTTGCAGCCTATTGATGACGCGCAGTTGGGGGCGGGCGTTATTACTATGAAGCAAATTTTATTTAGATGTAGAATAACTAAGCGGTGATAACGAATGCCCAAAAGATAAAGTACAAATATCTGTCCCTTTGCCCCCCTGACTGTGTTGCCGCCCCTTGGCGACTGCCTTGTTCGCCTAAATGCACAAGCCGGCTCTGCTCATCGACAGCCCGCCTGATCTGTCAGAGGGCCGTTATGCACATGCTGCGCACTGTGCGCAATATAACACATGACACAGAAGCACTGGTGCGTGCGTGCAGCGCGTGAGCGACAAGAGGGAGTAAAAACACACAGATATGCTGTTCTGAAAGGATGTTGGGAATGGGATATTGTTAGACCGCCCGCTCCCGTCCAAATCACACCAGAGTTACCGACCGTTACTGTGTTTTATTCCCGCGTTGCAAGAAATCTGCTCGGGTCTCGCGAAAAAAAGTGCGGTGATGACGGTGATGACCTCAACACCGCGGTTGGCATCTCATTACCGCGGTGAAGCGGTAATGCGGTTATCGTCACAGCCCTACTCCAAACACACCGCCAAGATGACAACTGCTTTGCTGTTGAAGGTGAAGGTGATGGAGTGGCCAAGTATGTCTCCAGACCTGAACCCTATTGAACACATGTGGGGCATCCTCAAGCGGAAGGTGGAGAAGCACCATGTGTCTAACATCCAGCAGCTCCATGATGTCATTACGGAGGAGTGGAAGAGGATGCCAGCAACAACCTGTGCAGCTCTGGTGAATTCCATGCTCAGGAGCATTAAGGCAATGCTAGATAACAATGGTACCCCTACAAAATATTGACTCTTTGGACAAAGATTTGACATGATCACTTAGGGTGTACTCATTTTTGTTGCCAGTTATTTGGACAATAATGGTTATATGTTGAGTTATATTTAGAGGACAGTAAATTTGTACTTCTATACAAGCTGCGCATTGACTACTCTAAAATATATCCAAGTTTCATTTGTGCAGTATTGTTCCTTGAGAAATTATACAAATTGTTTGCTGAAATGTGAGGGTACTCACTTTTGTGAGGTACTGTATATATGTTAAAATACGCTTTTGTAGGCTATAATAAATTCATGTAAACATTGTGTGTGTTAAAATGCACTTTTGTAGGTTATAGCCATGTACATAAAGTTCACATGAATTTCCTAACCTCTTATTATTATTTACATTTTCTGTGTACAATCTTTTACAGGCTATAGGCTACGCCCTTAAACATGGTGTTACAGCAAAGCACGTGAAGATATAAAGATGCGCTAGTCCAGGCAGGGGCGTCATGCACTCATTATTTTTGAGTGGGCACGAGTGGGGGGTCATCATGTGACACACAGCTGCCACAATAGCACTTATGTTTTATTTTATTTTATTTTTCCTTTTTATTCGAAACATTCCAAACACATTAATTATATCATGAAATATCTCAATTCTCACTTTTATAGATTAAGTTAGTTGATCTACTGGGCGATGGTAAAAAAGAAAACTAATAATGTAGTCTGGGGTGTGCGTGGGTTGTACCAGTGAGCCCTGTTTCAAATAGTTTAACTTGTATGTTTGTTCTTATTATTTATTTGTGCTATTTACACAATGTTTAAGTTTACGATTATAGGTGTCCAGTCACAGAAAGCGAATAATCAAATGTAAAATAGCACTGCATAGTCTTCACTGTGAAAATTAAATGTACAGTTAAACAAAAATTAATTCATACACCTTCAGCATTTCTCACATTATCACAGTTTATTCACTATAGTTTAGAAAATGGTAATAAAATATGTCAAGAACTCAGAGGTAAACTGTGACAGAACAAATTAATCTTGATAATGTCAGATAACTTTGATAGAAAGGTATGTAATGGATTACAATGTGGGCAAAAGCGATATATATATCAAAGCGATGATGTATCAGATAATTATCTAGTCTTGTGTAAACTCCATATAGCTAAAGCTGTACATTCAACTCCTCGTCACAAGAATGATAGAACCATCACTTCTACCACAAAAGACTGCTTTGTAAGTAATCTTCCTGATTTATCTCAATTCCTCAGCACATCCAACAGCGCAGAAAATCTTGATGATGTAACAGTAACTATGCTCTCTCTTTTCTAGCACTTTAGATACAGTTGCTCCTTTACGCTTAAGAAAGATTAAGGAAAAGAGTCCAACACCGTGGTATAATGAGCACACTCGTGCCCTAAAGAGAGCAGCCCGGAAAATAAAGCGCAGCTGGAGGAAAACAAAACAAGAGGTATTTTGTATTGCTTGATGCGAAAGTACCCTATCCTACAGAAAAACATTAAAAACTGCTAGATCTGATTTCGTTTCGTCTCTTTTAGAAGAAAACAAACATAATTCCAGGTATTTATTCAATACAGTGGCAATTTTTTTTTGTCTTTATTAACCTAGTTGAGTATTAAACTGCTAGCAACTGTTAGGCTGTCAGCAGCACCCCATTATTATCATCAGTCAGAATACTGTGCTAAAGGACATCATTATCGATTGGAAGTTACATTAATAAATTTAGCAGGCAGATATCCACATGGATTTCTTTTATAGAAAGGGAGGGAGCTAGAGCAGTCAGCAACACAAAAATATCAGTCAGCCCAATAATGCAATAGTGTGTTCAGTATTAGGATTTTCAATGCATTCAAGGCATTTTGGGTGCTTTAAAGAATTTGTTTTATTATATTTGTAATTATAGGTTTGTTAAATCTTGGGTATTTAAGTCATTTTAAGATAAATAACAACATTATGTGCAAACAAATTGCAATGACGTGGTTGTTTTGCAACAAGGTGAAGTTGAGACAGTTCTGATAATAACAGTAGACCTGCTGGTGAAGAAGTGACAGGTACAAGAAACAAGGGAGTGACAGAGATATTGGAGAAAATGGAGAAAGGGAAAGGAGAAGTGTAGGTGCAGTTCAAAAGAGAACCTTTAATTATTTTCCATGGCCCCGACTAAAGACTTTTGATGGTCATACAAATAGGCTAATAGGGTTGTCAATGTTTCAGAATTTGTTGGGTTTATGGGATGGCCTGGATGAGTGTGAGATTTCCCTGCCTGAAATTTGTCCCAGTCCGCCCATGGACACCGACAACAGATAGTAAATTAGGCGCGGTCACTTTAAGAGAAAATACATCCAATATAATGATGCACATCCGATTTCTTTTCAATATATAACTGACAGTTTTTTCGAGGAGACTCTCCAAGGTATTTTAACATGATTTTGTATGTATTTGTTGATACAAGAGCAAAAAGAGGGCAAATTCGGTGTTCAAGCTTTGAGGCGCGTCTCTCTGCGTGCGCCCTGTGCGCACAGAACACTGCGCGCGGGTAGAATTGGGCTCTTTCGCATCTCTTTCTTTTTGGAAGTTTAAACTGCGATTTCTATTTGTTCCTTCAGGGGCAGGAGGATGCGAAGTAGAGTTTGCTTGGTCTTGCTGTCTGTGAGATACGTGCCCCCTCACTTTCAATGGGCATGACACCTCTGAGTCCAGGACCTCAAACAATAACAATGTAACCTGTGGTTTCTGGGATATTATATAAAACAAGCCTACTACAGCGTGCAATTGTTGCAAAAATAGAAAGCGTGTTTCTTTTCTGACCGCGCGGAGGAGCAGCTGCACCGCCTGCACGAGCCAGTCCAACAAAACACCGCGAAACACACACGTTCTCTCTCTCTCTCCTCTCTCTCTCTCACACACACACACACACACACACACACACACACACACACTCCCTCTCTCTCTCTCTCTCTCTCTCTCTCTCTCTCTCTCTCTCTCTCTCACACACACACACACACACACACACACCCTCTCCAGTATAAACGGCATCGGCCTGTACACAGTCTGTAGCATTCTCGCCTCCCTCTCCTCTCTCATGTGCGCGCGCTGTCATTAACGCACGCCAGACGCGCTCGAGCTCACGGTTCGGTTCGGTTCGGACATGATACCGGCGCGCACCCGGAGATGAGGCTCAGAAATGGCACCTTCCTAACAGTCTCACTATTCGGGTTATGTGGGCTTATATCGTTATCCTGGTACACCGCATTCAGCAATTCCAAAGGTAAGAGCCTGCGTTTGTCTGAGCGGAACGCATCATGCGTGGAAACCAAATGCTTCTCTCGCATTCTGTCATGCATTCAAATGCGGCACTGAAGCGCTGGAGCTGCAGATCCCTGAACAGCTGTTCAATGCAACGCTGCTGCTGCTCGGCTGGTCTGTCTGTGTTTGTGCACCTTCTGTCTTCAACTGCTCTTCAAACTATCAGAGGCCTGTTGATGTTTACTGAAATACAAAGGCAACAATATAGTGCATTACGTTCTGTTTACAGGTACAATTAGAAGTATATCTACCCAAATAACCATTTTCTGCTGAGATGCTGCTTTCTTTTGGGGTTTAATGTTATTTTTACATCTGCACTTTCTTAACAAGGAATCTAAACTCTTTATCTGATGCTATTTCAACATGTTTATTTTGTCTAGCAATAGTCATCACTTCCTGGGGTGCTTGAAGGCTCCTGAGAGGTTCTGAGCATGCTTGTAACAATCTTCTGATGTTGAACATGTTTGAATGTAGTTATGAGGAAGCAGAATAGATGGGCTACATTTAAATCTTGACATTTGCTTTCTTGTACGGATGTGACTTGTCCTTCCTGTTGACATCTTTTGGTGATTGATATCTCAGAAGGTTCTGTAGAAGGCAGCCCATAACTTGCAGAAAGTATGTGACATTTGTGAACTATGAGAAATGGGTATGATGTTTGTGAAATTACCTAAAATTGCTCAGTTGGCCTTTTCCACTTGTTCCCAGTTTTAAATCCTAATTATATCAAGCTCTATATATGCCCACATTTGCTCTCAATCCATATTCATGAATTACGCCTCATGGATACACCTGTTTGCACATAACACAATGAGCTTTTTAAGTCGGTAGTGCAGACTCATTTTTTAGTTTCTCTCTCCATCACACCTTTTCATCTTTCTCTTTCTCTCCCGTCTGACTCTTTAGGAGTAGTTGAGCTGGTCACAAATCAAAGCAGATGTACTCTGGTTAATTGCTGTTGCTTTATCAAGTGCAACGCAGCTAAACGTGCAATAGCTTTTCATTGCAAACATTTCATTGGCGTTTGTTTCCCTGGAACTTGCCCTGCCTCGTTTGTTTTTTTGCCGCAGCACTTGAACATGTCCATAACTTCTTGTGCTCTTGTCATTATGAACATCTGCCTTTGCTCATCTCATCTGTATATGCTAAGTATCTTATTCTGTTCCCAAATATTATTCAAGTTAGACTGTGTTTCTTGTTATTTACTTCCGTGGAAACCCACACAAAGCTTGACACATGCTGTACTGTATGACCTGCCTCTGAAAATGAGAATGAAATGAATTGGACTTTATTTATTGTCTTGCTAGAAGAACCTTCATCACCCTGGTGTGTGTGTGTGTGTGTGTGTGTGTGATGTAGTCCATAACATGTTGGTCATATTTCTACCCTAAACCATTCAGCTCATGAGTCTTTTTATTTCTGAATGGGCTCATCACAAATGGTGTCCTCTTAGGTTTTCAGTTACAGTAGACACACAGCATTATGTGAACTTCTCTTACATTCTGGTGAAACAACTGTCAGTCATATTTCATCTTTGGAAAAATAGTTAAAAAAATGTTTAATATTCTTTTTTATTAAAATGAGCTCGACTGCAATGGAAATGCAAAACAAAAATATTTACATACAAACGTATTGTAGTATTTGTTTTTAATTTAATTAGTGCTGATTTATATAATAAGAAAACAGAATTGCGTCCTCACAGGATGATTTTCATTAAATAATAAAACTAGAAGGGTAAAAAAAGTACAAAATAAAACACATAATGGCTATAAAATTAAAAAAAGTGTTTTTTATTTTCATTTGCATGGTGGAATAACTAAGAAAATGTCATGGGTAAGATGAATATAAATGGAATGAAGTAAATCATTTTAGTCCCCCTCCCCAAAATATCTTATTGTGGCGCGCACACACACACACACACATACAGAGAGAGAGACATTTATAGAACATTAAGACATCTACAACCAAACTAGAACAAATAAAAAAAATTTGTTCAGAGTTCACCGTTTTATTATTATTATTATTATTATTATTGGTGCACACAGAGCAAGGGCACATTTTGTATGTGTTTTGTTAACAGAAGAGTTGCAGGCTTATTGTCAGATTGTGGTGATGGGTTGCCGGATCTGGAAGAATTAAAACACAAACATCTCGTACCTGTCCAGACATGCCTGTTCAAGAGAGGCATTAGTTACTCTTTATAATTACATGCCTTTGTAGTGCACTCTTAAAATAAAGGTGCTTCTAAACGTTCTTCACAGCGATGCCACAGAAGAACCATTCAGTCAAAGGTTCTTTAAAGAACATCTCTTTCTTACCTTTCTATAATCTGAAGAACCTTCTTTCGGCATAAAGAAGCTTTTGTAAAACAGAAAGGTTCTTCTATGGCATCGTGAAGCACCTTTAATGTTAAGAGTATAGAAATCTTGTGAACTCGCACCAGAATTTTCCAAGCCTCACAAAAGGAGATAGTCGACCCAGAAATGAAAATCATCATTTATTTGTTATTAAAAAAGTGAACTGTGAACATTCTGCTAAATAACACAATTTATTAACAGTTTGCTCTCAGTGGAGGACAGAAAGCCATACATGTTTGGAGTACATGAAGAAGAGTGCGTGATAAAAGAGTTCTGGTTATTCGTGAACTATCTCTTTAAGCCTGGAGTATTTAGGAAGAGGTTCAGTTGACTACTTGTGAGAGAGCACTGTACGGTCGGTCCAGGTGAAAGCTCTTATTATCTACATCCTGAAAGAGATAAAGATCTGGCTTGACCTCTTGATCCTTCTCAGTTACTTCTTGTTTGGTCTCTTTTCTTTCTCTTGGTTGCTCACTAGAGGAGCGAAGCCCAGCAGGTATCACATTGCTTTCATTCCAGCTTAAGCTGATGTGATATCTCTGTGATACTCCCCAGCTACCCAGAATCCTCCCAGCAGAGATGAGGCAAGGAATCTGAGCAGCCTTGTATTGATTTAGTCTTTTGAGGAACTAGAGACATTGTAGGTCTTGGAAGAATTAGCGTAATTGAGCAGTTTGTCCAAGGCTTTAGTCGCTACTGAAATGCTAGTGTCTCTCCCAGTGTTTATTCAAATACAAATGATGTCTCAAACTCTGATATGAGATGCAGGTTTTTTTAGTTCATATACTCGATTGAACTGAAACCATATAGAGATACAGTGGTTATTGCAGAAGTAAACAAAAATGTCCTTCAAATCAAACATAAAATGACAAAGCATGCTAAATTTTGTCGGTTCCATATGTGTCAGAAATTGTTTTGTAAGCGCACACTCCTCAACTGTTGACAAGCTTACATAAACAGCAACATCATACTGTAACTACACACGTTCCTTTTAGTATACTGTCACATTAACACGTGCAGCTGGATCTCATGCCAAACATTTCCACCTGTGTTTGCACTCTTCTATAAAATACTTTTCAGGCCAAGAATGGTTTTTGAGGTTTAGTTCCACACGCCCTTCCTGAGGAAAGTCTAATTTGGTAAAAATCACATCTCATTTGGTCTGTGTCTCCCACCTTTAGTATTTAAATAGGGCCCTATGATTTCGAAGGTCACAGAATAGTGGTATCTAGTCATAAAAAAAGCGCCATGTGACAAAATTTAGGTTGGATAATTCAAAAATAGGGCTGTTCAATTCCTCAGATTGTGATATGGACAAGTGGCAATGAATTATTGGGCAAATAGACTGGTATTTAAATATAAAGTCTACATGTTGTGCAAGTTTCTGTGTGAATGAATGCCGCAGTTTGATCTTCTACACATACTGAAGTGACGCTCGTGGTGTGTCTCCGTATATGAACACATGAACTTCATCTTGTTCTGCTCTGAGGGTCACTTCACTAATTTAATGCAAACCGTCGTCAGATACCCAGAAACTCAAACTCTAAATAGTCAAACTGATTTCATAGGCCATATCTCACAGTGACAGGAGTCATTATTTCAGTCGAGGAGAGGCATAGATTGCACACTTCATCAACTGAAGGCAAAAGAAGAGCTTAGTGTTAAAGGAAATGCCATTGAAGGAGATGTTTCGTCTAATGATAAGGTGGTTAATTTATCTGTTTGTCTGTTATCCATGTGCATCAGTCCAGCCAAAAAAGGCTGAACTTGACTGAGAGACGGTGTTTTGATGAAAGCCGTATGCGTTGTTCATGGACATGATCTGTTCCGCCGCCGCTTATCAGTCTGTTTGGGGCATTTCAACACATCAACTGAGTCATGATTCATTTTTAAGCGAATGAACAAGTTGAATAATCATCTAGTTTTCTAATAGCGACCAGCCATGAGTGAGGTTGAGTTATGATTTATGCTTGCTTTTTTTCTTCATTAGGCTTTACAGGAGATGCATTAGAGATTTAATTCCCTGTAAATATCTCAGATGTTTTGCTAGCATGCTTGACTGTGTTGTGCTTCAGCATGTTAGGCTTACTTATGGACCGTCAGCACCCTAAAATCACTATAAATCCTATTTTATGTTTTATTTTTTGCTTGTTGTTTGCACTATACAGATCTTTTTCTCAAATATCAATATGTAGCTAGTGAAGCGTTTGTGAAAATATACAGCATGTCATTTTATTTTTCCTAAGAAATTATATTAAAGCCATGACTGATTGATGTCATTTTACCACCAAGATGAATTGCATCATGGGTAATTTAGTTATTCAATAGGATCAATATGTATTCCAGATGATTCTTTGAAAAATAGGTTTAATGGCTTTAACAAAATCATAAACGATTGATTGACAATAAGTAATCATAAAAAATCAACTCTCCAGTGGAGAAAATGAATGTGATTTTTAATTCTGGAACCTAGCTGTTCTGTTGCACTGCTTGCAGGTATGACTGTATTGGTTTTATTTCATTTTTCCTATTTATTCAAAAATGATTGATTCTCAAATATGTTTAGGTGAAATATATTTAGTCATTTAAACCACTTTTATAATGATATCTTAGTTTATGTATACAAGGGCTCAAAGCACCGTCTTATTTACACTGTAATTGAGAGAATCAGATTTACAACACCGAAATTCATCCACTTCTCCAGACTTTCTTCATACATAGAGTAAGAAGTATATTTTATAGCTACTTATACAATGTGTTTTGACATGAATAAAACGCTTCATCAATCTATGTTTGAAAGGTTTATTATTGCCGTTTCTATAGAAATAGACTCACACTGATCACTCTGGTGTGATAGTTGGCTTCAAAGGGTTAAACATGCGTCCTGGTATCCTGGCATTTGACTAGTAAAAAATTGGAAAATATAATTTTGTAGATCCCTAAGTGTTGACGAGGTACTTCCCAGAGTGAAATCTGCCGTCATACTACTGTTTAGAGGCAAAAAGCAACTCTACATCTCTGATATGCTGGCCTTTAGTCTAAAGGTCTGAGTCTGCAATTTTCGGACATTAAAAAATAAATTCTAACTCATGTTGTGTCAGTCATGTTTACACATTGCCTCCATCAAAAATATTTTTTGATCAGGTTCGATTTTCTGCGTTTTTCACATCCATAGCAAGCATTTTGACAGGAAAGGATGGCGGAATGCAAAACCCCCGAAAAAAAAATCGGACTCTGTGTGCAAGGACATTAATTCCTATTTATTTGTTCAGTTTTGCCTGTACTGTCATCCCTTAGAAAAATGCTAAGACCATATCACAAACACAGGTCAAGTTATTCATCAAAGTTTACTACTTGTTTAAATGTATGCTGTCTTTTCTCTGCATACTGTTTCTTAGAGACTATTGTCAAAGTAGTGGCCCCAGACAGGGGCCCCAAGGGCTTAAGACTCTATCCTGTTGCCAGAGTAAATGTTACAAACAAAATAGCCATGTGACGGTCTGCAAGAGCAGTTTGTTTATAGGTCTGCTATCCTTGAAGTAGTTACTTAGTACACTTTTATAGTAATAGATTAACACAATAAGTGACCAATAAAGAAAATATTCTCTTAATTTTAACAGGGAATGTGTTTTTATAATTTATGCTAACTAGAGTGCTAAACTTGTTTCATTGTTATGGTGGGTACTGCTTGTGCTCAATCCAGATTTGTGTGTGTGTGTGTGTGTGTGTGTGTGTGTGTGTGTGTGTGTGTGTGTTCTGGTGTGAGTCTTCCACCTTTGGAAAGACTTGAATTATTTAGGGCTGGCGTGGCTCTGGACCACTTGAAACCCTTCCTCAACAGAGGCCTGGCTGAAAAGAGAGCCAGTGCTCAGTCCAGCTGACTGAAGCCCATCTAAATATTTAATTCATCCAAGGCCACAAATTATGAAAAGCACTGATCATTTTGCTATGAATGCTAATAAAGGTTTAGATTTAGAATGTAGCTCTGCCTGACTACTGACAGACAATTTGGAGCAGTCTTTGGAATATTAAAGAAACATATTTGGCCCTATCATACACCCGGCGCAAGTGTTTCAGCCTGACGCAGTTCTCATTTTCCCGTCCAGCACCGCGTTGTTTAAATAGCAAATGCATTTGTGTGCTCATGGGTGTGCTGGTCTGAAAACAAGGTGTGTTCAGGCGCATCGCAGGAATTGAAATAGACTGCGCCATAGACCAACTCAAACCTAGTCTAAAGTCAATTGCACAGTATATTTTTGTTATTAAAAATGCACCTCTGGGCGAGTCCACAACGCGCATTCACTTTGCTTATTACACACAGGGATGGGCAGCAGCACACAAACATGCCAAATATAAAAAATTTAAGAATTACAGTGTAAAAGAATATTATTGCGTAGGCTACATAAATATAAAAATATCATACATGTCATAATTGATAGTCATTGCGTGTATTAGAATGCTGCCTATGTGCTCGCGCATGAGCAGATCCGTTTGCACTCTGGAGACGCATTCAGTCATGCGCCTTAAAATTCCTCCGTTTAAATAGCGAATCTGCCACGGAGCGATCGCAACTAGCTCCCAAAAACAAAAAACACCCATTACTCATTAAGAGAATAGGGACGACCTGTTTAGACCATGCGCCCGGGTGCGTCGACCATTTTCCCGTCGTTAAACTAGCAAAAGTGGATTCAGACACGCCTGAGTGCACACATGCGCTTTAGACCATGTGCTTAGATCCTTAAAATAGGGCCCATTGTCTCTGTAATACTACTAGTGGTCAACCTAGTCGTTTTTAAGTGTCTTATGCTTTACTCCAGTCTTCAGTGTCACATGATCCTTCAGAAATCATTCTAATATACTGATTTGCTGATCAGGAAACATTTTCTTATTATTATTATTTATGTTGAAAACGGCATAATATTTGTGTAGAAATTGTGATTAATTTGTTCAAAAGAACATCATTTATTTGAAACAGAATTCTGTACCATATGTCTGTGACTTTTATGCATTCTTGCTAAATGAGTATTTACTGAAAAAGTTTTACTGACCCCAACCTTTTGAATAGTAATTCAAACTTATTCTACACAATTTGTACTCTAAATTCACTAAAAAAGAAACACTATTCACAGAAAATACAGGAACTGATACATTGACATGATTAAGCCAGCATGGCTAGAACAAGTCAATGCTGATAATAATAAAAATATCTAAATATTGACCAATTATAATTGGCCAGGTCAATATATTTCTATAGCTTTCTCTAGATCAAGTAAATAGAAATACTCAAATATATCTAGCACTAGTGTTCAATCAGTATGGATGTTTCAATTATACTAATGGAATATCTAGATAACATAATGTGCATAGCATATAATATCATAAAGCAGCACACATACACAGTAAAAAAAAAGTTGAGCCAACTTAAAAGTTTTTAAGGCAACCAGCTTCAGCAGATTTTTGAGTTTTCTCAACTTGTTGTTTTAAGTTTATACAACAAAAAGTTGAGACTCTCCTAATATATTGATTACTGTATTATGAATTACAACAATACGCTATTTAACCATGTAAACTATAGTTGGAGATGCTAAACCTTAAATTCTGTTAGAAAATTGAGTTAGATATTGTAGTGTCTTGAGACAAACTGCTTGTGGTTAGTGTGTTATTTATTTATATTATATATTTTTTTATGAAACAGCTCTGTGTAACGGTTTCATTTTGACCTGTTTCAGTCAAAAAGTGGTTTATCCACACTGTATCACACAATATGTGTGTTGTGATGGCATGATGAACTGTGGAGGCATATGTGTGTGTGTGTGTGTGTGTGTGTGTGTATCAGGGGATGTGCCTGTAGGCAGGAACAGTCTTGTCTCTCTTAATTTAGCCCCGTTGATGCAGCTCATGTAGCCCTTTTCTTTCACTCATTATATGATGTGGCACTCTGCCAAAGGCTACATTATGCAAGCCACCCTCCCTCCTGACAGCACCCACTTATACACACACACACACTGAGACTGGATTGAGAACGCAGGTTAACAGGTGGCATCATTTATAATTAATGTGACTGATGTTTTACCAGTGATTTCCATATGGAGAAACGCAGGTGTGTTCCGCGTTTACTTCTATGTCACCGTGGAGCAAGTTCGTCTTGTGAATGTTTACAAGGCATCCACCATCTTGAAACATTGAGAAGAAGTAACCATGCAAAACAAGAAGCCTCCTGTTATTATCCACGCAGATGACTACTGCAGTGTCACAGTTTTGTTATCATTAACATGCAGTATATATATGCAATATACTGTATATTATAAATAATTGTGAATGTATTTGTTAATGATTGCATGGCTCTATGCTAAAGTGTAAAAAGACTCAAAGTAGTTTAAAAACATGACCCTATGTCTATATTCCATGTCTTCTGTAGACTTGTGATCGCTTTGTGTGAGGGAACAGAGGGATTTAAAGGGATAGCTCACTAAATAACGTCATCTGTCATCAGGTTACAGACCTGTTTCTTTCTTCTGTTGAGATCAGATGATGAAGCATGTTGGGAACCAAACAGTTGATGGTAGCCATTGAGTCAAAAAATGCTTTGGAAGTCAATGGGGACCAGAAACTATGTAATTACCCACATTAATCGATATCTTCTTTTGTGTTCAACAGAAGAAAGAAACCTAAAACTTTTAACTTTAACCTCAGTGATCAGATCATTGAGAGATTCGAGCTGGTGAATCGTCTATTGTGTGTATTATAATAGCCTATTTTTGAATTATCTAAAAACAAACCGATACACTAGATTTAATATTTTTTTTGTGTTTAGTCAAAATGACAAATTGTCATCATTGTTTTGTATGATGAACAAATGTTTAAGTTTTATTTAAACATAGGTCAATGCACAGACATTGAGCACTTCAGATATAGTATAAGGCAGCTCAACCGTGTGTGCTTGATCCGCCGGAACCAATGAGGTTTGTTCTTGCCGGTCACACAAGCCTTCGACCAGATTTAATGTGAGATAAAAGCTTTTCAGTTTGGATGCACTGACTTTCAGTTGATGGGCAAAAAATATCCTCATTTGTGTTCAGAAAAATATTAACATGAGGTAGGGCTGCACAATTATGAGAAAATCATAATTGTCGATTATTCCCTTGAAATTGTAATTTCGATAACTATTTACGATCATCACAATTTACATTGAATGGTGTTTATTCCATTGTTTGAAGGAACTGCAGGCCATATTTATAGAGGAAAATAATCAAGCTGAAAACAGTAATTGAAAAACTTCAAAAGTGAACTATACTCTATATTGGTTTCTTCTTTAAATAAAAAAGTACAAATATGCATGTTATTATAATGCTATATTTAAACAATGCACACACCCTTACGTTAACTTGTAGAAAGAAAATAAAACATCTTAATCACAAAATAACATAAGTGGATTTTGAACGATTAATTACTGCTTTCAACGATTACGTAATTGTGAGATCCGTAATTGTAATTGCAATTAGAAATTGGATTATTTGCAGCCCTAACATGAGGGTGATTAGTTTTTTCTTCACGATAACAGCTGTAATATACTGTACTGACATTGAATGGAAAAAAGCTATTTTTTTATAAAAAATTCTCCTTTTCCTTTCCACTGAAAAAAAAATGAGGGTCGATTAACACAAAACATTCTTTTGGTTGTTGAACTAATTCTTATACTTTGGAGAAAGAAAGGTTTTGTGCTCATTCAGGGACACAGATGAATTGTTCTGGTTATGGGTCAGAGCATTAAGAGGGCAATATGCCAGTGTACTTTACATGTGCAAAATCCCCCTCGGTCTGTCATATTCAAACACGCTTCATGCCCTGAAGAGAGCAATGATGGAGAGGATTTAGACGTTACTGATGTACTCTTTGCATTAGTATTAACTATAATAGCTGATATAAAACAATAGAAGTCTATGGTGTGTGATTAGCTGGACAAGCGTGTGTGTGGTTGGTTATCAGGAGAATAGCATGTGACTAGAAGAGACCATGTGGGCATTGCATGTGATGTCTCACACGTTCAGACGGACGTGTTAAGCCGTGGTCACACTAGACTTTGAGCGTGTGAAATTACTTCAGACCATGCAGCTTTAGCTTTGTGTGTTCCTTGAATCGATCTGTGATGCTTAAATCCTCGATTGGTCAATTAGATCCTCTATTGGTGTTTGCACTTTGCAAATTTACAGGTCGTAGTTCAGCAAACTAAACTTTGGTTCACAGTGTAAGACAAAAGTTGTGTTTCTGAGCAGTGTGTGATTTGTGGCTTCATGCGCTCTCTCTCTTTGATTGATTACATTATGCATACTAGTAAATTGCAACTTTATGCAACCTGAGTCAATGACATGACACTATTTTGTATGTTTGTTATATCGATTAGTGTCAAAAATACACTGCTATTCAAAGATTGGGGTCAGTAAGTTCCTTTTTTCTTAAATAAAACTTTTATTCAGTAAGGACTCGGTAAGAAAAAATTGAATTTGAAATAGAAATTGTAATAACATTTATATTGTATTTACAATTTCTATCCAATTCTTTAAAAAGGATCAAAGTATCCTGATAATATCTATCATAGTCTGCACAAAGATAAAGCACCACAAACTCAATCATGATGGGAAATACTAATACATTACATTTTAAAGCATATTCAAATAGAAATCAGCTATTTTGAAATGTAATCATATTTCACAATATTGCTGTTTTTACTCTATTTTTGATCGAATAAGAACAGCCTTGGTGAACATAAGAGATTTAGGCTATATATGTAAAAAATGATGTGATTCATACCCATTATTTCTTGCATGTCTTCTATGAATTTGTCATTTCTGGATTAAAGTTAATTGATAGTAGATTCAATTTCACGTAGCAAAAGGTCATGGGGTGTGACACTTTTGAATTTATATATTATTTATTATATGCAATTATATTTATAATACTGTTTTTAGAAAAACTAACAAGTATTTATTTTCAAAAACATTTGGTAATGATTAAGATGTTTACAGTTTTTTTGTATTTACACCACTTTTTAGCCAGAAAACTTGAACTTTTCTTGAAAATTATAATTGTTTTGTACAACAAGCGAATAAAGAGTATATTTCAGTACATTAACCTATCTGCTGCTATTCTTCTGTCTCCTCTAAATCTTCAATTTTGACTTTTCCTATACTTTTCATCTCTAGTTTTGTGTGCTGCACTCCATCCATTCCCGTTTGTGTGACCTCTGTGAACATGAAGAGAGGGTGTCTGTACTTCTTGTCTTTTATCATCTCACCATTTTCTTTAGAGATGTGATATTGGCGGTTTGTGTTCAGGATTCTGGCCTTGCGTGGATGTGACTGTCTGATTCAACCTAGAGTTTAACCTCTCGTGGAGGCCACTGTGCTTACTCGTGAGTGTTTCTTTAACCCCTATGTGTCATCCTTCTATCTCATTTGTTTGTTTGCTTTTCATGCTTGAGGTCTGTCAGAAGAGGTCATGTTTACCCAGAGCGCACTAAAGCCAGGAAGGACAGATTTTCCCATAAGGCATAGCTCCCACGACCCTTTCAGAGTTCACTCTCAATTTCTCTGTCATACCCCATTAGAGCCCCAGACCTTTGATACGGGCCCTGACACCCACACAACCCTGCGCTGAAACAGAAATACCCTCGCCCAGAGAAACAGGAATGCTCTTACTGATCCGTTAACAGAACAACCTTCAGACTGCCGAACATTAGGAATAATAACCTTAATGATAGCTTTATTAGTGTCCAGACCATAACGTTCTGTTTATTAAAAGCATGCTGCAGTTTTGTCTTCTGCTACTTTAAAGTCAGATGTATTCTGATTGGCTGGCTTTTATATTTCATCAGGTGGAAAACAAATCTATATCGTTATCATAATTGTTGTGGTTTTCTGGCTATGATTCATAATTATTTCACAAGTATATCTTTGAGACCTGGGGAAAACTGTCCGTTGTCATTTCCATTCATCTCAATAACCGTTGTTCAGCTAGTCCAGGTCTCCTGAAGTATGAAACCTGCTTGCTATCATCATTGCTTCTGAAAACGAAATCTTACAGAGAGGATCCCTGAGGACCCTCATGACTGTGTCAAGGTCAATAAGTCTCATAATAAGAGACGAGGCGTAATTGCATAATAAGGCAAGGTGTCAAATGTCAATGTAAAATGTCATGTGGTGTGACTTCTAATGATATGATTTAATAATTTGTTATTTGCAAAATAGTGGGTCATAATCCCCCACCCCAAAATGAAACCACTGTGATTTTATTTATGTGAAACCAACTTAAATACAAAGAGTGCATTTCTAAGAATATGGTACTTTTATTAGAATTATAGTTTTTTTTCTTTATCGTGGACATTTTTTGTCACTGCATCCTAAAATAATTAATTAATATAATTTTTCAAATGATTGTTTAAAAATGTCTCTCATTAACCGACCAATAGGTCTATTTGTCCTCATGTGCTCTCGTATAGATTTCATCGGTCATTTCATAACTGCAAATCGTGATCAATAGAGCTGATTGGCATTTGGCACATCTCACTTACCTGTATCAGTGTTTGTCCTAGTTTATGATGAGCAGGCTCCAAATTAACACTTGTCAAGGGCGTATGCATTCATTGCCAAATTCAAAACAGTTGACCACTTCATCTTTCAGAAAAGTATCTTCGCCAAACAATGTGGCTTGTTTACAAAACTAAATATGCAGTCAAATGCTCTGAACAAACATATTTAATATAAAGCTATTCATTGATGTCTGGAGAGGCAGTCACGTGTAAATGTACTTTGCCTGTGGTATTTGCCAGTGTGACAAATGTATTTTGTCCAAACAAGACATTTATGGAGCTTGGTTAAATAAATGCTTTGTTTAGAAAGAGGATGACATTTTATTCTATGAAACTTGTAAGATTCTTTAATGGTACAAAGACCTCTTAAATGTCAAAAGATCAAAGATAATTAGATTTCTCATGTCATGATGCCTTTAAAAACTGGCTATATAATCCCATTGCCTTAGGGACAACACATTTGTAAGTAATTACCAGTAAGAATTAGGGCTGGGCGGTATATCGAGTTATTTTTAAAAGCGATATGGTATGAAGCAATACCGTTAATATCAAGTTTGATAAGAGTGCATCTGAAAAAAAAAACCTACAGGCAGGAGGGCACAGACTGGCCTACTGCGGAGAAAGTGCATAATACACTTTGTTCAATACATCTGAGAAACTTTATATGAAGGGCTTTAAAAAACTGGCAAGATATAGTAGTCTATAATTTGAGTTTAAAGCGGCTCTGACAGAAAGGCTGCGTGTGCCCTGACTGAGACACGCTGTTGTGAGCTATGTGCTCTTTTCCTAAATGCGTAACTTACATTTCACAGGTATATTCTCGATCTGTAAATGTTAGAAATCCATGGAAATATGTCAATTTTGCTGTCAGAAGTGTAAGAGCTTCTGCATTGCGATTCTCTGCTAAACTTCTCATATCTTTAGTTCTGAACTCATTAGCTTGCTCGCCAAACAGACCGAGCACAATGAAATAGGAGTGCAATAACTCTAAAATATACATTTTGGTGAAATATTTGTAGTTGGAAAAAATCAATGTGACATATGTAGAATTTTAACCCTACAAGTAAGTGTATTTGTATGAAAGCACTAACTGTAAAGTGACTGTAATGAGGTAATCAAGCCTTTATACTCAATTAGTCTGTACTTTCATTTTTAGTTTAGTAAATTTAACTTCTGCTTTAAAAGCATTGTTTTTGTTTTTAGATTACAATGATAGAATTTGAATGTGATTTTAACCCATAATATATGCCTACATTGTAACATTCACTTTATTAGTTTATTAGTTTAATCCAAAATGCAGAGATATATACCTCATACCGCAAATTAGCCAAAAATACAGAGATATTAATTTATATTCATATCGTCCAGCCCTAGTAAGAATTTTGTGGCCGGTAGCCTGCCATATTCTCATTTTACTGCACCCACCATGTGCAGTTGTAGCATAAAAGTAATGACTAATTTTAGTGATTTAATAATTGTATGTTAGAGGATGCATTGCAATCTTTGCTTGGATGAGATGCTGGTGGAAGAAATGATATGATGAAATGCAGTGAAGATGAAATTAAAAAGCAGGGGGCGACCTTTAGGGTCTGCTTCAGTGAGGAAGATGCAGTGGAGCGTGTGTATGTACAGTACATGTCTGACAGTGTGTTCATAATCTATAGATAGTTTGATTACTGCTGTGCCGGCCATCTGTGCCTTCAAGAGTTAGAGCATGTTTCTGATTGTGTGTCAGATTCACACCTACACACTGAAAAATATCAGTCATTTGAATACAACGATTAATTGGTTGACCCGTTACCCTACAATATACTGTGAAAAAAAGCTTCACATTACAGATAATGTACGTGTGATTTCACTGTAAAATACTTACAAAGATTTGGGATGAATTAAAATTCATGTTGACACTAATTCAGGTTGTAAAATGACATGAGGTGGGATTCCCCATTCCCCAAAAATGTAGAAAAGTATATAAATTCATATATCATTTCTTTATATAAAAAACTTTTTTTTAAATGTTATACATATTGATTATATTGATAATGATTAGGATATGTACACTCACATGTATTGAATATGTAAAGAAAATATTAACTGTATTTGTTTGTAAACCACTTGCCATTTTAAATCATAAAATGTATGATTTTCTTAAATGGTATGGAAAGTTTTTATGAAGCTAACATGAATAAAATGCGGGCATTTCATTATCATGGACACTCTTAAATATCATTGACCAATATAATGTGGATCAATTGTTAGATTTCACAAGATCTATGCAGATTAATAATGTTGACAATAGCTTACAGTGTCATTCATTTTTGGATAAACTATTACTTCTGTAATATCATATCAGTTTTTCATACATTTATGAATTTATATAATGCAGACAGAAAAGTTCCATTCTGTAATTTCTGAAATGTCATTACTCTTACATTACTGGTTTTATTCTGTTTATTTTCACTGTATTCTAGCTGGTGCTTTACACTGTTTAAGGGCTGATCAGTAAGACTTTACTATGGTGTTGTTGTACACCGTTCACTCGACCGCTTGGCCATTGTGCTTGTTCCTTCTCGCCAGCCATCTGCCAGCGTAGCGCGTCCCGTGCTGACAGTTCAGTGGGCACGGATCCATCTGAGGGTGGGAGGGACCTGCCTAATTCACTAATGTGAGCACAAATGTGTTTTAATGAATTCTAGGCTGCTCGCCCACACACTAAGTATCCCACGTACAGTAACAAACATGTGCACAAACGTACACAATGTGTTCTGTCTCCACCTTGTAGTCAAATACACAGCCAAACGGAAACATAAATGTGCATCTCTTGATAAAAAAGACTTGAGCAGACAGAAGTTGGTGGCTGTGGTTTCACACGCTTTGGCAGTTAATACATTAAATCGTGTTGTCAGCTTAAACAACTTTCTGTTAATGCTAACCCTAATCCTAAATGTCATGTGAACATGATTTCTCAATAGAGTTCAGTATGAAGTTAGCATTTTAGCTCCTCCGGTTCCAGCATCCTGCAGTCAGTTGATATTTCCAATATAGGTCAAAATATCCACAAAATATAAATATCCACAGGAGTCACAGACAAGTCCACCTAAGAAGCCACAATACTCCCTGTGAGTGAAAATCAGGGCTAAAATCATGGCATAAGGAAGGATGGAGACATGCAGAACATGCAGTGTTGAGATGGCTTCATAAACACTGACCTACTGTATATGCATAAAAGACCAGTGTACTTTGGGCTTAACAAGTGGCTAAATGTAGTATTCGAGATTATGAACAGGAAGACTCATCGACTCACTAGTCTAGTTTCACAGCCTCATTGTGTTTATATTTGGGCTTTTGCAAACTGTACTAATCAAACTTTCCAGCTTGTAGATGGAAAGAGTTGTGGGAAGCCAAGTGGTGGGGATGTTGAGGTCACACTTCCGTCGTGCAGTTTATTTATATCCTAACATTAGCTTTTTACTTAACTTCAAAAGTCATGCAAATTGTGGTTATGTGTGAATGTCATCTTGATGAACACAAAGTATAAAATCATAAACCTTTGTTGGTCTTTGAGCATATCTTTTGCAATTATCAAATAATCCAGTGGGAAAATCCTGCTGGCTTTTTGTCGATTTGAATCAGGGTTGGGTCAAAATAGAACTTTTTCCATTAAGGGGCAATATTTGCACCCTGGTATTGATTTCCAGTGCCATTTTTACATTCGTAAAGGGCCATTTTTATGATTACCTTTTTAATTTGATCTGTGTTGACTTTGAAGTATTTGGATAAATGTATGTATTTGACATTAATCAATCAGAATACTTTAAACCAGGTGTGTCAAACTCAGTTCCTGGAGGGCCACAGCCCTGCAGAGTTTAGTTCCAACCCTGCTCCAACACACAAACCATGTAGTGTTCAAATTAGCCCGAAGGACTTGATTAGTTGGATCAGGTGTGTTTAATTAGGGTTGCATCTAAAATCTGCAGGGCTCCGGCCCTCCAGGAACTGAGTTTGACACCCCTGCTTTAAACTGTTACCAATAGTAACAATCTGTTTAAAGAGTAGATCCTGTAGTCAAATACACATTCAAATGGAAACACATTTGCACCTCATGATAAAAAAGGCTTGAGCGATAGAAAGTGGTTGCTGTGGTTTCCCACACTGTTCGGAAGTTCGTCAGTTAATATACTGCTGTCGACTTTGTTAATGCCAAATGTTATGTCAGTGAACATGTTTTCTCTATAGAGTTCTATAGGAATGTGCTCTCAAACAATGTCTATTATTGCTTTGGATATTGCAATTATTTCTGGACAAACACATTGGTTCGTGATGTTAGTCTAGTCTAGTGCAAGATATGCAAAAACTCTTGTTATAAAATGGAGGGATCCAGTTCTTGATTCTGATTGGTTGAGCCAAGTTTGAAGCTGTTGTAAATGACTCTACAAACATACAGCTTTGTTCGCATTTGTGTGTTGCTCGGCAACTTTGTTGGAACCACAACCATTTCTGAGGAACTACATTGTTTGGTGTGAGAATCATTTTTTATTAATATCATTGTGCTTTATTTGCTCTGTTTTATTTTGTGAAACCTTACTACGTATGTAGAATAACCATTTTATCAAAGCAATACGCCCCATAAAATAAAAGTGATTTACGAAATAAAAAGTATATTGTTTCATTATGTTCTATCGTTTATATCGTGGTGTCGCAAAATACATTGTTTACGGTAATACTTTTTCATAATTTGAGTGACTGCGATCTTTACGCCACCACGGGACGTGAAGGGGAGACAGAACGACCAGCCAGGACAAAACGAGAAGCTCGTTCCTAAATGACGGACTACATCTGTAGCATGGTCACGCGTTATAAATAAAGGGGACTTGACTTGACATATTTATAATATGTATAGAATCTATACATAATACACGTGTTAATTATATCTATAATAGATAGATAGATATAATTAACACAGTGAAGACTAATTAATTTACACAATGTATGTAGTGTTTCTTATTTATTGTAGTTTTTTGTCCTATTGCTTGCAATTCGTTTCTTATCCTTATTTCATCACTGACTGATTATTTATCTTCAGTGAGGTTGAGGTTTTTTTTCTCACTCTTTTTAGGCTTGTATTAGTTTGATATTGACATTGGTGACAAGGATTATGAAAATTATGTGGTAGTAAAGATTTTAATATAATAAAAACCTTTTTAAAAGAAAAAAATCACTATATCGTGATATATATTGTTATTGTGATATAAAATTTGTCATATCGTGATATAAGATTTTGGTCATATCGCCCACCCCTATTTCATTCTTTAAGATGAGAGATTTGGGGGCACACTCAACAGAACTCCTGCACTGAATCATCTAAACGCCTTTGAATGGCCATTGCATTCATATGCTCAACAGAAATGCGTGATTGGTTATAATGCTCAACGCTGCAAAAAACAACATGTAAAAGCAATCTGATCTGATCCAACAAGCACAGATCTTAACGTAATTCTGCCAATTTTCACTTCATTTTCATGTTTGATTTGAATCGCAACAGCCATAATAGATTCAATTTAACTGTGCAAGGCAATATTTGTCTTTAATTTGAATTCATCTTGAATTTGTTACGCACAAGCCCCCATTTATTTCTACCCTTGAACCAGGGTGATGTTAACTTCTGGGCTACGAAGCTACATCATCCCTGTTGCACTGTGTTTATCGTTTTACTTCATGTACTTGAGGGTTACAGCAGGACTAGACAGTGGGCTGCATCCATTCATTCAGTAATAGAGTGAATAATGAAGACAATTTTGCAAATGTTTGTTTGATTTTGTGGTCACTTTTCTTCCATGCAATAAGTACTTTCTTCATTTTTTTTAAATCAATTAATACTTGTACAGGTATTATAGTTGTGGGAAACACAGTTCTGTGCAAGGAACAAATCAAAATGTCTCTCTTTTCTTGGCACTGGCTGCAGGGATACAGTAAAATTCACCTGGATTATCGGTTCAGTGTGTTTATGGACCTGAAGGTGAATGCACAGCATTTATAGTATTTTCTGACTTACCAAGCCATTAACATTCTCTGCATTTTAACTTTCGTTTATCACAATAAACTAGCGTCTCAAAGCAGACGAATCAATCGGTAGAAATACCTACTTAACCACCCCCTCTTGTTCTCTCTGTGTCCATTACACTGTAAATGTATCTCTCCCCCCTCTGCTGGAGCTCTATCAGCCTCATCTCTTTCCCTCATTGCCCTGCTCAAGAAACCAATTGATTGGGATTGGTCTCACTGCTGATTGTGATGGTTTGTAAAATCTTTGTGCACAGAGTGCTCTCTTTCTTCCTGCCACATAGACGGGTCTCGTAATGGGAGTGCTGGGGTTTCCTCTCCAGACTTGAAAACGGGGACAGGGAACCATTTAGAATGATTAAAGAAAACCTCCGGGTGGCTTTACATCTCCTTGACCTGCAGCTCAAACGCTGGGACGTCTGCGCAGAGATGGACCTATTTCATTATGCAGCGGTGTGCGGTGGAGGGATATAGAGGTTAATGGTGTTGTGTGGCGTCCAGCTGTCATGTGAAGGACACTGCTTTCATTGGCCTTTGCTGTTCTTTCATTTTAGATACTAGATATATTGTTGGATTAGGCTATGCTGTATAATGCTACTTAATGTTCATTGTTGTTGGAAGCAAAACAGTCTCATAAATAATATGGGTAATGACTTTTGTTGTTAGGTTGTTAAACTGTTCAGGCGTAATTTTAAGTATGTTGTTGTTGTTGTTAGAAATGCTTTCATGGTAGGAAGTTTCCACCAAATGTGAGGATATCAAATTACTAATTGGTTTTATACCATGGTCTGTCTGAATACTCGATTCTTATTGCCTGGCAGATATGCATTAAAACCATAGACTGTAAAAAAAAAATGGACGTAGTGTCCGTGACGTCACCCGTCGGATTCTGAAGAGGATTTTTGAAGCTCAAAGTGGGCGGAGCCGGCCGTTGCCTTCTTGGCAGGGTGTCACTCCTGGATAATCGAAAATGGGCAAAAGGCGGGAGGTGGGTGGAGCTGGTTGCTGAAACTACGCCCGCCTAGTGCCACAGTGGTGACGGCAGTGGCAATCCACCTGTCACTCAAGTGGCCACGCCCTTAATTATGCAGCACTTTAAGGCTTAATATAATTTAAACGGACGAGTAATAAAAAAATTCACCCCACTCACAGTTGTCACGAATAGCAAAATTAGCTATATAGACCAAAACCGCTTTTAGTCACTTCCATGTTAGTTTCACGAGAGAGCGGGAGGTTGCCGCTTGATTAAAATCGTTTAATGAACAAGTAGTTCCAAGTCAGTTTAATCACCATTCTATATTAATGTGCTGCTTTAATCACACACACACACACACACACACACACACACACACACACACACACACACACACACACACACACACACACACACACAGAGAGAGAGAGAGAGAGGTCGGAGATCGCAGATTGTGCTGCACACTAGAGGTCTGTGTAACCCCGGTTAAATGAAGTGTAATTGAAGGGAATTATTTAATTTATTCACAGTTTAGTAACATCATATTTATTTAATAAAAGTTGAAAAGAAGTGTAGAAGTTATTAAAGAACATTTAAAAATTAGTCAAATTATCCTATTTAGAAGATTGGTTATTGACCAATGAGAGCTCTTTGTCGTTGCGCGCCCTGCGTTTCGACGAGCATGCGCAATGACAGAAGAGACCAGCCTGACAGAGAAGAAAAGACGTGATCTGATCTTCGCGACCCAATTTAAAAGAAATATAGATTAAAAATCCTCCGAAAAGTGTACGAAAGTATTAGAATTAATTTATTTCGTGCCATCCAGTATCTGAAGAGGCCGATTGAATATTGTTGAATTACATTTTACTCGGTGAGTCAGCATAATATAAGCAATGGTAAAAAGAATGTATAAAAACTACATAAGATTCAAAATAGATATTTAGTTTCAGTAAACCATGTTTATTTCCCTTTTTCATTTGTATTTCGATCTAATTAGTTATAAATGTCATAGTGAACCGCGTGATTATTGTTCGTTGCAGTTCACCGACGCCATTGTTGGTCACGCACGAGTGTGTAAGAGACACGCGCCTGTGTAAGAGTAAAATTGAATATTGAGGTAAATAACTGATATATCATTTCTTATAAAAATGATATTTGTATGTGTTATTGTTTAATTTGATTATATCAGTCTAAGCGGTCATAATGAACCGCATGGTTATTTGTTCATTGCAGTGCACCGACGCCATTGTTGGTCACGTGCCTGTGTAAGAAAAAAACTATTGATAGAGGTAAATTAAAAATGGTATTTGTCTGTTTATTTGATTGTTTTGATCTTTCATGTGAAATTATTCTTGAATTCACTAAATGAATGTTCTGGTCTGTGATCAGGCCAGGTTTTTTTCCTTTGTGTTTTTTCTTTCTTTCTTGATTCTACGGATTCGTGATACTCCCGTGATCTTCTGTGACATCCTGTGAAATTTCACATTTGATGGCGAGCCAACCAAATCTGCTACAGAGGAAAAAGGACGACACATCACAAAGAAGAGGACAATATCCTTTCTTTCAATTATCAGCCTTGCTTTATGAATGCAAGACGATCCCAAATCTAAAGAACTGTTAAGTTCCCTTCCTTGAGGGAATAAAGAACGGGAAAAAAGAAACTGATCAGTACTTTACAGAACATTGAACTATTGATGGTGTATGGTTACCCATAACCCATTTGATTGACACCGAAGTCCTTATTGGGGCAGCTGTGATATTTTGAGAGAGAAGTTATTTCTTTTATTCATTTATTTGTATTTATTTTATTTCTTTCTGACATTGAAATGACCGGTCCGCGTATATTTTTGGGGTAAAAGAAGAGTGCACTCAAGGAAAGTTTTCATAGTTGATCCTTATTGTATATTGTTTGTATGACATTGTAATTTACTTTATTTTATTTTGGTTATTATTTCCACTTTGTATCAAAAGGAATAATTACATTTCAAGTTCAAATTTAACTTTGTGCCTGTCTGTTGTTTTTCACCACAACCCGCCACCTCCTTTACGATCTCTAAATCTTCTGATCAAATTAAATTCTGTCTGCAGTAACAGCAATTCAATTATTGCAAATTCCTTAGACACGTGTTACATCTGCACGTGCTCAAAACTGAAGCCCGAACCCGGCCCGTACCCGAGATCGTCTGACCCGACCCGAGCGGCACAGTTAAATTTAGAGCCCGAACCCGACCCAAAATCACCCCCCCGCCCCACAACGAATAACAAAGAAAAAAGGTTGCATTTCATGATTGCATGCAAAGAAACAGATTAATCAAGGCTCTGCCATTTCACAAACATTTACCAGTTATGAAAGTTTGTGAACATCAGGTCTGTGTCGCATACATTCTGCCGAGTTTATGAATTTTGTATGGACAAGAAGATGATGACCGTGCAAATTATGGTCATTTTTTGTCAGTTAAGGCTCGTTAGCATTCTGTCTACTTTAAATCAGACATAAGATCTTAAATAAGATTGTATTTATTTGAATGAATTAATCATTTATTTGAGAGAGAGACCGAGAGAGAGAGAGACCGAGGAAAGTTGCGCGTGCATGTGAACCTGCTTCTGCGCATGTCTCTCTACAAGCAATGAGGCTTAGTTACTTCAAAAACAGCGATTTTGCCGCCTCATTGCAGATAAATATAATGTTGTGACTTGCGAGTCAGTGGCCTGTCGAAGCTATTTTACTAATAAAAGTTTCCGTGCTGTTTGTGCGCGATCTCTGATATCTGTGTGCAATGTGTGTGCGTCTATGAAAGCAGCGAAGCCTCTGCATATAGTTTTGGTTTAGCTCCGAACCCGACCCGAGCCCGAAGCTATCCATTAAACATTAACCTGAAACCCGAAAGTATTTCGGGACCTGCGGGTTCGGGTCGGGTAGCAGACCTCTACTGCACACACACAGAGACTTGTTGTCAATGCTGCCCCGTGACTTATTTATAAAACAGCATAGATACTACTTCACTACATTATATTCCTCAGCAATGAGGTGGTAACATTGCTGTTTTTGAAGTAACTAAACACAGCTTCATTGTTTGTAGAGATACACACAGATGCAAGTAATGCACACACAACTGTAATCTCTCTCTCTCTCTCTCTCGATCGATCAAAAATTAATTCAAATTAATTCAACTTTATTTCCAGACTCAAGGTCCATTAGCAAGAAACAGACAATACAAACAAAAGCAGTACACATTAAAAAGACAATTATGCCAATACTTCCTCATAGAGGATTGATATCGCACTTCAGTAAGCCTAGGATTTGTCAACAACATTATAATAGTATTACGTGAATTGTCCAGCCGACAAATAAATGTATACATCAAATTACTCATTAAAGCAGGGAATGATTGTACTCTTGCTTTACAAAATAAATCACTTGCACTGCACCATCTTGGTTTTTTCAGCAGGATCCTCATACAATCTTTGTATGCAACCTGAAGCTTACATAGGCTCTCTTTCTTAAACTTAAACCACAAAGGAGCAGTACAAAAAGAAGTACAATATGCTCTAAAAAGGTCTATCTTTACCTCATTTGAACACATATAAAACTTTCTCACCAACATATTAGCTTGAGCATATAATTTACGACGTTGCCTATACATATCATCATCACTCATTTCATTGTTAATGAAATTACCTAAATATTTTACAGTAGTACATACATTTAAAACTTGCCCTGATAAATAAAAATCTGGGAAATTCAAATCTCTATGATCTTTGGTTCTACATATCATGGCAACACTCTTTTTAGTATTGTATTGCACATCATATCTTATCCCATAATCAAAACATATATTAAGCAACTGTTGAAAACCAGCACTACTTGGGGAAAAAACAACTAGATCATCAGCATACATATAGTGATTAACTGTGGTATTACCAAGCATACATCCAGTCCTACAGTCACTTAGTTCTTCTGACAATTCATTCATATATACATTAAAAAGAGCTGGTGAATGTAAACTTCCTTGGCGCACTCCATTACTTACTCTAAATGAATCTGAAACACAATTGCCCCACTTTATCTGCATACTTTGATTCGCGTACCAATATGTCAAAGTTCTTAATATACTATTAGGTATGCCCCTTTATATGCTATAATTCATTCAAATAACTGTGATCTTACCGCACTATTTAATCTCTGTGTCTGATATGAAGCGGACAGAATGCTAGTAGAGCTAATGAGCTGTAACTGACGAAATAACCATCATTTTTATTCTTCCAGTCAAATATTGTGCTGCAAACATCATTATCAGCTTTAACTTGTCAGTGCTGGCAAATGACAATGGTATAAGCGGGATAATGCACGATAACGATTAAAGGATTTTAATGCACTTCACTGAGGCGAAGCTAGCCGTGCATTATCCCTTATTTAGAGTCTCAATGTGCAGCTACACTAGGGTCATATTCCGGTGATATGTTGGGATGGAACTCATTTGGAATGTATTCCATTAATGATTATTTTAGAAATATTAAGTGTTCTTAGTGTTTTTTTATCAAAATTACATTAATTAAACTCTTCTTTTTATCTCATGAGCCTTAGGACAAAAAAGGATAATGCTGATAAATGTGCCTGTGTGATTTCTTTTGTATTACATTGAATGAAAGTCAATAGAGGGTCCAAAGCAGTATTGATTGGATCACACATTGACTTTCATTATACAGACAAAACAAGGCTTTTAAAGGTGCTTTCCCCCCAAAATATCAATTTTTTATGTTCCACAAAATAAAGTAATACAAGTTTGTAATTATTAGGACTGGCTTAAAAGAGTAATCTGTTTGTGAATCAGACTTCACTTACTGTGTTTTGTTGTTGTGTGACACTAACTAATCGAAAGATGTGTTTGTACTGTTTCGAGGTGCTCTTTCTCTTTCATTACAATCAATTTAGACCGCAAGCTTACAGCTCTGCTAAATATGATGTCTTTTGCTGTGGTGCTGTAGACACCCCTGTGGAGCGTCCGGGAAGCACTGTCAGAGTGTTTGAGTATGATGTTGCATCTATATCAGTGGCAGAATGCAGGCTGTGAACTGAATGTCATGAACATCATTCAAACACGACAGGCTGTGGTAAAATCAACTGGAGAAGCATGCACATGTTCACTTCAGAAATATTAGACCTTCTGTTCAGCTTTAAAATACGTTTTTAAATGATTTGATATGATTCTGCTGAGAATATCCTCTTGTTGAAGTTCTTCTTCACTCTGAGATAAAAAAAAAATAAATGCGGGAGCAATGCTATACTGAGTACGTTATTAAATATGTGCTGTATGCTATCCTCTCATTAACACAACAAACACACAACTCGTGTCTGATCTCAATGGTGTAGAAATGAGCCTGAAAAAATGTTCATGTCAAAAAAAGCAGAGCACTAGATAACATCTATCTATTATGTAATTGCTGGTATAAAGTTTTCTGGAAAGTATGCTTACCTGTTTAAAACCACCAAAATAAACTAAAATGTGCTTTCTGTTTTGGCCAGACTTTGTTTGAAATAATGTCATGTTAATTTCTTTGTTGATTTCTCTTGCTGTGGCCTAAATTCTAATCTTGCATGGATTGCATTGGACATGGCGGGAGCTATTGTAAGCCTATTTAAGAGAAATCTCTTTCTGCTTGCAGATTAGCATCTCTTTCCCATTTGGCTCAATTTAGTGACTTTGTGAGATCTGATTGGTTGCTTGTTGATAAGCATCTCTGCGTCCTTCAAAGTGATTCACTGTCCTGCAGGTGTATCGGTATCATCATAGGAACAAAGACGCCCCTGTCTCAGTCTGTCCTTGAAAGCACTCTATTGGCCAGTCAAGGACTCTCCGTTAACTTTCACTCATCGGAGGCACTTTACTTTCTCTATACGGAGCTGCAGCATAGAAATGACCAATTAAACCAATTAGGACCACAAAACCAGTCATAAGGGTCTTTTTTATTGAGATTTATACATCATCTGAAAGTTTAATAAATAGGGTTTCCGTTGATGTTTGGTTGGATGTTTGGGCAGTTGTGGCCTAGAGCGTTGGACTTGAAACCTGAGGTAACCAAAGGTTGTGGGTTCGAATCCCGGCTCCGGCAGGAATTGTCCACGACTGAGGTGAGACCCTTGAGCAAGGCAGTTCCCTGTGCCCACTGCTCCAAGTGTGTGTGCACTTGGATGGGTTAAATGCAGAGAACACATTTCACTCCTCATTATACTCTGTATAATTGTGTATGTGACAAATAAAGCTCATCTGAGCTTAATTTGTTGTTTATTAGGATTGGGCAATATTTGGCCGATACAATACAGCAATATGAGAATTTGGAATCTGAGGGTAAAAAAAATCAAAATATTGAGAAAATCGCCTTTAAAGTTGTCCAAATGAAGTTCTTAGCCATGCATATTACTAATCAAAAATGAAGTTTTGATATATTTACGGTAGGAAATTTACTAAATATCTTCATGGAACACAATCTTTACTGAATATCCTAAAGATTTCTGGTATTAAAAAAAAGTATTATTTTGACCCATACAGTGTATTTGAATACATACAATGTGATCTGCCATCATTGAATCAGTCCTCTGCACATCCGTCTGTCTGAAACTGTCTGGTTCAGCTCAACTACCAAATCTGACCTCAGAAGACTACATCGGATAGTCCGGACTGCTGAGCGAATCATTGATACAACCCTCCGCACTCTCCAAGAACTGTACTCATCCAGAGTGAGTGAAAGGGCTGTCAAAATCACTCTGGACCCTCACATCCAGCACACTCCCTCTTTGAACCGTTGCCATCTGGTCGACGCTACAGAGCACTGAGCACCAGAACGACCAGACACAGAAACAGTTTCTTTCCTCGGGCAATCCATCTCAGGAACACTTGACATTAAACATGGAACACACAACACTATTATACATTACTTATTCACCATATATACTTATTTTTTCATTTCAAGTTTGCACATTCCAGACCTGTACATACATTTTCTGTATTGTATATTGTGTTTTTGCTATTTTGTACATTGCCTATTTGTATATTGTTCTTTTGTCGTCTGTGTTCTGTCCTGTCACTGTCATTCTGTCGCACTGTGGAGCTTCTGTCACTAAAACAAATTCCCCGTCAGTGTAAACATACCTGGCAATAAAGCTCATTCTCTCTCTCATTCTCATGTAATAGTTGCCTTAAAGTCTCATAACACATGCTTGTAGTATTGCATCAATCCAAATGAAGTCCCAGCTGAAAAAAAACAAATGCTTGTCTGAATAATAGATGATCGGTCTAAAAGTAGAACTGAGAATGCCTTCAGTGTCTTCAGCTTCAGAATCATGGGAAAGAAATGCTAGGGAGGATTTCACAGAGAATGTGTTGTGCTTTTAGTACAAGTGACCTTATAAAGTTATGACATTTATTTCAATTTAGTTTTCCAGTTGAGACGAGGTCACAAGTGTCACAATCTTCTGTCAGATATTAAGTGAGTATGGAGACAAATTGTGCAAAAGCTGTTTTGAATAATTGTTGCAGTCATTAAAATGTATTACTGAATATGTCATTATATATCTATACTAGGGGTGGGCATAGATTAATTTTTTAATCTAGATTAATCTAGATTAATTTTGGAATTAATCTAGATTAATCTAGATTAAAATGGCTCATTTGAATTCTGCGAAGGCATTCAGAATATGTGTGCTACCCAAATAATGACTAAAAGTAAGTCTTTGAGCGGGTTTCTCAAGCCAGGTGGCGCATTAGACCAGGGCTCATCTCCTGTTTCCAAAATGCATCACAAACTGCTTGAAAGCTGTTCTACTGATAATTAGCGATGAAAATAAACTATGTTCAATAAGATGTACTTGTGTTTACTAACTGTTTATTCAGTTAAACATGAATTTTGAACTGTAGGCCTACATAAGAGGTCGTGATGAACTGTTTACAGTTTCCATTGGGAAGCTTCTTAAAATAAATTTTCCCTGAAGCAAACCCGGCGGCTTCATAGCTGCATCCATGTTGCACGTCACGTGTGATGTGGTAATTTCACAATAACGTTAGGCATACACACAGGTTCGAAGCAGAGGGTGACACGGGGTGAATTCTCAAGTTCACATGAGACCTAAAGCGCATCCTGTTTGCTTAAAAGGCGCAGCGTTTCGTTGTTATTCTGAGTGCACACAAATAAGCGTAGAGTCTTTACAGATTCGAAGATGTATTAGGCTACTTTTATCTGTATGACCAAAAATGGCGGAGATTTTAAGAGCAAGTGGCGCACGGAGCCTGTCCTGCGCAAGCTTCCACACAAATACTTCAATAGCGCACATTTCTCTAGGTTAACATCATATTGAGCGGCCATGTAAAGTTGCTACTACATCTTTCAGATGAAAAGCCATATTTGAGGTTGATGAATGATAGATGAGCGTTTGGATGTCCTGCCGATTGTATTACCACACAGACCAGCCGTTAACAATCTGTCCATCACGGACTGCGAGCCTCTAGTTCGAAGACTCGTTCTCGCCCCTACAGTGCAATTGACTGGGTATACATCTGCGCTAAAATATCAGGGTGAAAGTCATCATAGCTTGCGTAGTATAGACCCAGCTCCCAACCCAACTTTGAGAATAGATTAACGGCGATATTTTTTTATCGCCGATAAGATCTCGCGTTAGCAACACGTTAACGCCGATAGCAACCCACCACTAATCTATACAAATTATTGTTTGTTCAAATAGAATTTTCTTGTACATAGTTGTAGACATTTGAGCTACACAGCAAGTTTTAAAATATGAAAGAGAATTTTAGCTGAAAATTTGAATGGAAACAATTAGTAATTACCTATAACTTTGATTATTACACAGTATTTTAAAAGTTGTTGGAGTTTAGATGTGAATATAGCAGTACCAACTAAAGAAAGAATAAATGTATTCGCTTTGATTGTTTTAATCATTTTCAGTTTTCAGTTTGGGTTTTTTGGCCCGGTTTTGTCCTGGATTTCACTTTTGACCATAACCCTCCCCAAAAAAACCTTCAGTGCATGACTGCAGAGAACTGTAGGAGAACACTACAGTCTTTCATGCCTCCACATTTCTGCAGATGAATATCCGTGGTATAGATGGGCTTGATGGGTTTAGGGTTTGTTGAGTGGAGTTCAGCTCAGGTTAAATGTTTACTTTTCCCTGAACAGACCCTCGGTGAACACACGGACCCTCACTGTAAACACACCGACAGTACAAGTCACATAACAGTATACAACGCTACACAGGCGTCAGAGTACATGGGCCTTTTAAAAGCACACGCATAATTCATATTTTATTACCTATACAATTATTCATAAAGGTCACAAAATGTAGTAAAAAATGGTTATATTACAACCAGCTACCTTAAAATATTTAATGTATCTTCTTGTATTATTACATATAATAATAATAATAATAATAAGCTATATGATACAAAGTGTCATTTGTTTGAAACGAATGTAGCACAAATAGACTTCAAGCTAAATGTTTACATTTCCAATAGATATGATTTTATAAAGAAATACGGGCTGATTAAAGGTTATTGATAAGAGAAAACTTCTGCAATAATTGTTTTTAAACTAGCAGAACTTCTAATATTTGTATTTGTTAGAACCGCTGCATGGGGAAATGTAAAGTTATACTTCAAGGGTTTTCATTTATAAATGATCTTCTTTCACACGAACACTTTTGTTATCACTGTCTTTCTGCTTACTTTATTTCAACTGTCCATGGTTTACAAGCATCTGGATGTTTAGATTTGTTTAATTGTCTGAATGAAGCGGGCTGCTGGTGAGATTAATTAGCAAGAAGCTGCCAGATGGAGGACAGGAAACAGTATCACTCTAAGATCACGCACGCACGCACGCACTCTCACACACACACACACACACACACACACACACACACACACACACACACACAGAGATACATCTATCAGGATGATTAATCAAGCCTTGCACACTTGCCTCAACTCTCTACACCAGACCATTTGATTTTGTCTGTTTAATGTTCTGTCACATACGTCTGCTCGTGGCTGCTTTAGAGAGCAAATGTTTATCCTGTCTGATCTGCCAATTCAGAAAATGCCATGAGGCAGAAATATGATATCAAACATCATTAATCTCACACATTGTGATGCTCACCTCTCGTTTGATAACCACTAAACCTCAGGACAATATTGAATTCGGTCCTCTCTTTCCACACTTCTTATTTTGACATGTAGTTAAGAAATAGCTTTTACCTCTTAAGGAGCAAGGAAGCCTTATTAAATCATAAGAATTTCAAGTCTAGCTTGAATGAATGTAACTATTCCTGAACAGTTTTAATGTCAACATTACATTTCCGCTCAGGTGCTTTTCATGTGCTTTCGTTGTACTCGTTCCCCTGCTTATGTTTCCAAGCACGTCAGAGATGTTTTTATTGTTTGTATCAGGACAGTATAAATTCACTCCAGTTATCATCAACTGATCCTATAAGTTTCACATTTACACACGAAGTGTACATGTAGCTCATATGGTGTATGACCGCTTCCATATTAAGCCCAAGCTCATTGGAAAAAAACATGCCTATGATGACATTTCTGCAAAATTATTTTCTTCTAGCAAGTTTCACAAAATTTTCAAAGTGAAATATCCAGTGAGTCATTCAGTTTTATCCAAAACAGAGGAACGTGAATCTGTCAGGGTTCATTAATGCTTGATTATTGTTTGAAAATGATGCACCAGCTATGCTAAACCAACCTACCGATAATGTTAACAAATGCACAAACGTGCGATTAAAAACCAATCTGCAGAAGCAGCCGTGTCATTTTAGCTTGTATATATGTCTTTGAGATCTTTCATTGTGGCTCGTGCTTCACGGGACTCGTGCTCTGCGTTGCAAGTGCTATCAGGTGCTACAGAGCAAGTTTACTGCCGTAGAAAACCACATATGCTGCTGATTATGTAATGCAAACATGCATTAGTTTACATTTTTTCCACAGTTTTCCACATGTTCCTGTGGCTCAGTGGTAGAGCATTGCGTTAGCAGTGCAAAGGTTGTGGGTTCAATTCCCAGGGAACACGCATACTGACAAAACAATGTATAGCCTGAATGTACTGTAAGTCGCTTTGGATAAAAGCGTCTGCTAAATGCATAAATGTAAATGTAGTTTACAGATAATGCACTATAGTAAAAGTTTTTTGAGGTAATAAAGTAGTTTAATGCAAGGAACCACACAATAATCTTTATTAATTGATAATCTGCCTCTGTAATCATAATGTGTGTTTTACTATAGGGTTTATTTCAGCTGGACACTGCAGTGAATTGTACTGTAGGTAAGTAGGCAGAGGCATGTTTTTCCAGTGGGCCTGGGTTTTGCTTATATTCGGGCTTTCCATTGTCAGTGTTTGTTCACATTATTAAGAAAAGTCTCACAGTGTTCATTTTTTCAACATCTGTCTCGCTGAAAACTCAATGAGTCTGTATGCTCTGTATAATGTAGAAGATCTAAGGCTGGTGTTAAATTCTTAATTAAACAGTAGGGCTTACGTGTAGACCTTAATTAGAAGTTAATGAATTAATATTTTGTGTATACTCGCTCAATATATCTACCCACTAACTTGATCTGTGGCCTGATTTAGCCTACTGCTACATGGCAACTATGGAAAATACAAATAAATACAAATCACTTGTTTTTTGGGTAAATCGTCATACAATTTGAGTTATAATAAGGCCACTGAATTTATACAATTTCATACAAAGCTGGAATACAACACTGATCTCAGGCTTTTTCTTTTTTTTCTCATTACTTGTGCTGGTTTTAAAGTTCAAATTAAATTATTATGAAAGTTGTTAAATATTAACTATTAAGTTATTATTACATTTTTTAAATTCTAAAAGTTTAGTTTGATATTAAATTGGATTTTGAATCCCTCAAAGTGAACTTATTATCTGTGTGACACCGTGGTTATGTAAAACACGACACATGTACCATAATATGATCATAATATGATCTGGTGTGTTTCTGTGACTTTATTGTTGCCTTACGAAGGGGAGCACAAACGCTCAGAAGCTGTTAGACTTGGACACCGTCTTAGCTGCAGAACTTTATCGAGCTAGTGTGCTTAAGGTCATCCTGTGGGTCAAGTTTTCTCTCAGATCTGCCAATCTGACAAACTGCCAATCCGTTAAACTTTGACCTCGTCTCAGCGTCTCGTTCGCTCTGTTAGGGTCTCTTTACCTTCTCATCCATCCATCATGTCTCTCTTTGTCTCTGCCAACCTTCAGCGTTTACCTTCCTCTTTCCTACTTAACACCTTCATCAATATTTCACCCGCAGCACAGCACTGTCTGCGCTCCAGAGTAAACCGTGACTGTCTGAGTGTGTTTACATGGATTCTGCATTCAAAGCTTTCAAATCACATAGATTTATGATCTAGCCCACATAAATGTTTGTTCAAAGCTGAAATTTGTAATGTCTGCGCACATAACGTCACCAAACAGAATCACAAAAGGCTTTTCAGACAGGTTTCCCAAACATTTCCCCTCCCATTTTCCATTGGTTAACCTAACTGATAGTCCCTCCCTAAGCTCACGCCATTGGTTGAGATGATGTTAGTCTTTCAGGATGCTCAGAAACACTTTACATTTTGAAAGTGCCACAGAGACACTCTTTCTTAAGGAAAAAAACAGCTTTACTGTTCATTTGCAAAACTTAAATTTCATTTTGAAACCCATTCAATTGAAACCTTCTAAAGATGACATACAGTAGTGACCTGTGTTTAGCTCGGCTGAGTTAAGCTGGCTCATCAGGAGATTCATCTGGTTAAGATGACCTCTGGCTGCAGGCGTTGAGCTTTGATTGGTCGCTGTATCTCAGACGGGTGTTTGGATTGGTCCCCGAGAGGTTTGCTGAATGCTGTCGTTTGTTGTGGTTTTAAATGAACAGGTTTTATGTGTCATAACAGTGGCGTGTGCTGCTGAAGTGGGGGAGTTTATGAGTTAAGCAAGGAAAATAAACTCATGTCAGCAGCTATACTGTATGTTGTGGTGTTGAGCAGGTACATTGTAAATCTAAACTAATGTGAAGTAGATCTTTGCTTTCTGCTTTTGCACTCATATTCATAAGTTGTTGTTTGTTTGTTTTGGAATAATTATGTTATGCTGAAGATAATTGCATTTATTTGATAAAAATACAGTAAAACATAATGTTGGTTTTATATTATAATATCACTATAAAACAATGGTTTTCTATTGTAAAATGTCATTTATTTCTGTGATCAAAGCTGAATTTTCAGCATCATTACTCCAGTCTTCAGTGTATCTCGTGATCCTTCAGAAATCATTTTAATATGCTGATTTGCTGCATATAAGAAACAGTTATTATTATAATCAATGTTGAAAATAGTTTTACTTCTTCATACTTTTGTGGAAAGCGTGATACATTATTTTCAGGATCGTGTAACGAATAAAAGGTTCAAAAGAACTGCATTCATTTGAAATATAAATATTTTATAACATTATAAATGTCTTTACTGTCCCTTATGATCAATTTAGTGTGCCCTTGCTAAATAAAAGTATTAATTTATTTATTTGAGTATTCATGTCCCAGGAAGAATAGGACAGTGTGTCACTATTGTGTGGCTTAAAACATAACAAAAACATGAATCACATTAATATGATGTTTATCACATCACCACTTATTTTCTCATTTTTATGCAGCGCTGAATCAGTCTTTGTGTTTTAGGGCTTTTTTATTTAGGTCATCTAAGTGCAGACTCATCAGAGCCACTTCTATGAACCGCTGTACTTGACAAGAGTGAAGTGAATCAGAGAGAGATGATCCCGGTTTACTCGTGAACACATTTAACAGCGTTTCAGATGCAAGCCCATTATAGTATGTATTGAATAGTGACACGTATTGTGATATGCATTATATAGTGGGGCAGTTGGTAAAGGCCAAACCTACTGTATTTGAATTGTTGTTGTTTTAGCAGCAGTATATCCAGAGGAGTCTGTCTTTGTGTGAATATTGCTCTGAGGTCTTTTTGTTCTGCTGCTGATGGTGGGATCATATCACACTCCGGGAGGTTTGGGTTATATCACTTTCACACATTTGATGAAATATCTCTACAATTCAGAGAAACTTCAGAGCAACTTTCTAAATATGAACAGGCACAAAATAAACTTACAAACTGACTGCATAGAGTGAGATTTAATTTCACAGTTAGATGTCATGTTTTTCAGTTATGTTTATTAGATGTATGTTTTTTATTAAACCGTTAAAATACTAAACATCAAACATGTCAACTGTCCAAAAGTATTCAATTCTTGAAAAGGAAACATTATTAAACATAGTAGTTTGACATAAGAGTGTATTATTATTATTATTATTATTATTGTTTCTTAGGAAGAACATTTTCAACAAAACTAAGTTACTAACTACTAATATTTAAACATTTGATGTGCCTAATAATTCACTGAATTATGAGTATGAGATCATTTGAAATTTTTGAAGTATGAGATCATTTGAAATTTTTATGGAAAGCCAAAATTAATTGAGGTTGTTAAATGTCATGTGGTGTGACTCCCCAAAAAGGTATTTATGATACTGTACATACACACCATGGATTTTTTATTATTTTTTAAACATACCTCGGAGTCATTAAATTAAAACTTGCCTTTTAAAAAAATGTATTTAACCACACGACACCAACATGAACAGTTAGACTATATTTGAACAGGATTTCCTTTCGAGTAAAATCTGAGTCTGTTATTATTTGGAGCTTGTAAGGTTTTGACGTGAATGACGTGTTCTTGATGAAATGGGCTCCACACAGGTCCATGCGTGCTTTAGTAGCTTTACTGAGATCTGCGTTCAGATTGAATCGTGCACGCTTCGGACACTGAAGACCTGTTAAAAGTTTAAGAGCAGAGTAAAGGCTCATTGAAAAGTCAAGGCCTTCCCATCTGTCTGCCCAACCCTTTACTGCCCACACGTACAGTAAGTGTTTACTGGCCTAGCTTGAGCTTGTGCGTGTCCTGAAATGTTTCTTGTAGGTGGGTGGGTGTTACCTGAACTACAACAAATTTGTGGTGTGCAATTTGGATCCGGTACTAATGGGAGGCCATGTAATTGTTTCTTTTGGTGTGACTGTGATTTTTTGTGTGGATGGCCCCTTGAAGTATTTCCACACCCACCTTCCACACTGAAGACCTGTTAAAAGTTTAAGAGCAGAGTAAAGGCTCATTGAAAAGTCAAGGCCTTCCCATACTTCCAAGGTGGAAGTATTTCCACACCCACCTGGCCCAGACACATTGGCACCAGTCTTACAATACTGTACAAACTGTATGTGCTATTGCCCTACACCTAAACTTAGCCCTCACAGGAAACTTTGTGCAATTTTACTTTCTCAAAAAATATATTTTTGTATGATTTATAAGCCTTTTGAATTATGGGGAACACTGAAAATGTCCTCATAAATCACCTTCTCCCTGTAATACCGGTGTCATACCCATGTCATTATACAAATTTGTGTCCTCATAAACCACATAAACACACACACACACACACACACACACACACACACACACACACACACACACACACACACAGAGAGAGAGAGTTAGCTTGTTTATATAGTGCATGCAAAAACCAAATATTATAATTAGATTAAGCAACAGTAATAATATGATTCTAGTCCGATTCATCAAGGTGGTCCTCAGTCTGTAATTAAAAGCTTGTGTTTTAGACTTGCACTTTATAGCAAGTGTGACTGTATAATAGCTAGCTTGTTTGTTTGTTTTTTCTTGCCTTTGCCGGGTGTGCATGTGTGTTTGTGCATTAGTGATATTGTGTGTCTTTGTAATCCCTTATAAATCATCTCCTTTACATTTCTGCCCTTGCATCAGCCATGTTTCTCTCAATACTGTCCATCTGTTCCCTAATGCTCTGCTCGAGCCGGTACAGAGTAGGCAAAAATGACTAAAGTAGCCATTTCATTTCTCAACCTGAGAGAAAGACCATCCAAAACCATAGGAAGTCCTCTGGAGGGGGAGACGGAAGAGGAGAATAAGTGAAAGAGTGCTTCTAATGGGTCCTGGTGTACCGCTAACAACCCTCATCCTGACCCTAAAACCTAAAGAGATAAGCTGGCATAGATGCCATAAACCAGAATTATTGGATCACTTGCATCTGCATATAATGTTGTTTTGCCCTGGCTAATGCCTGTCCATTAGGCTGTTGGAAATGGATGTCTCACTCATATGGCTACAGATGCTCAATACTCAGGTTAGTGTGCTCTGTATTAATCTGTGATTCTGATGAAAGAGCCTGTAGTGCAGTGGGTTGCAGACATGCAGTGCAACAGGTGACGTCAGGCAAAAGGGTTGAATGATCCATGAACCTGGAGAAGTGAAAATGACACGGAGAGATCAGTTTGGCCAAGTATTAACATGAAAGAAGCAAGATTATTATAGTTACCTAGAACCAAAACCACACACAGACACACAAATATTACTTGAAATAAAAAACCTTTACATTAATTTTATTTCAGCTAGTTGCCAACATTTCTAATTTAATAAAAATGACAAAAACATGCAATAAAATGACTGAAAATTACTAAATAAAAAATCATAATTTAATCATAATTTTTTCCAGTGATATTTTATCTCATGTCCTCCACGACGGAGTCCGTCCACCGCTTCTTGGGTCTTCCTCGCGGCCGGCGGCCTCCAGGGTCGAGACGGAGCGCTGTTCTTGCCACGGAGTCCTCGTCACTGCTTACTCCCACACAGAAAAATCATCAAATGATCTGATGTTTTATCTGAAACAGTTTTCTGAATGTTAAGAAAATGTAATGTAAGATGTAAGAATTTTTTTTAAGAAAAAGGTAGAATATCTCAGAATATCAGAAGACCATAGTTCACCCAGTCGCCCTCTATGGCGCTGAATGTTGGCCCACGCCCAAGAAACATGAGTTGGCCCTCCACGCAATGGCAATGAAGATGCTCCGGTGGATGCTTGGGCTGACCCTCCATGACCACATAAAGAAAGACGATGTCAGGTGACGACTCCGAGTAGCTGCAATAACGGAGAAGATGCGGGAAGCACGCCTAAGATGGTACGGCCACACCATGCGCAGTGACGAGGACTCCGTGGCAAGAACAGCGCTCCGTCTCGACCCTGGAGGCCGCCGGCCGCGAGGAAGACCCAAGAAGCGGTGGACGGACTCCGTCGTGGAGGACATGAGATGGGCCTAGCCCCGGATGACGTCACAAATTTTTGAATGAGTAGCATTGTTGAACTTTAACTTGTGAGAAGCTTGTAGCTTGGCAAGCTAGAGCTTGAAAGTAGTGTCCCAAAATCTGGAGCTGTGTGTATTTGACTGAGGAAGCGGCTCATTATGTTTACTATAATCCTGTTATCAGTGCTGAACTCTAATATAAAGGTTAGCGTCTGTGTGATCAGTTGGTCTAGTCAGAGTGCATTATGGGAGTCCTCCCAAGACCAAATGAACCATCATGAACTGAGATGTTTTGAGGTCACTTTATAGCAATTGTTCTGTTTTTCACCTTCATGATCAAAAGTGCTTTTGTACACTCTCCCCAGATCTCATGTGCTCTATATAAAGATATGATGTGTACTTATGGATTGTATTTGTCATGTGCAGCTTCAGGATGTTTGGTCATTTATCGTTTTAGTGTTTATCTTTATAATGTAAGGGTAATTTACCCCCGAGGAATATACAAACATAAGCAATAATAGTGAAGGGAAGTCATACTCCCTCTTCCTCTGCTGATGAAGCAAAACGATAAGCTAAAAATCATAGGGCATGATAAATAAAGACTGCTGACAGAGAAAGAAAGCAGGATCGGGGGAGAAATCTAAAGAGGATTTCTACACGCATACAAATTGCTGTCCTACAGTTAATTCAGATTTTACCCTGATTACTCGAGTCTTATTTTAGTTTTAGCTTTGGAGCTGTTACTCTTTTCTAAAACCCTGCCTAGACAGCATTTTAAAGCTGCTCCAAAAGGAAAATCAAAATGATGCTGCCCTCTGATATCCCAGAATGCATTGCTGAGCATGATCAGGAAAAATCATTGACGATGGTGGCCTAGGAAAATGTAATTCTGGGACAGATATGGTGGAAATGGTCATGAACAGTTAATTATAAAATGTTTTTTGGTGCATGAAATTTAATATATTGGCTCTTTCTCAGCAGGTGGACTGTTTGTCTGCTTGTTCAGATACTTAATTTGAGACCCAGCTATTTTCATTTGCACTCTCTGCTTGAAACTCTCTTGTTATCAATCATTTTTCCGCATACGGTTTTCTTCCCTTTACACACTCTGTTTCCCAGCATCCTCCTCTGCTGTTGCATCTCTGTGTGTGTGAGAACAGAAATAGCTGCTCTTGAGTCAAACATGTCCTGATGCTTTCTGTTAACATGACTTACAGTTGTGAGCAATGACAAGCATCCATTATTGGATTTCTCCGTCTGTGTCGTTAGTTTGTTTCAGGTTGTGGATATAAGGTGATGTTGACAGAACAGAATTCATCAGATGTTTAGCGACTGTTGATTTAAAACACGCATCACCATCAGCTTGAACGTACAAGCTATGCTTATGCTCACAATCAAACCGATCTGTTGTTCTCTTTTCGTTCTTCTGTATTGTGAGGTTTCCTCATTTGTAAGTCATTGTGGATAAAAGCGTCTGCTAAATGAATAAATGTTAATGTCATTTAATGTCATTGTAGGAAGGGGACAAGGTTTGGTGCATCAGTCGTTGACTGGATGTTGGATGTGTCTGTCACACTCAAAAGATGCAGCAGATGAACATGCAGTTTAAGATGAATGAAGAAGCCCTGCATACGTCACCAGAGAGAAGTCTGTCTTTTAACTGGAAAATGCACTTATGAGACTTTGATTAAACATTACTATGAGATTCCTTTTTTTAAAACAAACGGTCATACATTATTTTAAGGTCCAACTCTCGATATTAACAACCATTAACTATGACTTTTGCCTCAATAGACTACAAATTTTCTGATTATTAATAGTTAGTTAGGTATTTGTTCAGTTTAGGTGTTGGGTAGGATTAGGGATGTAGAATATGGTCATGCAGAATATGTGCTTTATACGTACACTCTCAGAAATAAAGGTACAGAAGCTGTCACTGGGCGGTACCTTTTCAAAAGGTACACTTTTGCACCTGTTGTACCTAATAGGTTCAAATATATACACTTTAGTTTGAGTATATATGTACCTTTTGAAAAGGTACTGTCCCAGTGACAGCTTTTGTATCTTTATTTCTGAGTGTACTAATAAAAACAGCCAATACAGTATGTTAATAACAGATATGCTAAGAAGCAACGAGTCAATAGTGAGAATTGGTCCCTATGCTAAAGTGTTACCAAAGAAACACACGGATGATGGATTAATTGCTTGCAAGATCTGTAACATGCATTTAGACAAAAAAAAGATAAGATAAGAAGAATTTTAAATTCATGCCGACTTGAAAGATTACTTTTTGGGGCCGCTGTGCAAATGTGAGAGATGTTTGAACAAACAAACATAGAAATGCTTTGTAACAACGTTAACTCCATAACTCAAGCTCAGCATAAATCATAACACGTTTCATTAATCAAATTCTTGTCTGATATTCAGCAGGGTGACTCCACCAAAAGATGGAAAAAAATTAGCTTTACACCCTGTCGTGGCAGAGAGCTTCCCATCTAGACAGCAATTCTGGACATCCTATATATGTTACAATACTGTAAAAAAAGTTGAGGCAACTTAAAATTTTAAGGCAACCAGCTTCAGCAGATTTTTGAGTTTTCTCAACTTGTTTTTTAAGTTTATACAATCAAAAAGTTGATAATTTCCTGCAAAAATAAGTTAAGAGAACTCAAAAATCTACTGAAGCTGGTTGCTTCAAAACGTTTTTACAGTAAAGTCATCTGAGCTAAAACTATCCACAGTGCTGTCTAGGTATAGGTTTGGAGAGGCAGCCTCGGGAGCGGTGTGTGTGTGTGTGTGTGTGTGTGTGTGTGTGTGTATACACGCATGTTGTTGTGTGTGTGGTTCTGGTGTTCCTTATTTCCCCACAAACCAGTAAATATTGACCTTGTGGGCATATTTTTGAGAAAACGGCTTATAAATCATAATGTAGCTTGTTGAAAATCTAAAAGTGCCTGTAGTTTTGTGTGAGGGTTAGGGTAAGGGGATAAGAAATATAGTTTGTACAGTATAAAAACCATTACACTTATTGATTGTCCCCATAGAACATGGAAACTCAACGTGTGTGTGTGTGTGTGTGTGTGTGTGTGTGTGTGTGTGTGTGTGTGTGTGTGTGTGTGTGTGTGTGTGTGTGTGTGTGTGTGTGTGTGTGTGTGTGTGTGTGTGTGTGTGTGTGTGACCAAATGTCACAAACACACACCTGTGATCCCCATGAGGGAACCATGATTAAAAATAGTAAATTATGTTTATCTGAAAGTGTAAGAATGCAAACAGGTTTTCTGTAAGGGGTAGGTTTAGGGTTATGGTTGGGTTGTTACTTGTTAGGGGATAAAAATATTGTTTGGTTAGTATAAGTGTAATATAAGTCTTTGGAAATTCCCCACAATTCACAGAAACAACTGTGTTTGTGTGTGTTGTCTTGTTTTTCTGTCCTGGTGGGGACTTAAACCTGAATACACACTGACTCATGAGGACTCTTGTCTCTGTGGGGACATAAGTTGAGGTCCCTGTGGGCAAACAAGTTTATAAATCATACAGAGTTTAGGTCTAGGGCAATAAACTATACAGATTGTACAGTATAAAAAATATATATTTATGGAGAGTCGCCACATGGATAGTAAACCAGACGTGTGTGTGTGTGTGTGTGTGTGTGTGTTTGTGAATGAGAGCAAAGGTACAGTGTGTTTGTTCAAACCTCTATGGATCTCAGGGAGCTAATTCCGTCAAAAAAGGAAATAGATACTGATGCAAAATTATTAAGAGCAGAATACTGTTCCCAAAAGCATAGAAACATGTAATGATGTCAGTCCATGAGTCCATGAGATTCACGTGTGAAAGAATCACACAGCAGCGTACACACTGAGACACCTCTGCAGTCAGACACGTCCTGTTGAGCGTTTGACACACGCTCTGACGGCTCTCAGGCAACAGTTTACAGCAGCACAGGAACACTTTCCTCCTTTATTTCACCCGTCTGTCTTCCTCTCTGCAGTCTAGACCGACAGTCAAACACAAATCCAGATGACAGAAGTGAATTCACTCGAAACACACACACACTCTTGTTGAAGCCCTACAGAGTGCGATGTTACACCCTAAATGTGTCACGCTTCTCCAGTATAAACTTTACACAGTAGCCGTATATGATATGAAAAATGTTTCATTTGTCAGCCATTGACTCAAATTATTATGCTGATCATTTGTAATGAAAACAAAGTATTACATTTGAGAAGAATAACTTTGATTCGATATTCAATAACATTTTCTATACCAACATTAAGGGCATAACATTTGGGATTTTTATTCAAGTATACTGTAACAAGGCATGACAGTAAGGTATGTTTCTATATTAAAGAAAGTCCAAATATTCCTCACAGAAATAATATAAGGAAACCTGTAAAATGGACAAAGGCATCATCCAGCTATCGCTGTCACGGAGTAAAAAGAAGGTAGAAACACTTTTATTGATAAAGCATGAAGACAATAAACACATGACTGAAACAATACTATGTAGTCAGCCTGTGTTCTTCATGCCATCTCAGGACATTGCATTATATAATCATATAAAATGATATATTTCTGCCTCATTCTGTGATAAGAAGCAATATCAGATCACAAAAGCAATTTAATTCAAATGCTCGACTGATGTTATGAAGTGAGTTTGGGGTAAAAGCGTGTATTTTGTTGGACTACAGGCCTTGTGTGTGATCTCAGAGAGAAAAGAGAAAGCACAGCTGGTTATTATCAATGCATTGATGCTGTGTGGAAAGAGTATTGAATCTGTTTCAGTTATTTCAGTATCAGTTTCAGTTTGATGTGCACTGAAAAATAGATATTTTTGACAACACTTCTCCACACTCATTTGTATATTAGTAGAAGCTTCTGGGGCTGGTTGCACAAGCTGTGCTTCTGTTAGTTAAAAGTAGTTCTCGGCACAAAGTTACAATGTATCTTGTAAGTATTGTATGTACCATTAAACCCCTTTGAAACTTACATATTTATGGAAATCTCTGCACTGAGGATCACACACTTCTAGACTTTCAAGTCTTTCCAAACACAGCAGAAACCTGTGCCATTGTTAGTAGGAGATGCATGACAAATGAAAACCAGAGGTGTCCTGCCCATACACACAGGGGCACGTGCCCCCTCAGATTTCTGAGCCAAATGGATTTTTAAAACAGCTTCCAAATGATGACTTTTGCCAAGCAACCAAAATCAGCATGTCTGTGTCCAATATCTGTATCAGGTGCGGCGTGTTTCTGAAGGACTTTCTTTGAATAGTCACTTATTCACAAAATGTACCATCAAACGCAAAGATAAGGTGCTGTTTTAAACTTGTGGTGTCCAGTGCTTATAGTGTTTTAAATTCATTTGTTTCTATAAGTTACAGAATATATGGAAAACCGAATCGGTGCAGGATAATTAAGACTATTATTATTCTGGTATAGCAATAGTAAATGTGGTACTAGCCTATAACAATATATGTTTCAGATCCTAATTTAAATGTGTATATAATTGGATCTGAAGTCACCCTGCTATTTATATTGATTCAAAATATCAGACATGTTTGAAATCCTCTGATTGGATGGAACTGTTGACTGAAACTGATGTCAAAACCTGATCACGTGGATGGATTAAAAGCATGATTTATTAGTGATAAATCTTAAACTATCGTCTTCTAAGGGCTGCCGTTTAGACTTCGGTATATTATCCCATTGAAGTTTCTTATCCCAAGATTAAGCTTCTATCAGAATATGTCAGTCCCACTAAAAAGGTTGAAAGACCTCCTGTAACGTGTGTCCTTCTGCTGCTTTTAGATTGTAGTGGTGGATTAAACAGACCAAAGATTAACGTTACAGTGAAGGTTTTATATCTTCTGAGGATTATTTGAGCAGGTCAAGACACGTGAATGCGTGAATAATGATCAACAATCACGCATTTTCACCAATGACACATTTAAAAGAAATTCTTATCCGACATGATAAACAGACTTTTAAACATTAAAAATGTTCTTGTCCCTCATGTCACTCCCAGCCTTACTTTTTTCACTCTTTTCCGTGCGATCACAATGTATCAGGATTGAGGCTTTCAAGCTTCAAAAGCACTCAAAAGCACTTTAAAGGACCATAAATGTGTTTCAAATGACTTATGCACTATATTTCTAGTCCTGCCGTGTCAGACCAAAATTTGAGCAATTGTTTGGAATCTAATCTTGGTTTGTAGTTTCTGACAAACATCTCCCATTAATTAATGAAAAAAATATAAATATCTTGTAGTAAACACCACAATTTGTGCAAAACCGGGGGTTACTTGTATACATTTTTTCAAAACCAAATAGGAACAGGAATTAGCTTTTTTGTTATTTTGAAGCTTAACCACTACATGCAGTCCTCATTCACTTTGATTATACTGAAAAGAGTGGCCAGGATATTCAAGAAATCTCATTTTGTATTCCACGGAAAGCTGTACATGTTTGGAGTCTCATGGGGCTAAACAAATAATTTTTTTGAGTGAACTATTCCTTTAAAGTACATACTTTCCCAATGCCAGAAAGTGTGTACTCCTGCACTATGCATTCAAAGCAGCCTAGGTGTTATAGATGTTTTCCAGTAGTGTAGTGGTAAGTCAAGTCACTATTATTTGTATAGCGTTTTTAACAATGCAAATTGTGTCAAAGCAGCTTTACATCAGCTTGATATAAAGCTGGGTGGCTTTCCATCAACTTTACAGTATTTAAGGGGAAATAGTGTTACTCTCCTCTGGACAGACTAAATCATCAGTTTAAATCTAGACTTAAGCGGAGTCAGATTGTGCAGCATGTAACGCAGATAACAAACACCAGAAAAAGCTTCTCATTGACCGGCGCAGATACAGTATCTCTATACAGTGATTGAGGCTTTCAAAACGTCCTAGAATCAAACTTTCCATGTCGTTTCTTCTTCTCCACAGCTCATTCATACATCTGCAGCTTGGTGCTGGTTTACGTATGTGTGTGTTTGCTTGTTTGTGTTGGAGCAGAGCTTCATGAATGAGGCTTATTCAGTTTCTCCTGGTCTGAAGCTCAGGAAAGTCAGGAAAGTCAGGAAAGTCACTGTAACTATCATATTTTCACAGGCGTGCATGTACATGCCTGTGGACAATTGAACACACTGTGACTGTCAGAGTTATCTATGAAGCCTGTTGTCTGTGTGACATCAATCTGTCTGCTCTTCTTTGTGTGCATAAGCCCTTCATCTGCCTGTTTCACTTCACGAGAGAGTGAGACAAAGATGAAGAGGGGAAACGTGCAGCAGGGCAAACAAACAGCCCCATCTGAGCTCCAGGCCTGCCCAGGGGAATGACCTGCTAATGTGTCCCAGCACTGGATACTCCTCCTGGGGAAGCATAGACAGTTATCTCCCTGTGCCAGGCTGGAGGGTTTCAGGTTTTGCAGTGAAACAGATCTCTGTCCATTAGTCAATATAAAGTCAATGCTGCTACAGGCTGCACTGCAGAAGCACTTGATACAAAGAGAAGCTGAAAAACAGGCTTTAAAATCACTCTACGTACCAGTTTGTGATAGATGTTTGAAATTACATATTAAATACATGTGAACCATGCACAATATACACTTTTTTTATATGCAAGGAACACCTGGATGACCAACACATGCATAATGAGTATATGCGATTTACTTCTATTGTTTGTATTAAAAAAAAATTATAATGACTATAAAACACCATCACAATATTTTTTTCTATTCTAATACCTGATGGTGCTAAAAACATATAAGAGCAATAAAAACGTTATGAACAACCCTGACTTTAAAACACACTATTTATTTCATTTATAATAATTTTATCGTTGAGGATGTTTTTCCTTTAACTAACATCATGGGACCATTTTGTCCTGTAAGTAGAGCGGAGTAAATGCAGACAAACTACAGGGAATGCGGCTGATAACTGAGACCTCTGCAGCCCAGTGCTTACAACAAGCCAAGGGAGAGATACATTGATAAAAGTACAATGTTGAAGAGGTGCAGGTCAGAGAAATGGAGAGCTATGAAAAAGGAGTGAATAGAAACTGATTACAAAAGAAAAGAGGACCAAAGCGATCTCTTTAGAGCTCCTAAAGAGTAGGGCTGTTGATGCAGCTGGTCAGGAGTCTGCTGAATAGCTGTGGTTTTCCTGTCTGTACCCGACTCCTGGGGAAAGAGTTTCAGAACCCACTCACTGTGTCACAAGACCCCCATTACAATCATCCTGGTCTCTGCTCTGGCACAGCTGATTGGGTTAAAGCGGTTTAGCTCTAATGGTTGGAGGGTTGGTATTTCCGGTAGACTAATCTAGTTCATTTAACTCTGAGTGCTCTGAAAACACTTGTCTGTGTTAGTAGACAAGCATTTTAACCAAACAAAAAATATGCATTACACAAACACCCCCTTAGCAAAGCCAAATGCATGGACTGTTGTTGGTAATTCTAGCTTTACACTTTAGCTTCACAATGCTCCAGCTTCACATGGAACGCTCTAGCTCAGTGATACTATATTTCTGTGATATCACAAACTCCGGAAAACAACGCTGTAGTCCAAACAAGCCATTCATTGTAGTTCTTGAAAAGGGCTTTTTTTAAAACGAAATATCTCCCTTTGAGAATTGTAACTTTCTAGATCTTTTTATGCCCAAACATACACACTACACACTGACTAAAATTAAAAAAGTGAAAAAGCATGATAGGACCCCTTTCCCCTAGGTGCATGTGTGTGTGTGTGTGTGTGTGTGTGTGTGTGTGTGTGTGTGTGTGTGTGTGTGTGTGTGTGTGTGTGTGTGTGTGTGTGTGTGTGTGTGTGTGTGTGTGTGATCACTGTGATTAATGGCAAATCAAAAAGCAGCCGGGCTTTTTAACGTGCTCTAGCTCTTCAATAAAAGCTTTATACTGTGCTGCGATTTGCTCTTTAAAATTTACCACAAAACCACAAGAGCATTCAGCATGAGCTAATGACAGTCAAGTCAAGTCAAGTCACCTGTATTTATATAGCGCTTTTAACAATACAAATTGTAACAAAGCACTGCACAATATCAAAATAGGCAAAATGTGTCAGTAATGTAAAATGACAGGATTTAACACTCAATTATCTGCTGAATGCATTTCATTATTGAATTTAGTAATGGCATTGTCCAGCTTAGTTCAGTTTATAATATCTGTGCAATCAAGTCGATGATTGTGCTGGAAATGAAGTGTCCCCAACTGAGCAAGCCAGAGGCGACAGCGGCAAGGAACCAAAACTCCATCGGTGACAGAATGGAGAAAAAACCTTGGGAGAAACCAGGCTCAGTCGGGGCCAGTTCCCCCGGCCAGACGAATCAGTAGTTTGTTCCAACTGCAGCAAAGTCAGAGTGTAAGTGGTCCACTGGTTCCAGGGGTCTTTCCCCGATGGATGTCTAGGTGACGAGGTCCTCACTGGAGATCTGTCTCTGGGGCTCATCTATGTGTCCTAGACTCCGCTGACGGTCAGGGCTGTAGAGGTTGTCTCCAGGTGCTGATCCTCCATTTATGGCAGACTTTGGTTAAGTCAGTATAATCGCTGATGGTTGGCTTCCTCTGAGGTCCTCGGAGGGGTTGTCATCGTCTCTTCTCAGGTGTTCGGTCATCTCAATCGTTTAAGGGTAGGATCCAGACTGAAGCTTGTGTAATTCCTAGCTACCACGGGATGTTAACATAGAAACAGTAAGACAATTAGCGTAGCAGTTGTTCCATCCAGGAATATCCCTGGATGAAATTATTAGTATAACCCAAGCTAAAGCATAATAATGTGCATTTGTTCAGATAGACTGGCAGTACAAGATTGTGAGATGAATTATATGAATGCTTGACTAAAGAGATGCATCTTTAATCTAGATTTAAATAGAGAGAGTGTGTCTGAACCCCGAACGTTATCAGGAAGGCTATTCCAGAGTTTAGGAGCCAGATATGAAAAAGTTCTTCCTCCTTTAGTGGATTTTGCTATCCTAGGTACTACCAAGAGTCCAGAGTTTTGTTCCTTAGGGAGCGGGTTGGATTGTAGCGTGATAGAAGATTAGTTAGGTATGCAGGAGCTAAATCATTTAGGGCCTTATAGACAAGTAATAATATTTTGTAACTGATACGAAACTTAATAGGTAGCCAGTGCAGAGACTGTAAAATTGGAGTAATATGGTCATATTTTCTTGACCTGGTAAGGACTCTAGCCGCAGCATGTTGTACTATCTGTAGCTTGTTTATTGAAGATGCAGTGCATTACAATAGTCCAGTCTAGAGGTCATGAATGCATGAACTAACTTTTCTGCATCAGAAACACTTAACATGTTCCATAGCTTGGAAATGTTTCTAAGATGGAAGAATGCTGTTTTTGTAACATTGGAAATATGATTTTCAAAAGATAGGTTGCTGTCTAATATAACACCCAGATTTTTAACTGTGGAGGAAGGAACATTACATCCGTCTAGTTGCAAATTGTAATCCAAGATATTCTGTGTACTGTTTTTAGGTCCAATAAGTAATATCTCGGTCTTATCTGAATTTAATAGGAGAAAATTACTGGTCATCCAATCTTTTATATTTTTAACACACTCTGTTAGCTAATGACAGTCAGTCTCTCTCTCTCTCTCTCTCTCTCTCACACACACACGCGCACACATAGAGGTACCGTGGCCGTTTCTATTTACCCAGTGAAATGCAGTACCGTGACTGTATGCAACTCTTACAGTTCAAATCACAAGAATAATCACAAGAATACGTCATTGAGAAAGGTTTTGTGTGTGTGTGTGTGTGTGTGCATTTCTTAATTTGGTTGTATTGAACAGCTGTATCATTCTCTTTTGTGTGTGTGTGTGTGTGTGTGTGTGTGTGTGTGTGTGTGTGTGTGTATGCAGCGGGTGGCACAGGTCTATAATTTATCATGAGCCGCCATCACCTTGGCTCAGTGCCAACAAGGTATTTACTAACATGAATCCGAGTCCTGTTTGTTTGTCAGTTTATTAATTTATTTGTTTGTTCTGTTGATGCGACATGACTGACTGGTGTATGGCACGTGTTTTGTGATATGGACCCCACAAGGAGTTGTCAGCTTTATACTTTAATTCACTCGTGGGAAAGGAGATTTTAGTCTTGGTCTAAGGACCTGGAATCTTTCAAAATACCATCATCCCAAAGTTTACACTGACAGGAGTGATGACTATTGAAATATTAAAACACATTTTGCCCAAAAATGACAATATTGTCATAAATGACCAGAGGAGTAGGTTTGTAGAATGTTAATTCTGATCTTTTCCATATTAATTTGAAGTGAATGGGGACCAGGGGGGCTGTTGAGCACCAAAAATGATAGCTCCATAAATGCTGATCATATGACTAATGCACTATATTTTAAATCATGTGATAGACAAAAATTGACCCCCAAATCTGTCCAAGTATATTTAAACATTGCATTTTAAAATACAACATCTCTGATATTCGTTATACTATATGTATTAATTTCATGTTGTCGTTCATTCTCATATGTCTCATAATCATTCATGATGCGTGCATATTGAATATGATTTAAATTTTGGCCTGTTCCTCAAACAAATTTGTGTTTGACAAAGGAAAGAAATTCAAACAGGTTTCAGAATGACATGATGAGAAAATGTTGACCCAATTTGTATTTAATAATTTGAAGATAAATGTGTGAAATGCTCAAACTATTTAAAGTCAGGTGGATTCTGTGTTGTGGTGAGGACTTCCCTGTTTTCATAGAATTAGAATGATTATTAAAAACGTCATACTTTTCATTATCAACCTTGGTGTTTTTTACTTGGGTTACAGGATTCTTTTATAATCTGAAATTTCCTGTGCATTATGTTTTATAGAGTTTGTGTATGTGTTTATATTTGCATGTGTTTAAGATATTTCGGGGCCATCTTTGTCCCTTTATGGCTCTTTCTGGAGTGGATCATTTCTCCAATCTGCACAACCTGGTAGCTTCGCCCTGCACAGACAATCAGATTTTACACCACGCTCCCAGCACCCTCCAACTTGATTTACTGCAGTTTGTTTGTATTCTCTTAATGCAAAAGGGCTGCAATCTGTAGAATTGGGACCTCGGCTAAACACATTTAGAGTTTGTGTTCCATGACTTGGAGTTCAGTTTAATTGAATTCACTTGCTGTATTGAGTGCAGTCTCGGCTGGGTAAGAGCTTAGCAAATATATCTGCCAAACTCCGTCTGACATGTGCACCTTGTGCTCAGTTCAGTGTTTATAGACGGAGTCGTTTCAGTGTAAGGTGGTGTAGGATGTCCACCTAAGGCTGAAAGTGAGATGGAGGAGGAGATACGGTGATAGAACTTCATCATATGAGTTTTAAAGCCATAGTTCATCCAAAAATTAAAATTCTGATCATTCAACCCCTCATGTCACCTAAAATCTGCTTGGAAAGACATGAGGGGGTGAATGATGGCCGGATTTCTTTTTCTGAGTGATCTATTCCAACAATCGTCTTTCCACAAACTATTTTTTTCCCGCTCTGTGACTGTTTTAAGTTGCAAAAGTCACATCTGGACAGTGTGAAAGTGGATCAGGTATTGTGGTGGCTTCCGCATTTTCTATGAAGAATCACTCTTGAAGTCTTGGGGTTTTGATGCCAGAAAAAATACATTTTATTATCAGAAATAACGCAGTCGAGAGACTTGCACCCTCTTATATACAGTTCTTCCCCTAAGGCGTGTTCAATACATTTCCTATATCATTATTGTTTAACCCTTTTGGATGTGCCTCTAGTCTGCTTTCGAGAAGCGGACAGGAGGCCTCCATATATGTTAAAGAAGAGGCATCATCATATATGTTTGTCTCATGTCTCAACAGGATGTGCAGTTTCAGCACAGAATGTTTGTCTGCACATCCTCTTCTCATGCTGACCTCTACACAAGCAGATACATGTTTATAACAGTAGAATAACTTGATGCATAACTTGCTATATTCACATAGATTATACTTGATTAATTAATATTTCTACAGTATAAACACACATACGGAGGACTTCACAAAGCTCTTCTCAAAGCATTGACCTCATAGTCAGACCTCTGAAGAGCAGATCTCAAAACACATTTCTTTAACACGAGTCAGCGGTGTGGAGTAGGGATGAAAGTATTACCTCAGAACCGGCCAATGGTCATTCTCCATCATCTGTTCCCCAACAATCCCTCTTTATTCCTGAGTGGCTGTTTTTCCAGTGTGAGGGCCATGTGTTCTTCAGATTAGAGGGATGTGGAGAAATCCTTCAGATTCCAGGCTCTTTTTCTCACACTATGTCTCCTTCACTCCTTTACTCCACGATTGTTTAATGCTAGCTTCTCCCTCTTAAGATGAGTGTGCTTCAGTACATAGTGATTTGGCTGATCTGAAGTCAGTTTTTCCCCGCAGTATGTGGCAGCCGGAGGCATTTGGCAGATATGAGATTGAATGTTTGACTGATAGGCACTCAACGGTTTCCAGATCGTAAAGCCAACTTCAATTTACCTCCCAGGAGGAGCTCGGCATCTCAGGGCCATAATATAGAGCAGTGCTTCTAAACTGCGTTTGCTTCAGGACACACACTTTACGTTGGCATCAAGTGACGAGTCGACACAGTTCCAGAATTGTTTGTTACAAAACTTTACAAAAATGCATCATTATTAACATGACACAACAGTTTTCTTCGTTTGATGGTTTCATGGCAATATTTCAATAGTTCATATTTAATAGAGACAGTAGTTTTTCCTCTAATCTTGTATAGTTTTGTTCATGGACTTTTTAAAGTCAAGGAGTCTGTTTTTGTTGACATCTTCTAAGTTGACTTCCAGGTGACTGACTTTATTTTTGTTGTTATAATTTGTATTTAGCATCATCTTGTTGAGTAACCCAGATATAGAATATGTTCTTGTGAAAATGTGTGATTTATATTTTTTCTTTTTAATCTTCTCAGTCTCAAATCTTTTTTAATCTTCTCAGGTATGCAGATTTGCTATAATCACCTGAAGCTAAACTGAAACTGACAGCTGCTCTAAAAGTAACAAATTCACCAAAGCAGAAAAAGAATCTGAGAAATTTTCTTCCATTGGATCTTTTTGTCAGTGATTTTAAAGAGATCAACAGATCCAATGCACTTCAGGCACTAAATTGAGTCCTGTGACAATGGCGTGTGTGTGTGTGTGCGAGCGTGTGTGTGTGTGTGTGTGTGTGTGTGTGTGTGTGTGTGTGTGTGTGTGTGTGTGTATCCATAGTCTCACAATTCTAAAGCTCTCCTGAAATCAAAATTGAGTCTTTTGTATATGTTATTGTTGAGAGCATTTCAAGTATATTCATAAAGTCACAATTTAGGGACCAATTTTCATCGTTAACTAACTAATAACTATGAATTTTGCCTTAATAAACTTCTAATGTGCTGCTTAGTTTGTAAGGTAGTTGTTAAGTTATTGAGTAGGATCTATAATACGGTCATGCAGAATGAACCATTATATGTGCTTTATAATTACTAATAAACAGCCAATATAATAGTATCATGCATGGTAATAAACAGCTAGTTAATAGTGAGAATTGATCTCTAAACTACAATGTTACCTACAGTATGACTCAAGGGTGTATACAGATTTGTGGGCAATAAAGACTAATGAGAATGTCCCTTATAGCATTGTGGCAGTTACTTCTGTGCAACTCTGCAACTCTACTCTTTAGAAAGTGTAGTTTGTGGACTATTTTTGTCTTTTGGTCACTGTGTTGGGCATGTTTTGTCTGGTTTAATGTTTGTCTTTTGAAACTTATTGTCTTTTGTCGCAACAATGTCTCTTTAGGACTGAAAGTTTACATAGAGTAGTTTGGCTGCTGTCCCTTTTTGACACACACACACACACACACACACACACACACACACACACACACACACACACAGCACACAGCACACAGCACACACACACACACACACACACACACACACAGTGACCTTTAAGGATGTGGTCCCATTCGATTTCCTTATTAGAACAGAAGTGAGTGCATCTTCATTAGATTTGTGTTGATTAACACATGACAGCAATAATAACTCAGTCAGAGAGCATTAGTGAATCTATACTCATATCCTCATTTAAAGGCATTATGTCCATTAGCAGTACTATTGTGTTATCTGTATTGTGTCACAGGGTAAGTGTGTGTTATGATATGCAAAACCAATTGAAGCTTATAGATTTTATTGCATACTGATTTAGGAATACGTGGGAGAGTGCAGATCATTTGTTTCATAAGAAAAGAGCAAGACAGAGTTCCAGAATCTTAGGGACTAAGTATGGAAAGTATATTTCTAGAGAGGGTGGTGGTTAAATATATATTTTTTAGGAATATTAAAAGGATTTCTCTCTTGTATCTCTCAATAGTCTACAAAGATGTGCGAGTTCTGCACATAAATGAAGCGGGATCGTCTTGTTGACTTTTGTGAATATCCAGAATACACACAGCTAAAGAGAATGAGTTTCTATCATATATAACAGTGTGCGTCCTCACATCACCTGAGAAGTTACGTCAGCTCAGTTAGCAGGTGCTGAATTTAAAACCATACAAGTAGTATGCTAGTATGGAGCATGCAACAGAAATCTGAACAGAAATGGGCACTTTAACAAATCAAACATGAGATGATAACATGGAGCGTCAAAGCTGCATGCACATGAGATAAATTATCCAGGTTTTCATGTAGATGCTGCCTGATATTGATATTTAGCTTGCGTTTACAGTTGATGAGACACATATTGAGTGAAGACAGTCTCATAACCTCCAACACATGACACAATGAATTCAACTGATGCACTTGAGAATCCAGAAATATGTGCAGCAGATCCACACATTCAGTTCACAAATCCTCAAACCTGAAGAATTCATATGCATTGTTTATTTGCACACAATCCACACCTGTACAAAAGTACTGTATGTGTAATGTCACGTGCATTTGTCATTTTCTTTGACATCTCTGTCTGAAGTTCCAAAAAAGTATATTTAGTTGAAGTAGGTTTTCAAACTTTTTGACCCACGTTCTTAAAATGAAAAAAAAGTAGTGATGGAAGAAAACCCGTTTTGGGTTGTCGAAAGAACCTTTGTGTGAAAAGTTCTTAAAAACAATAATAATAAAAAAATATATAATCTGAAGGACCTTTTTGCTATAAAGAACCTTTTGTTCAATGGAATAGTTGCTTGGAAGTTCTGGGTTCTTCAAGGAACCATTGATACCAATAAAGAACCCTTATTTTAGGAGTGCAAATGAGAATCCACAAGACTCGCTTCCCCAAATAAAAACCTTCAGTTGCTGAATTTAATCTATTGCAAACTTCTAATATATTTTATTCCTTTAAAAGGACAAAAATGTGAATTTTACTAACTTTCAGGTATGTTTTTCTTTAGCATTAGCCACATCTTTTAGAAAACTCCATTGTCCTTCCCCCATTAAAATGATTGATTAACTATTGTAACCAGATTTATCTTCCCTCGCACCAAACCTGCCCCCAGCGTACGATGTGTTGATCATGTACAGGCTTGAGTGTTTGTCTCTTTCATCCTGCGATATATAAGAGAATAAAACCTCACTCTGGGCTTTCCTCCACACTTTCATCTCTCTCTCTCTCTATTTCAAACACATAACGTCTCACTGCTCCAGTCTGTGCACTTGAGAAATTCTGCGGCTCTCTTGATAAAGCAAAAGCATGTCCTGCTGTCAGAATTTGGTCTTTCGTACATCACTTGGTTTTGTTCTCATTTATGTTACTCGCACGCACACACACACACACACACACACACACACACACACACACGCACGCACACACACACACAGTATGAATCTCTTGTATCAGCAGCTGAGTCAGTGATGATCTGCTCTGTTTGAGTGTTCAAAGCTGTGAACGTGGAAGTGTCTGACCTTACAGCTCCGATATAACCCATTATCAGAGAGCTGATGCCTCTCACTCTTTACTAATCTGATTTCCTTTTCTCCAGTGTCTTAGCTGAATGAATCACTCAGCGAATGTCCCAATGTGTTAAAGAGATAACCATGCCATTACACCCTGTTATACTGGCCCAGCACTGAGCCTGCGAGTTAAATCCATCTGTGAGGCTAAAAAACTTTTACAATTATAGACTTTTGTCATTTTAGCAATAAATGATCATTATGTGTATGTTATGGCCGATGTGATGGTTGATGTCTACTGTATGTTATTAATCTTATGTCTTTATAATGTATAATGTGTTAATATTGACTACATTTATAATGTCAGCATACGTAAAGCTCCGATCTATAATTTGACTAGCCGTCAAGTGAAAGGCATCAACGTGTTATAATGTACTATAGAAAAGATGGACAGATGTGTTCTAGTTTTTGAAAGCTAGCAAAGACAAGTGGAAAAAATAAGACCTGAATCATAAGCACCAAATCAGTTGACATTGGATCTTTTCTTAGTATCAACACTTTGGATATTTAATGTTTTCTGAGGATTTAGATCATGATCTATCTCTGAACTAAAGGCTTAGTGAGAGATTATGGTAAAGAGCTATGTCTCCTACAGAGCTCATCACCCATAAAGCTCATTTCTTGGGGGAAAATAAGCTAGATACTAAAAAAAGATACTATATGATTGTACTTATTAACCCTCACAAACTGTCTTATTCATCATTTTATTCACATTAAATCAGTCTTATTCATATCCACAGTTTTTATTTTGTATCTAATTTAAACATTAGAAATTGGCATAATATAAATTGTACTGTACTTTAAAATAACATTACATTACTGTACTATACTTTACTGTATTTGTTGTATATTACAAATTCACTGTACATTATATTTGTGAAAATGTATTTTAGTTTTACATATTTTTCAGTGTTTAGTTTTTCTCATTTTTAAAAGAATAATATTAATTCATAGTATCTGCCATTTATTGAAAAGAAACGAAAAGAAAATGCTAGCTTATTATTGATACCATCAAGAATGTCAATATCAATATATTTTACATTACCGTTCAAAAGTTTGGGGGCAGTATTTTTTTTTCCTTTCTATTTTTGACAGAAATGAATACTTTTATTCAGCAAGGATGTGTTAAATTGATGATAAGTGATAATAAAGACTTAGAAAATCTATTTTGTAGTGTTAGAAAATCTATTTTAAATAAATGCCTTTTAACTTTTATAAGCATCACAGTTTACAAAAATTATTAAGCAGCACAATTGTTTCCAACAGTGCTAATAAATCAGCATATTCGAATGATTTCTGAAGGATATGACACAGAAGATTGGAGTAATGATGCTGAAAATGCAGCCTTGTATCACAGGAATGAAATAGAAAGCCGTTACTTTAAATTGCAGTAATAAATCAAATAAATGCAGCTTTGATGACCATAAGAGACATCTTTAAAAACATGAAAAATCTTACTGATCCCAAATGTGTGAATGGCAGTGTTTGTGCACATACAGTATGTGTATATACAGACATATTTCTGTAAGAAATAAATATATTGAAGTAAGCATGATGGATTGGATTTGTGGTAAAGCAAACGGATCTCTGATCGCTTCTCCTGGGTAAAGTCTCTCTAATGTTAACGGTAATCACCCGTCAGTTGTGTGGTGATCATCATTGTTCATCGCTTCCCGGCAGTGCAACCTACAGGACACACTCAAGACCTGCCTGGTGCTCTCATTTTCCTTGTGTGTGTGTGTGTGTGTGTGTGTGTGTGGAGTAGTGCAGAAATCTGTTATTTATCACTCAGTGGGCTGCTGTATGTGTGTGAGGATGTAGGTGGGTGCGTATGCATGCAAATAGAAATGTATTTAAACCCCTGTAGTGCATGTAAATGCTTAATTTTACACTTTGATATTATTCATATCCAATTTATAGCAATTCTCCATGGCAACTTTTGAGAACAGGTGCTCTCCACACATATTTCTACACGCAGGGCTGTGAGATGCGCTGGAAGTGCTTTCTGTTGCTGATGTTTTAATAAGATAACTGTAACGTTGCTTCATAACACCTCAGAGTTTACAGCTTCATAATCAGCCTCATGAGATGTAACAATGATTAAAAGTGTGTGAGAGTGATCGTGTGTGTTTGTGTATGTGTGAAGAGCAGTTAGACTGGATTTGAGAGTGATTTGATAGCGGCTCTTTTAGTTGTTTACTAAGCTGGATTAGAGCTGATGGCTTTTATACTACTTAGCTGTGTGTGTGTGTGTGTGTGTGTGTGTGTGTGTGTGTGTGTGTGTGTGTGTGTGTGTGTGTGTGTGTGTGTGTGTGTGTGTGTGTGTGTGTGTGTGTGTGTGTGTGTGTGTGTGTGTGTGTGTGCGAGAGCTGAATCAGAGTGTAATGATGTCTAAGGGAGTGTGGTTGTGGTGCATTAGGATGGTTATTTTCATTTGGAGGATGATAATGTGGAGATGATTGTTCTGCTGAATGTAATATATTATGCTATTAGATGTGTTAGATCACTGTTTGAACACTCAGGGTAATTGGATGTCTTTCACTAACTGAATGTATGCTCACATATAAACCCTGTGTGCATACACATGTGTAATAAATGTAAACATTGGTGTGTTTATCATATTGTTATTATTGAGGTTTTATAAATGCTTTGACTCCTGTGATCTAAATTGCTTGTGTGAATCTTCATTTTTAAGTCTTTGATATTTAATACAATATTAAATAGTAATACCCTTTAATATTGACCCTTTTATAAAAACCCTTTTATACAATATTAATGGTAACACTTTACAATGTGGTTTGTTAACATACTGACATTTGAATGACAGTTGACTGACATTAATGAAAAATACTTCTAAAGCATTTATTAATATGAATAATTTCAGCATTTTCTAATACATAAATGAAAACAAAGTTGTGTCTCTTCATTTTATTTTATGGACCTGAGCTAACATGAGCTATTAACTAACATTTAACATAGATTAGTAAGCATTAACACATGTATTGCTCATTGATAGTTATTGTTAGTTAATGGGAACTAAGTGTTATAAAAGCAAGCAGCCACAAGAGACTTTGAATGAAAGTGATTTTACTACAGTTAAGGGGGATATAGGCCCTCTGCTTTATAACAACATGCTTGAGTGGTTTATGATTGCATTGGGATGACTGCTCTATTATGTGCTGTCACTGCTGCGATCACTTATTACTGTCTCATCATGATATAACAACGTCACACTGTATGTGTCATGCTGTCAGATCGATCTGTTGTCTAACTGTATAATGCATTCCTGGAGAATACACACTGCTACATGACACTATGCTACTGAATATCACGCTAAATATCATATTCACTGCTGCAGCACAACAGCCAATGTTACAGCAGCAGCACATGGATGATGAAATCATGTTTTATTCAGTTTTTCTTACACATCCGATTCATCAGATTCTCTATCTCTCTGGTCTGTCAGTCATGTAGAGTCTGATTTCATAAAGCACTCAGTGAAGACATGCGTGATGAAGGCTGAACTGAAGTGTCTTTTTTATATTTTAAAAACTCCAGCTGCTCTCACTCGACTGTTGTAATGTCATGTAAAAATAACCATCTTGGCAGTGCCGTCTTCAATATGCTGTTTCGTTATGCCATGTTGTTATTGTCAGTTATCTTGCATAATTTCTTTGTTCTTAAAGGAGTGGTTGACTGTTTTTTTCTAGGCTTTATTGTGTTTATGGGGTGCAGTCTAACAAGTGTTAATGCTTCGTTTAAAAAAAACATTATTTTTCACATATCTTACCTTTATTCTACACCGCTCTGTACCTTCTCTGATAAACTGATAATTTTCTGTTTTTATGAAGCACCTCCCTCTGAAATACGCGATGGGCTGTGATTGGTTAGCTGGCTCAGTGTGTTGTGATTGGCTAACCATCTTGGCAGTGGCGTCTTCAATATGCTGTTTCAGCTCAGCCACATGTGATGTTATCAGTTATTGTAAACAATCAATTTGAGCTTTGTTGAGACAAAGAATGATTGACTGTTTTTCTAGGCTTTATTGTGCTTTAATGATATGTTTGTGTTTGTTGTTGTCTCATGTTTTAGATACGCTGTTATTTGTAAATGCATTATCTGCTTCTGTTATCCTTTATTCTACGGTTTTATCCTGATTAAAGCTTCTCTGATAAACTGATAATTTTCTGCTTTTATGAACGCTTCTCATAGCTTTGTGATAATAAGTGTATAATTGGGCAGTTGATTGTTGGAGCTGAGCTGAGGATCTGAATGAGAGAGAGATGCAGGGCGACAGGAGGAACATGATTAAGATCCGCTGCTTTAGAACATTGATTTGGAAACTTGTGAATCCATTAGAATCATTAGAAGACAAAATCACGATTCATATATGAAGAGATGTTTTCATGCAACCCTAGTTTTGATGGCATGGCAAACAACTCTTCCTCTTCTCTAAAGCTGTGCAACATGGCCCCGCCCCCTTTGTTGCATGTCTCCGGGGGCGGAGTTTATGTACATTTCTGGGTTTGTGACGTAACGAACCCGGGAAGTAACTCGTAGTTCCTATGAGCCGTTTTTGTAGACTGCCCGAATTTTAAAAGACGATATCTCCATTTGCATTGAGTATAAACAATATCTGCAAAGTTATGATGCTTAAAGTTCAAACAACAACATTACACACTAACTAAAATTTAAAAAAGTGAAATCACAATCAACCAGGTGGAATAAGAGGCTTAGAGGCTTTGTCCCACATCTTGCAAGACATAAGGAATGTCCTGCATTACAGTTATGTCTGTATTATATATTTTTTCTCTGAAAGTTCAGTACCAAAAGAAGAAAGCATAATAATAAAAAATCTATGTTTAAAAATGTATTTGCGCAGCTGTCAAGTTCTAGCTAGAATCATTGTATTCGTAGAGAGGGTTTTTTCTTCCGCTGACTGGACGGAGCAAAGGAATACATGTGGACCTCATCAGATGTTGTTGAATACAGCTAGGACAGCCAGCACTTCTTCTAGACACATTCTGGATAAGAACGTTCTGCTCAAAGCTGTCAGATCCAACAAAATATACGAGTTTAAGATTCACTGCAATCCGATAAAACACATTTAATGTTTGCATAGTCTAATGACCTCAACCAGTCACATGAGGTCCTTCTGACTAATCGCACTTTAGTTTGGGGTCCAGTTCTCACTATTTACTAACTATTAAATGATTAGTTTACTTTCAAATAAACATGTTCTGATAATCTACTCACCCCGTGTCATCCAAGATGTTTATGGATTTCTTTCTTCAGTCTAGGGTTGTTTTTGGCGGCCTGTTTTCATTTTAGTTTTAATCTAGTCTTTGTGAGAAGCTGTCATTTTAGTTTTCATTAGTTTTAGTCACATTCATACTCTTTTTAGTCAAGTTTCAGTCAACCAAAAGTCTGAGCATTTTATTCATTTTAGTCATAATTATCCATGACTATTTTCGTATTTTAGTCTCTTTTTAGTAATACAATTCTATTTAACCCAGTCAATATAGTATAAGTACCTAGTAGTACACACACACACACACATTAACCCACTTTATACTCTCTCACAAACAAATATACACACACACGCTAGTCACAGACGTTTGTCTCAGTAGTTTTCAGCTCCAGTGGCTAAGGTTAAAATGAGACACATAACCACAGCCTCATGAGTTGGCATGAGCTTTCTAAAATTGAAAGTAACGTTATGTTAATGTCTTGACTTACTTCAATATCATTATTAAATGCCTTGAGATGTCTCTTAAGGTTCGTGGTGTTGTCACGGTACCAAAATGTCAGTATTCGGTACCAGTGAACATCTACGGTTCTCGGTACCGAAGGAAAACACAAAAAAATTAAAAAAAAAAAACTTTTTATTAATAAAGTCAAAATAAAATAAAATGTACACAAATCAATACCATTATTTATGCTTATTTAATATTGTTTTTAAGTTTTTCCACAAGTAATAAAAGTGTGGAAAACCGTAAACAAGTTTCACCCAAATTTAATTAGTCTTTAATGAAATTTAAACACTTTTAATTTTTGGTAAATAAATGGGATTTACTATTCAAATTAACACGTGGAAGAAATATTGTGTGATTTATTTATTAGAAAATAAAGTTTTTTTAAACAGTAGTAGTAGTATCACATACATTCTACTAAATAATAGTAGTCTAATATATTTCTGGCTCAATGTCTGAAACCGAACTTTTATTTTGAATACCTTTACATTTCTGTGTGTATCATGGTGTGTATATATGATGCTGGTGACCTTTTCAATGTCATTACATGCTATGTGAAGTCTGGGACGTGCATCGAAAACAAGCGAGCATTTGTGTGTTTATAAAGCATATACATTTATTTTATTTTTCTAAATGATCGATCTTTTTGCTAGATAAGACACTTGTTCATCGTCAGGTATCGTTTATAGTCCTTTGAAGCGGCATTGAAACTGTTATTTTGACCGTCAACCGTTTGGAGTCCATTGAAGTTCACTATATGGATACAAATCCTTGAATGTTTTCATCAAAACCCTTCATTTCTTTTCGCCTGAAGAAAGAAATACATAAACATCTTGGATGACAAGGTGGTGAGTAAATTATCAGGAAATGTTAATTTGAAAGTGAACTAATCCTTTAACTATGACTTTGCCTCAGTAAACTTCTAATTGCTGCTTTGTGATGTAAGGTAGTTGTTAAATGTATGTATGGCGTCAGATTAAGGGATGTAGACAATAGTCATGCAGAATAACACATTAATATGTGCTTTATAAGTACTAATAAACAACCAATATACTAGTAATAAGCATGCTTACGGTGGTCGAGAGAGCTCAACCAAATAGAAATAGAAAAAAAACCCACCTGAAAATTAAGAAAACAACTTCAGCAATTTTACAACTAATTTGCTGAATATACTCACAACACAACAATACAAAGAAACTGCCCTGCAAATAAAAGTATTGGTTGTGTTGTGAGCATTTGCAACACCTGCTGTCAATGTTTTCTTGATTTACTGGTGCTTTTTCTATTTGCATGTGTTTTCTGAAGTTTCAGCACATTGAGCTCTCGGCTACTGTACATGCTAATACACAATGAGTTAATATTGAGAATTGGTCCCCAAACTAAAGTGTTACCATCGCATAAAATAACATCATGAAAACACTAACAGACTGATGCCTAAAAACAGTTCCACTTGCAAAAAAATTATTTTGCCAAAATACACAGTAACTTTTGAATGAGTGTACATGAAGAAAGAGGCAGAATGGTGGTACTTAGTGCATCTCCTGGACCCTGCATCCACACAAACCTTGACCCATTGGCATTGCCATAGAAACAAATTATTTCTGAGTTTTTGCTCAGAGCAGAATCTCTGTCATCCTGTAATTACAATAACCAATGTAGCGTGAACGTAGCAATGTTTCCCCTTGAAATCAAAAGACAGAACAAGACATTTCAATTTTGCATTAAGCTAATTAAGCTTTTCTGGGTACCATTAAGATTTCTTTCAACCTTGACATTATTTTCATGACAATTAAACACATTCCCAAATAATTCTAATTTCTCATTAAATTGTAGATATATAAATGTAAATGTTTCTATTTGTACATCATGACTGCGTTTTTGTAATGCTATGCAATTATAAGTAATGTTGATATAATATAAATGAGATCTAATGACAATCATTGAGAAAGAGATGATAAAACATCTGTGGGTATATTGATTTATTAGGGCTGCTAGGGCTGGGTATCTTTAAAAAGAAATTGATACCGATATCTTGAGTTCCATACCGGTTCCTGAACGATACTTTTTTCGATACCAATCTTATCAAATCAGTTTTAACAAGATTACATTATCTGAAAAATGTTGGTTTTATTTTCTCAGCTTAATCAAAATATATCCAACACAATAAATCAGTGCAAATAGTTTTAGTAAAGTTCAAATAGTTTTTATTGAAAATCAAACTTTATTTATTTTGGGAAAAACTTGTTTTAATAGTTTTAATTCTAGCCTAGTAGTAAGTACATTCTGCTGAACAATATTAATATATTTCTGGGTGTTTTATTGTCTTTCAAGTATACTACAACACATAATTTAATAATAAAACATGTCTAATTATTTGAAAGCATTCACAGTTCTGTGTAGTTTATTCAAATGTTTTACTTAAAAATCAGCGGTAAAAATGCTTTTATGAAGTGACTCTCAGGAGCAGTTCTGGAGATGTTGTTTATGTGTGTCCTCATTTGGTTTTCAAATGAAGGCATAAAACATTAATATCATTCAGTCTTTAAATTATTGAAAATCAAACTTGATATTTTGGGGAGTTTTAATAGTTTTAATTGTAGCCTAGTAGTAAGTACATTCTGCTGAACAATATTAAATATTTTATGCTGCAGGCTGATTGCCTCCAGGTTTAAGCGAACTTTTAATTTTGATGAGCAAATGATCCGTGAATACATTCTTACAGTATCTTGTGGATATTTCAGCAAATGTTGCTTCACTTAGAAATAATGTCTACAATAAATAAAATAAATAGGCCAATCACTGCTGATTTTGTCCAGAGTTAGGCCAAGCTAAACATTTTATTTGTGTAATTCACATGTTTAAAGGGTCTAACAACAAGCATTCAACACCGCAAGTGCAGACGGAGCGCCAAAGAACTAGCCTATTCTAAAAATCCTAAACTGCTTGTATTAAACTCACTTCATTTTCCTTGTTCGTTTGAAATAAAATAATATATAATAATAATTAGTTTGTGATTTGTATTAGTCATGTAGGATAGGCTGTGCATGCGTGGATGCTGTTATGTTTATGTGTGAGTGTGAGTGTGTGTGAGTGTGTGTGTGGTTTACAAAGAAATGTAGAAAATAAACAAAATTAAGCTACAACATTGTATACCATCATTGAACTAAATTATACTCATGTAAATCACATTTTTTATTAATATACATTTATTAAATGTATTAACAATAAAGATTAAATATAAAGATGCACATTACAAATGTCGTAGCCTGAGAAACTGTGATGAGTCGAGCAGCAGTCATAAGATAACAGATACAATTTCAAGCAAAATTATCATATTTAGTCAAGCATTTTAAATGTATAAGTCAATTACATGTCAGTAATGAACTGCACACATTATAGCGATCACGAAGTTCCTCTGTCCCAAACACGAACAGTAGGCTTATGTGGATATACAGTATTCAACTCCCCATCAGTAGCTCTATACTGCCACCTGTTGTGTAACTTAGAGAACAACTTTTGTTATGTCGAGATCACGAGAAAAATAAGTCGTGATCACGACATAACAAGAAGGAAAAAAATAATAATGCATGGGCGCTTAGAACTTCTGCAAAATTTGGTACCGAATGAAAATATGTTTTTCAATACTCGATGGTATCGAGGCAATTCAATCGGTGCCTAAAAAGTATCGAACTCGACACCCAGCCCTAAGGGCTGCAACCAATTGTTATTTTGAAAGTCAATTTATTTTCTCGATTAATCGGTTAAAAAGCCAAATTAAATACAAGTAATTTGATTACATTTATACCTCATTGTAATGGTTATATTAATCACTTGCGATCCAGGAATAGCGTTAAAAATACTTTAATAATCCATGAGAAAATAACAGAAGTCAATACATATCCACATGGAAGTATGTGTAACTGCATCCATAAATGAGACCAAACAATGTAACAAAGAAAACTCAGGGCATAAATACACAGGGAAAGTAATCAGGGAAAACAGAAACAGGTGTGTGGGACTCATTAACAGATGAGTAACAGAGTAAACACTGAAAAACTAAACCAAAACAGACCATAATCTTGACAGTCGTTACAGCAGTCATTACATGCTTGTCTGTGACGTTTAAAAGACTTGCTTGATTTCAGGACAAACCTTTATGCGAAGTGGAAATACCTGTGAATGTCTTTCCTTTACGCATCAGGATATGCATCAAAAACAACATGTGGATTGCCAGAACACCTGACAAGACAAGCCACTATATGCTTTTGAGTTTGTTTGACGCTCATAATATAAAGCATTTTCATTTTATGGATAACCGGGGTCTGTTTTGGCTGTTTTCCAGATGTGTTTTGTCCATAAGAAATGTGTTATTCATTACTATAAAGTCACTTTTGGACTTGTGAATTGTGGATGTTTTGCATGCACTGACGTGATCAATTAATAATCAAATTTGTTGTCGATTATTTCCATTTTACCGATTAGCTGTTGCAGCCCTAGTCAAACATTATTCAAAGCGTATATAAACAAAACTTCACATATAATGCATTTCTCCTGTTGAGATTAAAGCTGTTTTTCATAACCCTAGCCTTTCTTGTGGATGAACCTGAACTGAATTGTTGTTTTTATTATTTACTGCTCTCTGCCCTGGGAAAATGTCACCGGGTCTGTTTCTGTGTGCTGTGTGCTGGATCTGAGCTGACCTGTTGTGCCTGCTCTTTCAAATGCTTTCTGTGTGACCTCTCCACTGACACACAACCGCTGCAGCAGTGATTCAACAAGCCAACCACTTTCTGTTTTCACCATTTACTCCTTTACTCTCTGTATGGACCTGTTAGAGATGTTGGTCCTTCACAGAGTCAGAATTTCCATATTGTCTGCATAAAGATGGATCATTTATAGGACTAGAGTGCCAGTACAAGAGGATTGTATTTAATACGTCATTGTTCCACTCAAACGGATGGTATGATCCGGTTTCAGGATCTGTATGGATTTTGCCCATTATGAAAAAGCCAGGCAGGAATCCAAGCCACTTTACAAAATAAAGG